>JAVIAB010000099.1:22816290-22876290 GCA_032433765.1 Megaustenia siamemsis
CCTCATATTCCAAGTCCGGCTTGTTGTAGGAGCTACTGAGTTAAGTGCTCTGTGCACACTGTCAGCTGTGTGTTTCATCCGTTTTGATGTTTCGATATCCCAATTGTTTACGATGAATGATGATGATATCGTATGGCAGGGAACAGTTGGCTGTGTTCACCTTCTGTGCGGTTTCGCCTTATGTCTTTTGGCGTGTGCTGAGTCTGCTATGATGGGGACTACAGCTACCTTTCTTTGTTTGGGAAGTGAGATATTAATTCGGATGATTCCACTGTCACGGGTGGTTGAGCAATTATGGATTTTTAATTCGTTTGCAGTGATACCGGGGCCTTCCATAACCAAAGAACCAAAGTATCTTTTTGTTCATCATTACTATCAAAAACAATATAATCATCTTCTTTTGTCGTCATAATATTATTTGTGTTCATCATTATCATCCCCATCATCGTCGTCATCACTTTCATCATTATCTTCTTCTTCATCCTTTTGCTAATCGTCACCATCATTATCATCCACATTATCATCCACATTATCATCATGCCCAACATCATCATCATTATCAGTAGTACCTTGATCTTTATCGTCTTGTTCTACCTTATCTTTACAGTCACTGCCATCATCAACGTCAACATCATTTTCCATGCCATGGCAACAAGCTATCCAGTATTTCCTCTCCTTGTTGTCCGCGATCTCTCTTTCCTTGTATTTTGCCAGTTGTAACCAAGTATTCTAACTTTCCTCTTCTCATGATGTGCCCGAAAAATGTTGATTGTTTGTTTCTGATGTTTTTAGGAGCTCCCTTTTTGTGTTGGGCTCTATGAGAACTTTCTCATTGGTCTTTTTAGCTGTCCAGGAAACTTTCAACATTCTTCTGAGAAATCCCATCTCTGTGGCCTCTAATCGTCTTTTCATTTGTTTGTCTACTGTCCATGATTCGTTTCCGTAGGTCAGAATTGGTTTTATATAACTCATTATTTTTTATAATCTCATTTCTATTGACATAGATTTGTTGCATAAGATATTTTTAATTTTCTGAAATGCTATTTTGAAACCCTAGAAACTAGGAACTGAATTTCGCGTGTTAATCCATTTTTCTGCGGCATTCGTGTGCACAGGGATCCCTCGCCGCACAGGCATATAACTCTGACTTCGGAGGTACTCATATTTTTTTTCCGTCGATGATTAATTGACGTTTCAAGCCGGGCCTCACTGAAGAGACCAGGGTTGTTGCCGCAGAGAGAAATAATAAATAAAAATCAGGTGTAGCTAGGATTTGAACCCACAACCTCTCTGTCTCGAGGCCGGCGTCTTGCCTTTTGTATAAAGCGATTCCTATCATTATCGTGTTCCTATGTTAGCTCAAAGACTAGTCATTTTCACCGTCTGACTTTGAAAGGACGTTGAGTTGGCGCAAAGACTGTTTTAGCGCTTAAACCACGCTACATTATTTTGCTATTTTCGTCCCTACACATCAGATTGCAGCAAGACATTTTTGGGTTCCGAATTTCCTTCGCACTTTCATCCGTACTTTTCTGGCCAGATTTGTCACGTTGTTTCCACACACAGCACATAGCAGGGTGTCGATCAATCAGGGTTCACTTATCCTGTATGTTTCACCAAGGTAAGAATTTTACTACTGTCAATTTTTTAACCTGACAGCTGCACACAGTCTGCTCCACCTGAAACTTCTGCTTACGCAAGAATAAAAGGATGAAAATGGCAGGACAAAATCACTAACATAGAATTATTGAAATGTACCAGTCAAATACCAGTGGGTAAAGAGATACAGCGAAGACGATGGCGCTGGATAGCACACACACTGCTGAAGCCAATTGAGAGTATTACACAACAGGCACTTTTTTGGAATCCCCAGGGGGAAAAGACAAAGAGGAAGACCAAGAAATTCTTGGAGAAGAGAGACAGAAGCAGAAATGAAGATGATGGGGAAGACATGGAATGATCTTAAAAGAATGGCAAGAAACAGAACGACTTGGAAAGTGTTTGTTGAAGACCTATGCTCCACTGGGAGCTGAAAGTGTTTGTTGAAGACCTATGCTCCACAGTGAGCTGAAAGTGTTTGTTGAAGACCTATGCTCCACAGTGAGCTGAAAGTGTTTGTTGAAGACCTATGCTCCACAGGGAGCTGAAAGTGTTTGTTGAAGACCTATGCTCCACAGTGAGCTGAAAGTGTTTGTTGAAGACCTATGCTCCACAGTGAGCTGAAAGTGTTTGTTGAGGACCTATGCTCCACAGGGAGCTGAAAGTGTTTGTTGAAGACCTATGCTCCACAGTGAGCTGAAAGTGTTTGTTGAAGACCTATGCTCCACAGTGAGCTGAAAGTGTTTGTTGAAGACCTATGCTCCACAGGGAGCTGAAAGTGTTTGTTGAAGACCTATGCTCCACAGTGAGCTGAAAGTGTTTGTTGAAGACCTATGCTCCACAGTGAGCTGAAAGTGTTTGTTGAAGACCTATGCTCCACAGGGAGCTGAAAGAGTTTGTTGAAGACCTATGCTCCACAGTGAGCTGAAAGTGTTTGTTGAAGACCTATGCTCCACAGGGAGCTGAAAGTGTTTATTGAAGACCTATGCTCCACATGGAGCTGAAAGTGTTTGTTGAAGACCTATGCTCCACAGGGAGCTGAAAGTGTTTATTGAAGACCTATGCTCCACAGGGAGCTGAAAGTGTTTGTTGAAGACCTATGCTGCACAGAGAGCTGAAAGTGTTTGTTGAAGACCTATGCTCCACAGGGAGCTGAAAGTATTTGTTGAAGACCTATGCTCCACAGGGAGTTGAAAGTGTTTGTTGAAGACCTGTGCTTCACAGGGAGCTGAAAGTGTTTGTTGAAGACCTCTACTCCACAGGGAACTGAAAGTGTTTGTTGAAGACCTATGCTCCACAGGGAACTGAAAGTGTTTGTTGAAGACCTATGCTCCACAGGGAACTGAAAGTGTTTGTTGAAGACCTATGCTCACCAGGGAGCTGAAAAGTAGAAGTAGTAGTAGCCCTCCTGAAGCTTCTACTTCAATCTCTCTATCCTACCACTCTTTTCCCTTTCTCCAACTCTCAACTCAACTTCTTCATCCACTTTCAGACCTGAACATTCAAACCTCCATTGATCGGATCTAAGTTCCGTGCCTGCAGAAATCAATGCAGACAGCAAACAGAATGAAATGTTGAAGCTTTTAAGTAGCACACGAGTGAAAAGACTCGAAGTTAGTGCTTTCCTTGTTTGCACACCCTAGCCTTGTATGAAAATAATTATATGATAAGGGGGAAGACCTGAATTAATACTTCGATTCAAGGGAGAGAATTATATGAAGAAAAATTAATTAATAACGCAGAAGAGCATTTATTAAAAAATTTATAATTTAAATTTTCATTTATGTTAAGACATTTACTTGCTTGTTTTCGCCCGATGGCTAAAGTATTTTAGAGTATTCTGGTAGACTAGAATATTCCTCTTCATCATCCGCCCTTAAAAGGACGTTAAGTGGGCGTGTCTACGTTGTGTTGTGGTTTGGAGTATAACTGTGATATTTGTGCCTTTCGGCCCAACACATCCGACTTCAGCAGGACATTTTTGAGTACGGGGTTGTCTTCCCTCTTCGATCTCTACTCGCTTGGCCAAACTGGACAGGTTAGTCTGTTACTAGAGGCACCACGGAGAGGTGGAGCAGTGTCTGGATGGTTTTGGTTCACCGATCCTGGCGCAAGCCATCAGCTGTGGGTCGCTGACAACTTCCAGCTCTGCTGCTGTGAGGCGCGCCTTCGCCTCCTGTTAAGACATTTAACGTGAACTAAACATATTTTGATTCAGATGGGTCATTTTATTTAAAGTATAATTTAATTAAAATAATTTGTATACCATGAATTATTTCAAGACTATTTGAGAAACATTCCAAAAAATGAGGAAGATACTATGCAATCCATTTTTGACAATCGAAACAAGAAAAGGAGTTCTTAAATGTTATGTAGAGTCAATCTTAACATATGGATGCGAATCATGGACAATAGGACATCAAACAAGAAAATCACTGGAGCATGTAGAAATGTGGTTTTACAGAAGAATGTTGAGAATACCATGGACAGCTAAGAAGAGTAATAAAAATGTTCTGAAAGAGGCCAAAGCAAAAAGAGAGCTAATTTCCAATATTAGGAAGAAACAATCATCATTTTTCGGCAATGTAGTGAGAAGAGAACAACTGGAATATATTGTAACAACTGGGAAAATTAAGGGACGAAGAGATAGTGGAAAGAAAAGAGAAAAAATAACAGACAGCTTAAAAGAATGGCTTGGCAGAAGGTCAACATCAGAAATGATAAATAACTGTTGAGATCGAAAGTTGTGGAGAGACATGATCACCTACGCCAGCAGACCGGTGCTTGATGATGATTTCAGAAACAAGAGAAATGACAGCGCATCTAAAAATATTAGAAATCATCAAGAGAAGATATCAGAGAAGAAGGTAACAATGTTTCCAGGACTTAAGAGAGTTCCAGAACTGAAACATTCTTTCAGTGTTTTGATAGCTTTTGGTGCTTTTATATATTTTTTTCGACACGTTCAAGTGAACTGGAATTAGGAGTGACTGTGGGCGCTCTTTTGTCGGTCATGTCGAAGGGAATTATCGCCCACGTAGCCGACGTGGCTCGCACTGGAGCTCCATCTAGCTAACTACAGCAACCGACAATACAGAATGGCTTCCGGTTGCCATTTTTTTTTTTACGGAGACTCTGGCGCAGTCGCTTGAATTGTTTCGTTTATTTGTTTGTTTTAGATGTGTGTTTTAGATGTTTGTTTTAAATGTGTGTTTTAAATGTGTGTTTTAAATGTGTGTTTTAAATGTGTGTTTTAAATGTGTGTTTTAAATGTTTGTTTTAAATGTGTGTTTTAAATGTGTGTTTTAAATGTGTGTTTTAAATGTGTGTTTTAAATGTGTGTTTTAAATGTGTGTTTTAAATGTGTGTTTTAAATGTGTGTTTTAAATGTGTGTTTTAAATGTGTGTTTTAAATGTGTGTTTTAAATGTGTGTTTTAAATGTGTGTTTTAAATGTGTGTTTTAAATGTGTGTTTTAAATGTGTGTTTTAAATGTGTGTTTTTAATGTGTGTTTTAAATGTGTGTTTTAAATGTGTGTATTAAATGTGTGTTTTAAATGTGTGTATTAAATGTGTGTTTTAAATGTGTGTATTAAATGTGTGTTTTTAATGTGTGTATTAAATGTGTGTTTTTAATGTGTGTTTTAAATGTGTGTTTTAAATGTGTGTTTTTAAATGCGTGTTTTAAATGTGTGTATTAAATGTGTGTTTTAAATGTGTGTTTTAAATGCGTGTTTTAAATGTGTGTTTTAAATGTGTGTTTTTAATGCGTGTTTTAAATGTGTGTTTTAAATGTGTGTTTTAAATGTGTGTTTTTAATGCGTGTATTAAATGTATGTTTTAAATGTGTGTTTTAGATACGTGTTTTAAATGTGTGTTTTAGATACGTATTTTAAACGTGTGTTTTTATTGTGTGTTCTAGATATGTGTTTTAAACATGTGTTTTCAATGTGTGTTTTCAATGTGTGTTTTAGATACGTGTTTTAAATGTGTGTTTTAGATACGTATTTTAAACGTGTGTTTTTATTGTGTGTTCTAGATATGTGTTTTAAACGTGTGTTTTCAATGTGTGTTTTAAATATGTATTTTAGATGCGTGTTTTAAATGTGTGTTTTAGATACGTTTTTAAACGTGTGTTTTAAATGTGTGTTTTAAATGTGTGTTTTAAATGTGTGTTTTAGATACGTGTTTTAAATGTGTGTTCGTGTTTTAAATGTGTGTTTCAAATGATTGTTTTAGATACGTGTTTTAAATATTTGTTTTAAATGTGTGTTTTAGATACGTGTTTTAAATGTGTGTTTTAGATACGTGTTTTAAACATGTGTTTTAAATACGTGTTTTAAATGCGTGTGTTAAATGTATGTTTTTAAAGTGTGTTTTAAATGTGTGTTGTGTTGTAAATGTGTGTTTTAAATCTGTGTTTTAAATGTATGTCTTTAATGTGTGTTTTTAACATGTGCTTTAAATGATTGTTTTAAATGTGTTTTAATTGTGTTTTAAATTTGTGTTTTCGAAGAAACAGCAGTCATGAAGCGACAGTACACTCTCTATTCAATGGAAGTCGTTTTGAATCGTCGCCTATAATGCCGAATAAGAGCTGCACTGTTGTCGAACTTGTTATAATAATTTCTCCACACACTTTGAGCGGCTTTAGCGAGACATAGATGTCACATATGAGGAGGGGAAATGAATAATTCTCGACTTGGGTAAAACTGATTTTTGAACGAAACAGTATATTCCGTACCTCATACATATGCTCTAAGCTACAAGGAAATCTGTCTACATATATGTTTATTTACCTAACTGCCTCCGTCATAGAAAATACTAGATAGCTTGGTGTCATGGCATGGAAAACAGTCAACAACAGAACTGATACAATGCACTGTAGATAGAAGGTTGTGGAGGGACATGATCGTCTACGCCAACCGGTATGGCACATGATGATGAAGTCCTTCATAACATCAGATGGGAGATGCACCACAGAAATAAAAAGCAGAATAGCTCAAGCCAAAATAGCATTTCAGAAAATGAAAAACATCTTATTCAAGAAATCTATATCAATAGAAGTGAGAAAGAGAGTTCATCGATGCTCTATATTTAGCCAATTCTGACCTATGGAAGAGAATCATGGACAGTAAACAAACAAATGAAAAGACGATTAGAGGCCACAAAGATGGAATTTCTCAGAAGAATGTTGACAGGTTCCTGGACAGCTAAAAAGACAATGAGGAAATTCTCAAAGGCCAACTCAGAAAGGGAGCTCCTAAGAAACATCAGAAAGAAACAATCAACATTTTTGGGGCACATCGTGAGAAGAGGAAAGTTGGAATACTTGGTTACAACTGGCAAAAAAACAAGGAAAGAGAGATCGCGGACGACAAAGAGAAAAAAATACAAGATAGATTGGTATCGTGGTGTGGAAGACAGTCAACAACAGAATTGATATGATGCACTGTGGATAGAAGATTGATGAAGGAAGGACATGGTCGCCTACGCCAATCATTCTATTCATTCATCATTTTACCTATTGATCATTCTATCCATTGATCATTCTATTCATTCATCATTTTGTCTATTCATCATTCTATCCATTCATCATTTTACCTATTCATCATTCTATCCATTCATCATTTTATTCATTCATCATTCTATCCATTCATCATTCCATCGAATTCATCCATTAATATGTCCATCCACCATTCTATTCATTCAACATTTTATCTATTCATCACGCTATCCACTCATAATTCTATCCACTCATCATTCTATACATTCATCATTCTATATATTCATCATTCTATACACTCATCATTCTATCCACTCATCATTCTATCCACTCATCATTCTATCCACTCATCATTCTATCCACTCATAATTCTATCCACTCATCATTCAATACATTCATCATTCTATATATTCATCATTGTATACACTCATCATTCTTTCCACTCATCATTCTATCCACTCATCATTCTATCCACTCATCATTCTATCCATTCATCATTCTTTCCACTCATCATTCTATCCATTCATCAATTCATGCATTATTCTGTCCATCCACCATACCATCCATTCATATTTCCATTAATTTATCCATCAATCCGTCCATCCATCATCCCATCAATTCATCATTCAACCAATCCTTCCATCAATCAATCCGACCATCCATCATCCCATCAATTCATAATTCAATCAATCCTTCCATCAATCAATTCGATCATCCATCATCCCATCAATTCATCCAATAATCAATCCGTCAATCATTCAATATAGCCAGCCATTCACCAATCAATCCAGCTAGCTATCCATCAATCCATACATGCTTCAACCAATACATCTATTATCGATTCATTTACCCACCGCACCATATCCATCATTCTATACATCCATCCATCAATCCATCAAGTTATCCATCCCTCAATACATCAAAACCCACACTCCATGAACTATCCATTGATAAAATCAGCTTATCGGCGAATCACTACATACACACATCAATCCATCAAGTAATCCATCCACAAAAATATCCAATAAATGAAAAGACACACACCGCCTTGCCACTAAAATAGATACTTGTACGCCATATCAAATACAACTCTCTAACCATCGATCATGCTATGGTTGAGATCCTTGCAGACAGGCCTCATTCGTGTCTTTCAATACAACCATTGCCTGAAGAGAGAATGACAGAGAGAGAGAGAGAGAGAGAGAGAAAGAGTAAGGAGAGAAGGGGAGGGAAAGAATGAAAGAATGTTTAAAAAAAGAAAAGAAAGAAATGGAAATAGAAAGAAAGAAAAAATTAAAGAAAGAAAGGGAATAAAGGGAATAAAGACAGATATAAAAATAGAAAAAGAAAGGAAAGAAAGAAAACAAGCGAAGAAAGAAAAGAATGAACAAAAGCAAGAAAGAAAGAAGGAAGGAAGAAAGGAAGGAGAGGAAATAAGGAATGAAAAGGAAAGAAAGAAAGATAGATAGGAAGGAAGGGAGTGAAGGAAGGGAGTGAAGGAGGGAGGAAGGGATTAGTTAATTGTTGAGCTCAGAACCGGTAGATAAGAAAGAAGAAAAATAAAAATGAAAGAAATTTTTTAAAGACAAGAAAAAAGACAGACAGAAAAAAAGAAGGCAAGAAAGGAAGAAACAAGAAAGAAAAGGAGGAAGGAGGGAGGGTAGAAGGAAGAAAGAGAGAGAAAGAAAGAAAGAAAGAACTATTGAGTTCAGAACCGGTGCACGATCTGTCATCTGTCAGTGTCGGACACCAAACATAGTTTGGGAGGGAAAAAGCCCGCCCAAGTGCAACTTAAGAAAGTCACACACACACAACAATAGGTACTGCTTAATGATACTTCTCCAAGTAAAAAAAAAAAGAAAAGAAATTTCTCGAACCTTCCGTCACTGTGCTAAGACTAGTCGCTACTAACGCCCTAGAACTTTCTCTGGAGCTACTATCTTTTTCCCTGGCATTGGGCTGAAATCTCAGCGCATAAACTGAGCCCTATAGCACCGACGAGCGCCCGCCTAACCCCCTCTGGATTATTTCAGAACGTTGGTTTATTAGTATGAAAGATGACGCCAATTTTATGTTTAAATTTCTCAGGGGCGGTGGTCTAGACATTGCTCTTCTATATTTGTGTTTTCTCCTCAAAGCATTCACCCGTTAAGTGGGCATGGGTGCGTTGTATCGCTAATTAACGATACAACGCACCCATGCCCACTTAACGGGTGAATGCTTTGCTTTAGCAGCGACATCTGCGCCTTTCGGCCCGACACATCCGTCATCAGCAAAGATGGGTAGATTTAGTTAATTTTTACCCGGGCAGCGGAAATCTTTGGCCTGCTCTTTTCGACTTTAAACTGACAAAAGCTATTTAACGTGCGCGAGTGCACACGGGGCCACCTGTTTTTCGTCATTTTCCGAGGGGCTAGACATCGTATCTCACTACTCAGAGAGAGCTAGACATCGGATCTCACTACCCAGAGAGGGCTAGACATCGGATCTCACTATCCAGAGAGAGCTAGACATCGGATCTCACTACCCAGAGAGGGCTAGACATCGGATCTCACTACCCAGAGAGGGCTAGACATCGGATCTCACTATTCAGAGAGGGCTAGACATCGGATCTCACTACCCAGAGAGGGCTAGACATCGGATCTCACTATCCACAGAGAGCTAGACATCGGATCTCACTACCCAGAGAGGGCTAGACATCGGATCTCACTACCCAGAGAGGGCTAGACATCGGATCTCACTACCCAGAGAGGGCTAGACATCGGATCTCACTACCCAGAGAGGGCTAGACATCGGATCTCACTATTCAGAGAGGGCTAGACATCGGATCTCACTACCCAGAGAGGGCTAGACATCGGATCTCACTACCCAGAGAGGGCTAGACATCGGATCTCACTATCCAGAGAGAGCTAGACATCGGATCTCACTACCCAGAGAAGGCTAGACATCGGATCTCACTACCCAGAGAGGGCTAGACATACTGCGGGCATGATCCCTAACTGTCTTCATAGTTCTATCCTTATAATTTCACCTTCTAATCAGCTCTCTTAATAACTCTGACACGTTTAATTTCAGTTGCGTTTATCTCATTGATTCAAATTCTAATTTTCAGGGATTGAATTATATCTTGTACCCATCTTTTCTGTCGTTCCTTTCCTCTCTTGCAAATATGTTTTCCTTTTCCCCGCTCCAGACAAATCATCCTTTGTAATTGCACTCTTTGTTGATACCACATCTTGCCTCCAATTACTTATTCGCTGGCGCGTGCGACTGACACCAGGAGATATAAACGTCTCAGTGCCATGCACAAAGACTTAGGGTTGTGGCTTATTTTAAGCTATTTTTTGTCTGCGGAGAAAAGTGGTGTTCTTTTAGGGGTTTTTATTTTCTTGTGAGTTTTTTTTCTTTGTGGGAGAAGAGAGGTTTTTTTTTTTTTGTTGTTGTTGAAATATTTTGTTTTAATCTTTATTTGTGTTTATTTTTTTTTTAATCGCTTTGAAAGAAACAAATTGTTTCGTTTGCCTCTCAAGATGGAGAGAGCACATACACGGAACCGGATGAGAGTGTTTCTCATTTTATTAGATAAGACACACGTTAATTTGTCTGTCTATTAAGTGCAGCCAGTTATGTAATTCTTCCTCCCTTATTTCTTCCATTTCTTTCTTCCGTCCTTATTCCGTCATTCCTTCTTCCTTCCTTTTTCCTTCCTTCCATCCGTCTGCCCTTGCACCCTTTTTCTGTTTTTCTTCCTTGTTTCCCTCCATCCTTCCATCCTTCCTACTATTCATCCATCTATGTATCCATTCATCTTTTCGCTCCATCCATCAATCCTTTCTTATTTCAATTGTTAGATTTTTTCTTCCCTTTTTCTCACCTTTTCCTCTCATTTATATGTCTTTTCTTCCTTCCTCCTTCCCTTCATTTATCCCTCTGTACAATCATCCATCTATGCATCCATTCTTATTTCCTTCCTTATATCAATTTTACAACGTTTCCCTTCTTTTTTCCTTCCCTTCTTGCATTTTTTTTTTTTACGTTAGTTCTTTTTTGTTTTATTCAAATACCGGTCATAATCACAGATACTATCAAATTGTTGAACTCTTTCTACTTTTCTTTCTTGCGTGCTTTTCTTTGTTATTTAGTCCATAATTGTGCTGTTAATAAGAGTCAGTTTTTGAAAGGGCGTTAAGAGGGCGTTAAGAGGGCGTTAAGAGGGCGTTAAGAGGGCGTTGTTCCGCTCTGTTTCTAGTTTACGTCAGGCCTGTCTGGGAAAGAAAGAAAGGGAGGAAGGGAGGGAGGAAGGGAGGAAGGGAGGGAAGAAGGAAGGAAGGAAGGGAGGGAGGGAGGGCGGGAGGGAGGGAGGAAGGGAGGAAGGAAGAGAGGGAGGGAGGGAGGAAATATGATTGGAAATAAGGAACAGACTGTTTTCCATGCCATGACAGCAAGCTATCCAGTATTTTCTCTTTTTGTCGTCCGCGATCTCTCTTTCCTTTTATTTTGCCAGTTGTAACCAAGTATTCCAACTTTCCTCTTCTCATGATGTGCCCAAAAATGTTGATTGTTTCTTTCTGATGTTTTTTAGGAGCTCCCTGTTTGTGTTGGCCTCTTTGAGAATTTACTCATTGGTCTTTTTAGCTGTCCAGGGAACTTTCAACATTCTTCTAAGAAATCCCATCTCTGTGGCCTCTAATCGTCTTTTCATTTGATTGTCTTCTGTCCACGATTCGCTTCCATAGGTTAGAATCGAATAGACTAACTAGCATGACCAAATTAGTAAAGAATTTAGAGAAAGGGGAAACGGGTACTCAAAGATGCCGTGTTGATTACGTTCTTTGGTTCTTTGGTTATGGAAGGCCCCGGCATCACTGCAAACGAATTAAAGACATAAGGCGAAACCGCACAGAAAGTGAACACAGCCAACTGCTCCCTGCCATACGATATCATCATTCATCGTAAACAATTGGAGTAAAAAAACAGCATAAAAAAGAGCCACCGTCACGCCCTTGGCGTATAGGAAATATGGTGTTAGTGACCATAATTTTTACAGACCTTCGGCACATGATTTTCGGGATAATGTGGTCGGTAATGCGGCCCGTGCCGCTTTACTTTCCCAGAAAAAAAATCATGTACCCATTTAAGACTGGGTGAACCCGGAAGCCGTCGATTGGGATCGAACCCTACCGCTTGTCCTCTGTAGTCCAGTTCACTAACCACTGCCCTAAGAAAAATCATAACTGGTTCTAAAGTCGCAAGACAACGCAGCTACGCTCAATTACCGACGTTATCAAGGGCAGACAACGAGAAATATCCAGCAAAATGTGAACGTACAAGAAAGAGAAAAGAACGCTTGTTTGTTTTATTTTCCTTATCTTTCATGTTGTTGTTAACATATTCATGGCTCAAACAATATTTTCCTTCCATTTCTCTAGCACCGAAAACTTCGTTCCAGTTTATTTGATTACCCCTTACTCGTTACATTTCCCAACATATCTTATTGCCTATATGTTGTTGCATCTGTAATCTTTCACTTTAACAAGAAACCTCTGCTGATCTCTATTTCTTTGATGTTGGGAGGTTTCTAAATTATTTTCACCTTCGTTCATGTCTTCGGTAAAAAAAAGAGAACAGCGCTGGTTCTTAATCTAACAGGATCCTGAACGAGTAAAGGGCTCATTTTATTTTAGTGAGACGGCATACTTATGTTATCTCCCGTGTGTTACCGGGGCTTCATTATGAGGGAAAGTAAAGAATAGTGACACTGTGACCTTCCAGGCATGTCGTAAGAGGCGACTAAGGAGGTTGATCGATGGCTTGACAAGCTGTCATTGTAAAAAGTATTGTTATGGAAACAGAACCATAGATTTTAGAAGCAGTGATCTCTGCAATATGCGCCGCTTTGGCACGCAAGGTTTCTGTTTTTGAGATTGTGGTTCTGCCCTATGTACCATCTTCGGCTCGAAAGGACAATAGATACTTATGTTATTTTATCTATTGTTAGTTATATTATGTTTATTACGTACGTTATGTTATGTTATGTTCGTTATATTAGATATATTAGCTACATTTTTTGTTATGTTATGGTTTGGTTATGGAAGGCCCCGGTATCACTGCAAACGAATTAAAATCCATAATTGCTCAACCGCCCGTGCCAGTGGAAACATCCGAATTACTAACTCATCTCCCAAACAAAGAAAGGTACTGTAGTCCCCATCATAGCAGTCTCAGCACACGCCAAAAGACATAAGGCGAAACCGCATAGAAAGTGAACACAGTTAACTGTTCCATGTCATACGATATTATCATTCATCGTAAACAATTGGAATATAGAAACACGATCAAAACGGATGAAACACACAGCTCACGGTGTGCACAGAGCACTTAACTCAGTAGCTCCTGCAAAATGTGTTATTTTAGTTATGCTGTATTATGATAATTATGGTATTTTATATGTAATATTTGTTATATTCGCTATGTTGTATTATGTTAGTTATGGTATATTATATTACTTTATTTTCAGTTATGTTAATTATGTTATGTAATTATAGTTATGTTGTTTTATTATAATGTTATTTTATGTTATATTTATTATGTTATTTATGTTATGTTGTATCATGTTAGTTATGTTACGTTAGTTATGTTAGTATGTTGTGTTATGTTATAGTGTGTTGTATGTTGTGTATGTCTACGTCTATGGTCTATGTTGTGTTATGATTTGTTGTTTCGTGTTATATTGTGGTATGTTGTGTTGTTTTATGTTATGTTATGTTAGTATGTGTTATGTTAGTATGTGTTATGTTGTATTGTGTTATGTCATATTTTGTTGTGTTAATTTTGTAATTAATCATCACTACACACTGAACTAACCCATAGGTACCCAGATGTTCCCCTCAAAATATCGTGTATCACCAAGGAGAATCCAGACCCTCTTGCATGAACTCCATAGCACGGCCTGTGATCTAACGGTGTGCGCATGACAATGTTACTTTCTCAGCGGCCATTATTTTGGTCTTCTCTTTTCTTTTCAAATTTTAACTGATTTTGATGATTTTAACAAATGTTTTTTAACGTGCGCGACTATACACGGGACCTCCTGTCTTTCGTCGTTGCTCAAGAGGGTTAGACGTCGGGTCTCACTACACAGGTAGGGTTAGACGTCGGGTCTCACTACACAGGTAGGGTTAGACGTCGGGTCTCACTACACAGGTAGGGTTAGACGTCGGGTCTCACTACACAGGTAGGGTTAGACGTCGGGTCTCACTACACAGGTAGGGTTAGACGTCGGGTCTCACTACACAGGTAGGGTTAGACGTCGGGTCTCACTACACAGGTAGGGTTAGACGTCGGGTCTCACTACACAGGTAGGGTTAGTCGTCGGGTCTCACTACACAGGTAGGGTTAGACGTCGGGTCTCACTACACAGGTAGGGTTAGACGTCGGGTCTCACTACACAGGTAGGGTTAGACGTCGGGTCTCACTACACAGGTAGGGTTAGACGTCGGGTCTCACTACACAGGTAGGGTTAGACGTCGGGTCTCACTACACAGGTAGGGTTAGACGTCGGGTCTCACTACACAGGTAGGGTTAGTCGTCGGGTCTCACTACACAGGTAGGGTTAGACGTCGGGTCTCACTACACAGGTAGGGTTAGACGTCGGGTCTCACTACACAGGTAGGGTTAGTCGTCGGGTCTCACTACACAGGTAGGGTTAGACGTCGGGTCTCACTACACAGGTAGGGTTAGTCGTCGGGTCTCACTACACAGGTAGGGTTAGACGTCGGGTCTCACTACACAGGTAGGGTTAGTCGTCGGGTCTCACTACACAGGTAGGGTTAGACGTCGGGTCTCACTACACAGGTAGGGTTAGTCGTCGGGTCTCACTACACAGGTAGGGTTAGACGTCGGGTCTCACTACACAGGTAGGGTTAGTCTTCGGGTCTCACTACACAGGTAGGGTTAGACGTCGGGTCTCACTACACAGGTAGGGTTAGTCGTCGGGTCTCACTACACAGGTAGGGTTAGTCGTCGGGTCTCACTACACAGGTAGGGTTAGACGTCGGGTCTCACTACACAGGTAGGGTTAGACGTCGGGTCTCACTACACAGGTAGGGTTAGACTTCGGGTCTCACTACACAGGTAGGGTTAGTCTTCGGGTCTCACTACACAGGTAGGGTTAGTCTTCGGGTCTCACTACACAGGTAGGGTTAGTCGTCGGGTCTCACTACACAGGTAGGGTTAGACGTCGGGTCTCACTACACAGGTAGGGTTAGACGTCGGGTCTCACTACACAGGTAGGGTTAGTCTTCGGGTCTCACTACACAGGTAGGGTTAGACGTCGGGTCTCACTACACAGGTAGGGTTAGTCTTCGGGTCTCACTACACAGGTAGGGTTAGTCTTCGGGTCTCACTACACAGGTAGGGTTAGTCTTCGGGTCTCACTACACATGTAGGGTTAGACGTCGGGTCTCACTACACAGGTAGGGTTAGTCTTCGGGTCTCACTACACAGGTAGGGTTAGACGTCGGGTCTCACTACACAGGTAGGGTTAGTCTTCGGGTCTCACTACACAGGTAGGGTTAGTCTTCGGGTCTCACTACACAGGTAGGGTTAGTCTTCGGGTCTCACTACACAGATAGGGTTAGTCTTCGGGTCTCACTACACAGGTAGGGTTAGACGTCGGGTCTCACTACACAGGTAGGGTTAGACGTCGGGTCTCACTACACAGGTAGGGTTAGTCTTCGGGTCTCACTACACAGGTAGGGTTAGTCTTCGGGTCTCACTACACAGATAGGGTTAGTCTTCGGGTCTCACTACACAGGTAGGGTTAGACGTCGGGTCTCACTACACAGATAGGGTTAGACGTCGGGTCTCACTACACAGATAGGGTTAGACGTCGGGTCTCACTACACAGATAGGGTTAGTCTTCGGGTCTCACTACACAGATAGGGTTAGACGTCGGGTCTCACTACACAGATAGGGTTAGACGTCGGGTCTCACTACACAGATAGGGTTAGACGTCGGGTCTCACTACACAGATAGGGTTAGACGTCGGGTCTCACTACACAGAGAGGGTTAGACGTCGGGTCTCACTACACAGATAGGGTTAGTCTTCGGGTCTCACTACACAGATAGGGTTAGACGTCGGGTCTCACTACACAAATAGGGTTAGACGTCGGGTCTCACTGCACAGAGAGGGTTAGACATCGGGTCTCACTACACAAATAGGGTTAGACGTCGGGTCTCACTGCACAGAGAGGGTTAGACATCGGGTCTCACTACACAAATAGGGTTAGACGTCGGGTCTCACTGCACAGAGAGGGTTAGACATCGGGTCTCACTACACAGAGAGGGTTAGACATCGGGTCTCACTACTCAGAGAGGGTTAGACGTCGGGTCTCACTGCACAGAGAGGGTTAGTCATCGGGTCTCACTAAACAGAGAGGGTTAGACATAGGGTCTCACTACACAGAGAGGGTTAGACATCGGGTCTCACTACTCAGTGAGGGTTAGACATAGGGTCTCACTACACAGAGAGGGTTAGTCATCGGGTCTCACTAAACAGAGAGGGTTGGACATCGGGTCTCACTACACAGAGAGGGTTAGACATCGGGTCTCACTAAACAGAGAGGAATAGACATCGGGTCTCACTACACAGAGAGGGTTAGACATCGGGTCTCACTACACAGAGAGGGTTAGACATCGGGTCTTACTAAACAGAGAGGGTTAGACATCGGGTCTCACTACACAGAGAGGGTTAGACATCGGGTCTCACTACACAGAGAGGGTTAGTCATCGGGTCTCACTACACAGAGAGGGTTAGACATCGGGTCTTACTACACAGGGAGGGTTAGACATCGGGTCTCACTAAACAGAGAGGGTTAGACATCGGGTCTCACTACACAGAGAGGGTTAAACATCGGGTCTTACTACACAGGGAGGGTTAGACATCGGGCCTCACTACACAGAGAGGGTTTGACATCGGGCCTCACTACACAGAGAGGGTTAGACATCGGGTCTCACTGCCCAGTGAGAGCTAGACATCGGGTCTCACTACCCAGTGAGAGCTATACATCGGGTCTCACTACCCAGAGTGGGCTAGACATCGGTTCTCACTACCCAGTGAGAGCTATACATCGGGTCTCACTACCCAGAGTGGGCTAGACATCGGTTCTCACTACCCAGAGAGGACTAGACATTGGATTTCACTACCCAGAGATGGCTAAACATCGGATCTCACTACCCTAAGAAGGCATTAATATACATATTCTACCACTACCACCTCAATACATATACCTTACCACTCCTACCGCAATACACACACCTTACCACTGCTACCACAATACACTACCTTACCACTGCTACCGCATTACATATACCTTACCACTGCTACCACAATACACGCACCCCACCACTTCCCCAACAATACACTACCTTACCACTATCACAACTATACACGCACCCCATCACTATCACCACAATACACTACCTTACCACTATCACAACAATACACACATCCTACCACTACCACCACCACAATGCACAAACCCAACCGCTACAACCACCATTACCATCACCACAGCCTCAACAAATAATAATAAAATAAACTACACAACAGCTAAACCCCACATCTGCCAACAAAAGGGAACTCACTCCTACTAACAGCTACCCGATGTTTACCAGAAACTAGACTGGCACTATTTCCTTCCTGCTCCTCGTTCAATCCAATCCACAATTTCCTATCCACATTTCTCTCTCTTTTGTTAACGCGGAGATGAAATTCCGAAAATAAGGAAAATGTGGACTGGATTTCTTGCAGAAATTTCTTTTGATTTTTTTTTAAAAACGTGTTTTTGTTTACCTGCAGATAAAGGTATGGGTGTGGATATAATATGTAGAGGAATGGATGATGGATGGAAGGATGAATAGATGGGTATGTGGATGGAAGGAAGGAAAAGGAGGTTGGGTAGATGGATGGTGGATGGAAGGATAGTTGGAAAGATGATGGATGGAATGATGGAAAGATGTATAGGTGGATGGAATGATGGAAAGATGGTTTGGTAGATGGATGAAAAGATAGTTGGAAGGATGATTGATGGAAAGATGGATAGATGGATAGATGGATGGAATGATGGAAAGATAGATAGATGGATGGAATGATGGAAAGATGGTTTGGTTGATGGATGAAAGGATAGTTAGAAGGATAGTTGAATGGAAGGGTAGTTGAATGGAAGGGTAGTTGAATGGAAGGGTAGTTGAATGGAAGGGTAGTTGAATGGAAGGGTAGTTGAATGGAAGGGTAGTTGAATGGAAGGGTAGTTGAATGGAAGGGTAGTTGAATGGAAGGGTAGTTGAATGGAAGGGTAGTTGAATGGAAGGGTAGTTGGATGGAAGGATAGTTGGATGGAAGGGTAGTTGGATGGAAGGGTAGTTGGATGGAAGGGTAGTTGAATGGAAGGGTAGTTGAATGGAAGGGTAGTTGGATGGAAGGGTAGTTGGATGGAAGGATAGTTGGATGGAAGGGTAGTTGGATGGAAGGGTAGTTGGAAAGAAGGGTAGTTGGATGGAAGGGTAGTTGGATGGAAGGGTAGTTGGATGGAAGGGTAGTTGAATGGAAGGGTAGTTGGATGGAAGGGTAGTTGGATGGAAGGGTAGTTGGATGGAAGGGTAGTTGGATGGAAGGGTAGTTGGATGGAAGGATAGTTGGATGGAAGGGTAGTTGGATGGAAGGATAGTTGGATGGAAGGGTAGTTGGATGGAAGGATAGTTGGATGGAAGGATAGTTGGATGGAAGGATAGTTGGATGGAAGGATAGTTGAATGAAAGGATAGTTGGATGGAAGGGTAGTTGGAAAGAAAGATAGTTGGAAAGAAGGATAGTTGGATGGAAGGGTAGTTGGATGGAAGGGTAGTTGGATGGAAGGATAGTTGAATGAAAGGATAGTTGGATGGAAGGGTAGTTGGAAAGAAGGATAGTTGGATAGAAGGATAGTTGGATGGAAGGGTAGTTGGATGGAAGGATAGTTGAATGAAAGGATAGTTGGATGGAAGGGTAGTTGGATAGAAGGATAGTTGGATAGAAGGGTAGTTGGATGGAAGGGTAGTTGGATGGAAGGGAAATTGGATGGAAGGATAGTTGGATGGAAAGATAGTTGGATGGAAAGGATAGTTGGATGGAAAGATAGTTGGATGGAAAGATAGTTGGATGGAAAGATAGTTGGATGAAAGGATAGTTGGATGGAAAGATAGTTGGATGAAAGGATAGTTGGATGAAAGGATAGTTGGATGGAAAGATAGTTGGATGGATGGGTAGTTGGATAGAAGGATAGTTGGATGAAAGGATAGTTGGATGAAAGGATAGTTGGATGAAAGGATAGTTGGATGGAAAGATAGTTGGATGGATGGGTAATTGGATAGAAGGATAGTGGATGAAAGGATAGTTGGATGGAAAGATAGTTGGATGGATGGGTAGTTGGATAGAAGGATAGTTGGATGAAAGGATAGTTGGATGGAAAGGTAGTTGGATAGATAAAGGGACAAATGTATGGATGGATAGATAGATAGGTAATGGAAAGGTATGGAGATCATCCAGATGGGTAAAATGATAAATTGCTGGAAGGATATATGGATGGAAGGATATATGGATGGAAGGATATATGGATGGAAGGGTAGATTTATGTTTCAATAAGTGGATGGAAAAAGTGGGTTAAAGTTCAAGTAAAAATATGGGCTTGGTTTAAAAAAAATGTAAAGGAATGGATAATGGATGGTGGGTTAAGTGGATGGAAGGAAGTTTTGGTACAGGATGTTTATTAGCAAACAGTGTTTATGTTAAATGCTTTGATAGGAGCCCTGGTGGAGCAGTAGTTGAATTCGATCCAGAATCTTCAAGAATATTTGGTCTTCTCCAAGAATATTTGGTCTTCTCCAAGAATATTTGGTCTTCTCCAAGAATATTTGGTCTTCTCCAAGAATATTGGTCTTCACCAAGAATATTTGGTCTTCTCCAAGAATATTTGGTCTTCACCAAGTATATTTGGTCTTCTCCAAGAATATTTGGTCTTCACCAAGAATATTTGGTCTTCTCCAAGAATATTTGGTCTTCACCAAGAATATTTGGTCTTCTCCAAGAATATTTTGGTCATCCTCCTTGTCTTTTTATATAGGAAATTCCAAACAAGACCCTGTTGTGTAATACTCTCATTTGTCTTCTGCAGTGTGTGTCCAATCCAGCGGCATAGTTTTTGTTGTATCTCTTTATCCACTGGTATTTGACTAGTACTTTCACATAATTCTAACTTTGTGACTTTGTCCTGCCATTTTCATCCTTTTATTCTGTGCAAGCATCCACTTTTAAAATATCTTCTTCTTCTTCTACAACATTTTCAGCTCCCTGTGGAGTATAGGTCTTCAACAAACACTTTCCAAGCCGTTCTGTTTCTTGTCATTCTTTTAAGATCATTCAATGTCTTCCCCACCATCTTCATCTCTGCTTCTGTCTGTCTTCTCCAAGAATTTCTTGGTCTTCCTCTTTGTCTTTTCCCCTGGGGATTCCAAAAAAGGCCTGTTGTGTAATACTCTCAGTTGGCTTCCGTAGTGTGTGTCCTATCCAGCTCCATCGTCTTCGCTGTATCTCTTTATCCACTGGCATTTGACTGGTACATTTCCATAATTCTATGTTAGTGATTCTGTCCTGCCATTTCCATCCTTTTATTCTGCGTAAACATCCAGTAATCAAAGTCTATATCTTCATGATTGTCAATTTTGTGATTCTCCATGTTTCACAGCCATATAATAGGACTGACTTAACATTGGAGTTGAAAAAATTATTTTTGTATTTAATCTAATTTCTTTCGACTTCCATATGTTTCCCAGTGCAACAAAAGCTCCTCTTGCTTTTGATATCCTTATTTTGGTATCATTTTCTGATCCTCCCTCTTTATCTATACTACTACTCAGATATATGTAATATTGTACGTCTAGTAGATGTTTTACTCTTTGCAAGCATACATTTTTCGAATATATTTCGACGATAATGTGATCTTTTTCTGCACTTTTATCTGTAGCTATAGTCTATTAAAGTGCAGGACCTGATCTATGTGATCTCTTCTGCTCTTGTTTGTTTACCGTAAACGTTAGGAAATGTGAGGCTGGTGTAGGCAATGACCTGTGTGCATCTCTGTAATGTAAACACTCTAGAAATGAAGCGATTAGTTATATTTAGCGTGCTGAGCACGTTGTGGATGGAGGGAGTGGGAGAGAGTCGGGGAGTGAGAGAAATGGGGAAAGGGAGAGTGCGAAGGATGTGTGTGTGTGTGCGTGCGTGCGTGCGTGTGTGAGTGAGTGAGTGAGTGAATGTGTGTGTGAGTTAGTGAGAGAGATAGAGATAGTGTTAGTTGATGTGAGAGAAATGTTTGTGTGGGAGAAATGTTTGTGTGGGAGTAATGTTAGTGTGGGAGAGAGATATAGATAGTGTTAGTTGATGTGAGAAAATGTTTGTGTGGGAGAGAGATAGAGATAGTGTTAGCTGATGTGAGAGAAATGTTTGTGTGGGAGAAATGTTTGTGTGGGAGAGAGATAGAGATAGCGTTAGTTGATGTGAGAGAAATGTTTGTGTGGGAGAAATGTTTGTGTGGGAGAGAGATAGAGATAGTGTTAGTTGATGTGAGAGAAATGTGTGTGTGAGAGAAATGTTTGTGTGGGAGAAAGATGGAAAAAGCGTTAATTCATGTAAGAGAAATGTTTGTGTGGGAGAGAGATAGAGATTGTGTTAATTGATGTAGGGAAATATTTGTGTGGGAGAAATGTTTGTGTTAGAGAAATGTTTGTGTGGGAGAGAGATAAAGATAGTGTTAGTTGATGTGAGAGAAATGTTTGTGTGGGAGAGAGATAGAGATAGTGTTAGTTGATGTGAGAGAAATGTTTGTGTGGGAGAGAGATAGAGATAGTGTTAGTTGATGTGAGAGAAATGTTTGTGTGGGAGAAATGTTTGTTTGGGAGAAATGTGTGTGTGAGAGAAATGTTTGTGTAGGTGAGAGATAGAGATAGTGTTAGCTGACGTGAGAGAAATTTTGTGTGGGAGAGAGATAGAGATAGTGTTAGCTGACGTGAGAGAAAATTTTGTGTGGGAGAGAGATAGAGATAGTGTTAGCTGACGTGAGAGAAAATTTTGTGTGGGAGAGAGATAGAGATAGTGTTAGCTGATGTGAGAGAAAATTTTGTGTGGGAGAGAGATCATGTGCTTATAAGACTGTGTGTGGGGACTGGTTGGTCTCGAGGCAATACGCCGGCCTCGAGACAGAGAAGTTGTGGGTTCAAATCCCAGCTGCAACAGTTGATATTTTTATTTCAGATTTCTCTCTGCGGCAACCACCTCTGGTCTCAGCAGCGACGTTCAGTTCCTAGTCTCTAGGGACTTCGTCAGAGGTCAAAGCTGGCGAACGAAAAAAAAAAATACAATGTGTTTGGGAGCCCGTGTTTGGGAGCCCGTGTTTGGGAGCCGTGTTTGGGAGCCGTGTTTGGGAGCCCGTTTGGGAGCCCGTGTTTGGGAGTCCGTGTTTGGGAGTCCGTGTTTGGGAGTCCGTGTTTGGGAGCCCGTGTTTGGGAGCCCGTGTTTGGGAGCCCGTGTTTGGGACCCGTGTTTGGGAGCCCGTGTTTGGGAGTCCGTGTTTGGGAGTCCGTGTTTGGGAGTCCGTGTTTGGGAGCCCGTGTTTGGGAGCCCGTGTTTGGGAGTGTTTGTGTCTGAGAATTGTTTTTGAATGAGTATTTGAGAATGTGTTTATTTGAGAGAGTGTGTTGGAGAAAGTGTTTATTTGTGAGAATGTGTTTCAGGAAGTGTTTTTGAGAGTGTGTTTGAAAGAGTGTTTTTGAGAGCGTGTTTGAGAGAGTGTTTGAAAGAGTGTTTGAAAGAGTGTTTCAGAGAGTGTTTGAGAGAGTGTTTGTGAGAGTGTTTGTTTGAGAAAGTGTTTGTTTGAAAGAGTATTTGTTTGAGAGAGTGTTTGAGAGAGTGTTTGAGAGAGTGTTTGAGAGTGTGTTTTGAGAAAGTGTTTTGGAAAGAGTGTTTCAGAGAGTGTTTTTTTTCTTTTCAGAAAGTCTTTGAGGCACTGTGTTTGAGAGAGTGTTTTTATCAAAGTGTTTCTTCGAGATAGAAAGAGACATATACAGTGTAAGTAACAGCAGGCAAATAACATATAAACACAGGCATATTACATCAACAACAACATAAAACTGAAGAAAACAATAACAAAAAACACTCATTTATTGTTATGTGTTTGGTGTGTGTACTTGTCCCCCTCCCCCCTCTCTCCCCCAATACTGTACCTGTTTATTTTTTTTTAAAAGAACTAACAATGACTCAAAGAGACATAAACAAACGCTACGAAAACGCCAGATTAAGAGGAAGACCGAGAAAGAAATGGATAAAGGGAATACTAGAGTCACTAGGAGGGATAACACCAGAAGAGGTCAACAGAAGAGTAAAGAATCGCAGATTGTATCTCCCCTCGACGCCAACGGCAGCAGAGGAAGGATAGAAGAAGAAG
The DNA here is from genome assembly GCA_032433765.1 of Megaustenia siamemsis. Lineage (NCBI taxonomy): Eukaryota > Metazoa > Mollusca > Gastropoda > Stylommatophora > Ariophantidae > Megaustenia > Megaustenia siamemsis. The sequence goes on from JAVIAB010000099.1 coordinate 22,839,929, forward strand.
AAGGTGTGTATTTTTTTAGTTTGCGATTTCGACCTTGTTTATTTATGTATTTTGTTGTTGCTTACAAACTGTAGCACAATTTGTAGCAATGATGTAGTTGTAGTATTGGTTGTAGTTGTAGTATTGGTTGTAGTTGTAGTATTGGTTGTAGTTGTAGTATTGGTTGCAGTTGTAGTATTGGTTGCAGTTGTAGTATTGGTTGTAGTTGTTGTATTGGTTGCAGTTGTAGTATTGGTTGTAGTTGTAGTTGTAGTATTGGTTGCAGTTGTTGTATTGGTTGCAGTTGTAGTATTGGTTGTAGTTGTAGTTGTAGTATTGGTTGTAGTTGTTGTATTGGTTGCAGTTGTTGTATTGGTTGTAGTTGTAGTTGTAGTATTGGTTGTAGTTGTAGTATTGGTTGCAGTTGTAGTATTGGTTGTAGTTGTTGTATTGGTTGTAGTTGTTGTATTGGTTGCAGTTGTAGTATTGGTTGTAGTTGTTGTATTGGTTGCAGTTGTTGTATTGGTTGTAGTTGTAGTATTGGTTGTAGTTGTTGTATTGGTTGCAGTTGTAGTATTGGTTGCAGTTGTTGTATTGGTTGCAGTTGTTGTATTGGTTGTAGTTGTTGTATTGGTTGCAGTTGTTGTATTGGTTGCAGTTGTAGTATTGGTTGTAGTTGTAGTATTGGTTGTAGTTGTAGTATTGGTTGTAGTTGTTGTATTGGTTGCAGTTGTTGTATTGGTTGCAATTGTTGTATTGGTTGCAGTTGTAGTATTGGTTGTAGTTGTAGTATTGGTTGCAGTTGTAGTATTGGTTGTAGTTGTTGTATTGGTTGCAGTTGTTGTATTGGTTGCAGTTGTTGTATTGGTTGCAGTTGTAGTATTGGTTGCAGTTGTAGTATTGGTTGCAGTTGTAGTATTGGTTGTAGTTGTTGTATTGGTTGCAGTTGTAGTATTGGTTGCAGTTGTAGTATTGGTTGCAGTTGTAGTATTGGTTGCAGTTGTTGTATTGGTTGTAGTTGTAGTTTGTAGTATTGGTTGTAGTTGTTGTATTGGTTGCAGTTGTTGTATTGGTTGCAGTTGTAGTATTGGTTGCAGTTGTTGTATTGGTTGCAGTTGTAGTTGTAGTATTGGTTGTAGTTGTAGTTGTAGTATTGGTTGTAATTGTTGTATTGGTTGCAGTTGTTGTATTGGTTGTAGTTGTAGTATTGGTTGTAGTTGTAGTATTGGTTGTAGTTGTAGTATTGGTTGTAGTTGTAGTTGTAGTATTGGTTGTAGTTGTTGTATTGGTTGTAGTTGTATTATTGGTTGTAGTTGTAGTATTGGTTGTAGTGGTAGTTGTAGTATTGGTTGTAGTTGTTGTATTGGTTGCAGTTGTTGTATTGGTTGTAGTTGTAGTTGTAGTATTGGTTGTAGTTGTTGTATTGGTTGCAGTTGTTGTATTGGTTGCAGTTGTTGTATTGGTTGCAGTTGTTGTATTGGTTGCAGTTGTTGTATTGGTTGTAGTTGTAGTTGTAGTATTGGTTGTAGTTGTAGTATTGGTTGCAGTTGTAGTATTGGTTGCAGTTGTAGTATTGGTTGTAGTTGTAGTATTGGTTGTAGTTGTAGTATTTGTTGCAGTTGTAGTATTGGTTGCAGTTGTTATAGAGGTTACCGTTATAACAGTAACGGTAATGCGTATGCGCACAATGGTAATGTAGTTCCAGAAGTAAAGTAGTAATAGGGTTATCAGTGGTAGTGGCAATAGTTAGAGTAATGGTTGAATTGTAGTAACAACATCAGCAGTAATAGTAGTGTAGTACTTCATTTACTCAAACACATCCCGCCTTTCCTCCCTTCCCCCCTCCCTCCCCCTCCCTCCTCCCTTCCCTTCCTTCCTTCCTTCCTTCCTTCCTTCCTTCCTTCCTTCCTTCCTTCCTTCCTTCCTTCTTCCTTCCTTCCTTCCTTCCTTCCTTCCTTCCTTCCTTCCTTCCTTCCTTCCTTCCTTCCTTCCTTCCTTCCTTCCTTCCTTCCTTCCTTCCTTCCTTCCTTCCTTCCTTCCTTCCTTCCTTCCTTCCTTCCTTCCTTCCTTCCTTCCTTCTTCCTTCCTTCCTTCCTTCCTTCCTTCCTTCCTTCCTTCCTTCCTTCCTTCCTTCCTTCCTTCCCTCCCTCCTTCCTGCCTTCCTTCCTTCCTCCTTCCCTCCCTACCTCCATCCCTCTCTTCCTTATTTCTTCCTTCGTCTATTATACACTTTTTTCTAATTTTCTTTCTTTTTTTTCTCTCCTTATTTCTCTTTCTTTTAAGTCTATCTATCTACATACCCGACTGTCTGTCCGTATATCCATTTCTTTTGTTTTCTATCTATATATATATTTGGTTGGTTATTTTGTTATTTGGTTATGGAAGTCCCCGGTATCACTGCAAACGAATTAAAATCCATAATTGCTCAACCACCCGTGCCAGCAGAATCATCCGAATTAATATCTACATCTCCCAAACAAAGAAAGGTAACTGTACTCCTTATCATAGCAGTCTCAGCACACGCCAAAGGCATAAGGCGAAACCGCACAGAAAGTGAACACAGCCAACTGTTCCCTGTCATACGATATCATCATTCATCGTAAACTATTGGAATATCGAAACATGTTCAAAACGGATGAGACACACAGCTCACGGTGTGCACAGAGCACTTAACTCAGTAGCTCCTGCAACAAGCCGGACTTGGAATATGAGGAAACTGCAACAAGGAACACTTTTCAGACATAGCCTTCAATTGTTCTCGCCGCCTATCCACCATATACCGAAAGTTCCCTATCTATATATTATCTAACATTTTTTTCTGTCTGTGTTTTTCTGCCTGGTTGCTGACCGTCTGTCTATCTGATTCCTTGTCTCTGTCTGTCTGTCATTCTTTTTCATCCTTTCTTTCTTTTTTTCTTTCCTTTCTTTCTTTCTTTTTTCCCTTCTTTCTTTCTCTTTCTTTCTCTCCCTCCCTCCGTCTCTCCCTCCTTCCCTTCCTACTTCCTTCCTTCCTTCCTTCCTTCCTTCCTTCCTTCCTTCCTTCCTTCCTTCCTTCCTTCCTTCCTTCCTTCCTTCCTTCCTTCCTTCCTTCCTTCCTTCCTTCCTTCCTTCTTCCATCTTCCTTCCTTCCTTCTTCCTTCCTTCCTTCCTTCTTCCTTCCTTCCTTCCTTCCTCCTTCCTTCCTTCCCTTCCTTCCACCCTTCCTTCCTTACTTCCTTCCTTCCTTCCTTCCTTTCGTCCTACGTTTCTTCCTACCTTTCTTTCTTTCTTTTCTTTCTTTCTTTCTCACTCTCTCTCTCTCTCTTAATTAATTTATTTCAGTACTTTTGATCACAGCGCCAGATAGTATTTCACACACGTCACAGATTCACAAACCTTCAAAACACACAACAAAATGACCGCGATAATCTATTTATATTCCTTTATAAACGCTTCCCCGGTGGGCGTAACCGCCCTTTATTGCAAGAACCATAATCTGGCACTTAAAGACAAGTATATCAGATTTATCTGCCGATAATATTGTTAACCCGCGTAAACCCAAGTGCGTATCTGACGAGATAGTGCCAAAGCGTAATGGCTGAGCGTAAACGAGTTTTGCAAATGGCGGAAAGCTGCGCTCAGATGTCAAAGATATTGTTTTTCGTGTCTTTGAAATCATCTACCTAGGGACATTAACTCCGGTTTTACAACTGGTTCCAGCAGAGTTATAGTCCTTTAAATTAAGGGGGAATATATATATAGTTATGTGGAGATATGTATAGCTTCTTGAATTGTTTATGATAACTCGTTAATGTTTAAAAGACACTTGGTTAACGGTCTATAATAACTGCCTCCTGCTATGTTGACGTACGGGGTTAAGGTAAAAAAATGCAAATGAATGCATAAAAATGCAAAGCTGCAGTAAAGCTGAATTGTGAGGGAAAATTGAAAAAAATAGAAAAAAGGTATGGTAAAAGCTTTACGGGGTTAGTAGATGACACAGATTTGAACGACGTTTCGGCACAATATGTTGACGTACGACTTTCAATGTTGATTTTACCAGGCCGAGCTACAGAAACAACAAAGAAGTCAAGGTAAAGTACGAGACTTGAATCGGTGTCTTAGCACGCGAAATTTTCACCCATATGTGCTAGGCCGCCTATCCAGAAGTGTTCGGAGACTTCTGGATAGTGTCGCTTCAAGCATACAAAGTCACGATGCAACATCCCTCACCTTCTCAGAGTACAACTACCTTGATACCTATTTCTCCCAACGCCTGGGTCGACCGCGGGAGTATTTTTTTATCCAAACACGAGTATAACTCACATTTCTTCCAGCGGGAATCGAACACGGGTTGTCCGAACGTCGGTAGCCCAGTCGGATAGTTTTCCCAACTAGGCTACCGAGGTCCCGAGTAGAATGGTTTTCCAAACTAGGCTACCGAGGTCCCGAATTGGATGGTTTTCCCAACTAGGCTACCGAGGCCCCGAATGGATGGTTTTCCAAACTAGGCTACCGAGGTCCCGAATTGGATGGTTTTCCCAACTAGGCTACCGAGGTCCCGAATTGGATGGTTTTCCCATCTAGGCTACCGAGGCCCCGAATCGGATGGTTTTCCCATCTAGGCTACCGAGGCCCCGAATCGGATGGTTTTCCCAACTAGGCTACCAAGGTCCCCAGTCGGATGGTTTTCCCATCTAGGCTACCGAGGTCCCCAGTCGGATGGTTTTCCCATCTAGGCTACCGAGGTCCCCAGTCGGATGGTTTTCCCAACTAGGCTACCGAGGTCCCCAGTCGGATGGTTTTCCCATCTAGGCTACCGAGGTCCCCAGTCGGATGGTTTTCCCATCTAGGCTACCAAGGTCCCCAGTCGGATGGTTTTCCCATCTAGGCTACCGAGGTCCCCAGTCGGATGGTTTTCCCAACTAGGCTACCAAGGTCCCCAGTCGGATGGTTTTCCCATCTAGGCTACCGAGGTCCCCAGTCGGATGGTTTTCCCAACTAGGCTACCGATGACCTTAACAAAGAAGTTTTACCTCGAGAGGTCATCTCTTTTCTCTTCCGTTTTCTTCCTATTAACTCTTTCCATACGTTTCGCCACATAGTGCGTCACTTTCAATTTGATTAGTGTGAACCGTCCTTAAGTCATTCTTTTTTACATGTCTTGTATCAACTTGGTATTGATGAAATCTAATTCCTTGTTCAATTATCTAAATTTCATATATAATATGTTATATGTTTAATAAATATGATCATAAACAAAGAAAATTCTCAAGACCTACAATTAAATATCACAGTTGAGAGAATACATCTGGAGACAGTCCAGAGTTACCTGGGACATACAATAACCAGTGATGGAAAATGTAAAATTCAAATAAACAAAAGAATAGGTATGGCAAAAAGTAATTTTAATGTCATGAAAAATATACTAACAACAAAACAAATATCAGCAGGGCTGAAACTAAGAATGGCAAAATGTTACATCTTCTCAATATTCCTGTATGGTGCAGAAACATGGATATTAGACAAGAAAGCAGAACACAAAATTTAAGCCTTTGAAATGTGGATATATAGAACAATAGGTAGAATTGGATGGAAGGAAAAGAAAACAAACGAGGAAGTTTTAAAACAACTAAAAATAAAAAGAGAACTACTAAACACAATTCAAACAAGACAAATGAAATTTTTGGGGCATGTTAAAAGATACAACAGCCTACTAAAAGTAATCTTGGAAGGGAAAGTACAAAGTAAAAGAGGCAGAGGCAGACCAAGACTAACGTGGATAAGTAACATTAAAAGATGGACAAGTCAGCCTATGACAACCTGCACCATCAAAGCAAGAGACAGAGCGGAATGGCGCTCCATGGTAGCCAACCTTCGATGTGGAGATGGACAAGTCAGCCTATGACAACCTGCACCATCAAAGCAAGGGACAGAGCGGAATGGTGCTCCATGATAGCCAACCTTTGATGCGGTGACAGCACTCAATGATGAGTTTTAACGATAATATCGGCAGCAATTTCATTAGTAGTTGCTGTAGCGGTTGTTAATGTAGATTTAAAACAGCATTTCACAAAGTAATTTTTTATGACTGCCCTCTTCAGAGAAACCAGGACAGTTTATAATCGACTTGCCAGGAAGGTTTAACCACTTCCAGATGTGTGGCGTGAGAGGAAATTAGTGAAGAATACGGGAGCAGAATATTGTGGCAAGCACAGATGTTGTTGGTACAGTTCTAGTCTATGTGGGCTGATGCCGGAGCGGTTGGGACATATGGTTCGCATGCTAGATGCTTCTTTCTTTCTGTTTTTTTTTAAATTTTCTTTCTTTCTTTTTTTAGTTTTTTTTCTTTCTTCTGTGTCTTTCTTTCTTGCTTTCTTTCCATTTTTTTTCTTTTCTTTTTTTTCTTTCTTTCTTTTTCTTTCTTTCTTTCTTTCTCGGTTTCTTTCTTCTTTTTCTCTATCTCTCTCGCTTTCCTTCCTCACTTCTTTACATCTTTCTTTCTTTTTCTCTTTCTCTGTCTATCTCTCTATCTTTCTTTCTTTCTTTTCTCCTTCTCCCTCTCTCTTTCGTTCTTTCTTTCCTTCCTCATTTTTCTTTCTTTCTTTCTTCTTTTATTTCTTTCTTTCCTTACTAGTGTAATGGTAATTTAGTTACATAATAAAGTAATATTACGATTTTCATCAGTATTTGTAAAGTAGCAATAACAGTGTTAGTTGTAGTAGCATCAGTAGTGATTGCAGTAATAGTGATTTCTTTCTTCTCTCTCTCTCTCACTTCCTTCTCCCTCTCTCTTTTCTTCCCCCCCCCCTTTCATCCTTCATGTCTTCCCTGCCTTCCTTCCTTCCTTCCTTCCTTCCTTCCTTCCTTCCTTCCTTCCTTCCTTCCTTCCTTCCTTCCTTCCTTCCTTCCTTCTTCCTTCCTTCCTTCCTTCCTTCCTTCCTTCCTTCCTTCCTTCCTTCCTTCCTTCCTTCCTTCCTTCCTTCCTTCCTTCCTTCTCTCCATCCTTCCCTCCCTCCTGCCATCTGCCCTTTTTCTTCTTTCCTTCTAGCTACTCCCTGTACCCTAAACTGTTGTAGAGATGACGTTCCTGTACCTCCCTAGGCGTCGATACCTGTGTCTGAGTTGTGATCTCAAGTATATTTAATAAACTCTAATTTTATCTGTCGACCTTTATCTTATTTTTCATTTCGCCCTATAGCCTGACATTTTCATGTTTTATGCTCGTGATGTAAGATGGTTGGTTTTTATTCTAGTATTGTGTCCAAATCATTACATTCCCTTCACCTATTCCCATAGTTTTATTATTTTTTACTCTACCCTTCTAAAATTGTGTATGCAGAATACCATTCTCTCTTCTGCCTTTTCTTCTTCTACTTCCTTTTGTTTCTTCTCCTTCTACTTGTTCTTCTGCTTCTTCTTTCTCGTATTATTATTTCTTCTTCTTTCTCTTCTTCATCTTCTTCGCCTTCTTTATTCTTCCTTCTTCCTTCCTTGTTCTTCTTCCTTCTTTCCACTTCCTCCTTTTTTTCATTCTTCCTTCCTCCTTCTTCTTCTTCCTCTTCTACTTTTTTCCTCCCATTCTTCTTCCTTCTTCTTCTTCTACCTTTTTAGCTCCCTGTGGAGCATAGGTCTTCAACAAACACTTTCTAAGTCGTTCTGTTTCTTGCCATTTTTAAAAAATCATTCCATGTCTTCCCCATCATCTTCATCTCTGCTTCTGTCTGTCTTCTCCAAGAATTTCTTGGTCTTCCTCTTTGTCTTTTCCTATGGGGATTCCAAAAAAAGGGCCTATTGAGTTATACTCTTAGTTGGCTTCCGTAGTGTGTGTCCTATCCAGCGCTATCGTCTTCGCTGTATCTCTTTATCCACTGGTGTTTGACTGGTGCATTTCCATAATTCTATGTTAGTGATTTTGTCCTGCCATTTCCATCCTTTTAATCTGCGTAAACATCCATTATTGAAAGTCTGTTTCTTCGTGACTGTCAATTTTGTTGTTCTCCATGTTTCACAGCCATATAATAGAACCGATTTAACATTTGAGTTGAAAATTTGTATTTTTGTATTTAACCTAATTTCTTTGGACTTCCATATGTTTCCCAGTGCAACAAAAGCTCCTCTTGTTTTTGATATCCTTATATGGTATCATTGTTTTTTCCCCTGTAACACTAGGAATCGTTGATATACCACAGATAGACTTCTTCATTTTCCTCTATCTTCAGTCTCTTTGGGACTCTGCGGTGTTGACACTTTCATATTATCTACTCACCTTTTTCTCTACCTACCTCCATTACTCCTACTACGACCCCTACTACTACGACTCCTACCACGACCCCTACTACTACGACTCCTACTACTACGACTCCTACCACGACCCCTACTACTACGACTCCTACCACGACCCCTACTACTACGACTCCTACCACGACCCCTACTACTACGACTCCTACCACGACCCCTACTACTACGACTCCTACCACGACCCCTACTACTACGACTCCTACCACGACCCCTACTACTACGACTCCTACCACGACCCCTACTACTACGACTCCTACCACGACCCCTACTACTACGACTCCTACCACGACCCCTACTACTACGACTCCTACCACGACCCCTACTACTACGACTCCTACCACGACCCCTGCTACTACGACTCCTACCACGACCCCTACTACTACGACTCCTACCACGACCCCTACTACTACGACTCCTACCACGACCCCTACTACTACGACTCCTACCACGACCCCTACTACTACGACACCTACTACGACCCCTACTACTGCGACTCTTACGACGACTCCTACTACGACTCCTACCACGACCCCTACTACTATGACTCCTACCACGACCCCTACTACTACGACTCCTACCACGACCCCTACTACTACGACTCCTACCACGACCCCTACTACTACGACTCCTACCACGACCCCTACTACTACGACTCCTACCACGACCCCTACTACTACGACTCCTACCACGACCCCTACTACTACGACTCCTACCACGACCCCTACTACTACGACTCCTACCACGACCCCTACTACTACGACTCCTACCACGACCCCTACAACTACGACTCCTACCACGACCCCTACTACTACGACTCCTACCACGACCCCTACTACTACGACTCCTACCACGACCCCTACTACTACGACTCCTACCACGACCTCTACTACTACGACTCCTACCACGACCCCTACTACTACGACTCCTACCACGACCCCTACTACTACGACTCCTACCACGACCCCTACTACTACGACTCCTACCACGACCCCTACTACTACGACTCCTACCACGACCCCTACTACTACGACTCCTACCACGTCCCCTACTACTACGACTCCTACCACGACCCCTACTACTACGACTCCTACCACGACCCCTACTACTGCGAATCCTACCACGACCCCTACTACTACGACTCCTACTACGATTCCTACTACAACCCTTACTACTACGACTCCTACCACGACTCCTACTACGATTCCTACTACAACCCTTACTACTACGACTCCTACCACGACCCCTACTACTACGACTCCTACTACAACCCTTACTACTACGACTCCTACTACGACCCCTACTACTACGACTCCTACTACAACCCTACTACTACGACTCCTACTACGACCCCTACTACTACGACTTCTACTACGACCTTACTACTACGACTCCTACTACGACCCCTACTACTACGACTTCTACTACGACCCTTACTACTACGACTCCTACTACGACCCCTACTACTACGACTTCTACTACAACCCTTACTACTACGACTCCCACTACGACCCCTACTACTACGACTCCTACTACAACCCTTACTACTACGACTCCTACTACGACCCCTACTACTACGACTCCTACTACAACCCTTACTACTACGACTCCTACTACGACCCCTACTACTACGACTCCTACCACGACCCCTACTACTACGACTCCTACCACGACCCCTACTACTACGACTCCTACCACGACCCCTACTACTGCGAATCCTACCACGACCCCTACTACTACGACTCCTACCACGACCCCTACTACTACGACTCCTACCACGACCCCTACTACTGCGACTCCTACCACGACCCCTACTACTGCGAATCCTACCACGACCCCTCCTACTACGACTCCTACTACGACCCTTACTACTACGACTCCTACTACGACCCCTACTACTACGACTTCTACTACGACCCCTACTACTACGACTCCTACCACGACCCCTACTACTACGACTCCTACCACGACCCCTACTACTACGACTCCTACCACGACCCCTACTACTGCGAATCCTACCACGACCCCTACTACTACGACTCCTACTACGACCCCTACTACTACGACTCCTACCACGACCCCTACTACTACGACTCCTACCACGACCCCTACTACTGCGAATCCTACCACGACCCCTCCTACTACGACTCCTACTACAACCCTTACTACTACGACTTCTACTACGACCCCTACTACTACGACTCCTACTACGACCCCTACTACTACGACTTCTACTACGACCCCTACTACTACGACTCCTACTACGACCCCTACTACTACGACTCCTACTACGACTCCTACTACGACCCCTACTACTACGACTACTACTACGACTCCGACTACGACCCCTACTACTACGACTCCTACTACGACTTCTACTACGACCCCTACTACTACGACTCCTACTACGACTACTACTACGACTTCTACTACGACCCCTACTACTACGACTCCTACTACGACTTCTACTACGACCCCTACTGCTACGACTCCTACTACGACTACTACTACGACTTCTACTACGACTCCTACTACGACTTCTACTACGACTCCTACTACGACTTCTACTACGACTCCTACTACGACTTCTACTACGACTCCTACTACGACTTCTACTACGACTACTACTACGACTTCTACTACGACTCCTACTACGACTTCTACTACGACTACTACTACGACTTCTACTACGACTCCTACTACGACTTCTACTACGACCCCTACTACTACGACTCCTACTACGACCCCTACTACTACGACTCCTACCACACGACCCCTACTACTACGACTACTACTACGACCCCTACTACTACGACTCCTACTACGACTACTACTACGACTCCTACTACGACTCCAACTACGACTTCTACTACGAGTCCTACAGGAATTGATAGATCTCTTTATTATCCGTCCTTGGAATGGCGTTATGTGGACCTAGTTCCGCTGGGTTGAGGTTTGCACTAGAACTGTGATATTTGCGCCTTTTAGCCCAACACCTCCGAACTCATCACGACACTTGTTAGTAGTGTGTTGCCTTCCCTCTTCGCTCCCTACTCGCTTGGAAAGACTAGAATACGTTTGTCTCTTACTAGAGATACCCCGATGATGTGGAGTGGGGATTCGATATTTCTGGTTCACAGATTTGAGTGCAAGCTATCAGCTATGAGTCGCTGACAGCTTCCAACTCTGTTGCTTTCATGCGCTTTTGCTATTTAATTAAATTTAATTTTTAATTTCTATTTTTATTGTGAAGTTGTATTACCACAGTTTTATGGACAGTTGACAAACAAATGAAAAGACTATTAGAGGCCACAGAGATGGGATTTCTCAGAAGAATGTTGAAAGTTCCCTGGACAGATAAAAAGACCAATGAGGAAATTATCAAAGAGGCCAACACAAAAAGGGAGCTCTTACAAAACATCTGAAAGAAACAATCAACATTTTTCTGGCACATCAAGAAGAGGAAAGTTGGAATACTTGGTTATAACTGGCAAAATAAAAGGAAAGAGAGATCGCGGACGACAAAGAGAGAAGATAATGGATAACTGGGTAAAGGAGTAAAGTACGAGACTTGAATCGGCGTCTCAGCACGCGAGTTATCACCCTCGGAGGCTCGTCCAGAAGTGTTCGGAGACTTCTGGATAGTGTCGCATCTCACAGTACAACCTTGGTCCAATTTCTGCCAGCGGCTGGGTCGACCACAGGAGTATTATATTAACTCACACTGCTACCAGCGGAAATCAAACAAAGGTTGTCCGAACGTCGGTAGCCCAGTCGGGTGGTTTTCTCAACTAGGCTACCGATGCCCCCATAACTTGGTTTCATGACATAGAAAACAGTCAACAACAGAGTTGATACGATGTACGGTGGATAGGTATGATTGTCTACACCAACCGGTATGGTGCTTGATGATGATGTATTACAATGTTTCTTTGTCTGTGCTTTTTGACAAGTTTATACTTTTGTGGACTTTCTAGTGTGTGGTTTCATTGCAAGTTAAGACAATGCTGTTGAGTAGATAGTGCGCTCGTGTATTGATATGTAAATTCGGGTTCAAATCCGAAACGAGGCAAAGCTTTTATCAGAGAAACATTATTTCCTGAGACTCCAATGTTAAGTCAGTCCTATTATATGGATGTGAAACATGGAGAACAACAATGTTGACAATCATGAAGATACAGATTTTCATTAATGGATGCTTACGCAGAATAAAAGGATGGAAATGACAGGACAAAATCACTAACATAGAATTATGGAAATGTACCAGTCAAATACCAGTGGATAAAGAGATACAGCGAAGACGATGGCGCTGGATAGGACACACACTGCGGAAGCCAACTAAGAGTATTACACAACATGCCCTTTTTTGGAATCCACAGGTGAAAAGACAGATAGGAATACCAAAGAATTCTTGGAGAAGACAGATAGAAGCAGAGATGAAGATGATGGTGAAGACATGGAATGATGTTAACAGAATGGCAAAAAAATAGAACGATTTGGAAAGTGTTAGTTGAAGACCTATGCTCTACAAGGAGCTGAAAGGTAGTAGAAGAAGAAGAATATTTCCTGAGAGTTTGAACCATTTTTCGGGGAGAGGCGTTGCGGACTGACGTGATGCTGATCAGATCATCCAAAACATGTGAAGGCTCCAACACAATATTTCCCACACGTCACAAATCGCGATATTAATCCCCTACATCCTGTGCTCTGTTTTCACGTTTCTCACAGAACCGTATGGTAAACCATTGCCTAACAATATTGAAATCTATTAACAAACCACACAGAAATCTCTCAACAAACCACACAGAAATCTCTCAACAAACCACACAGAAATCTCTCAACAAACCACACAGAAATCTCTCAACAAACCACACAGAAATCTCTCAACAAACCACACAAAAATCTCTCAACAAACCACACAAAAATCTCTCAACAAACCACACAGAAATCTCTCAACAAACCACACACAAACCCCTCAACAAACCACACACAAACCCCTCACCAAACCTCAGAACGTGATTCCACAACGTAATCACAAGCGATTGCTATTCTATATCATTTTACACTTCTACTAAAACTGCCTGGTTCTTTCTGTCGGTTTGACACTAAAATCAGACAATTTCCTGCTCACGAAAAGTGGAACACCATCTCTGGTCACCCGTCTAGTGTCCTGGCGTGCATCACGCGAGAACCACTGGAACGAATCTATGAAATCATTAAATACCAATAGAGCGCGCTCCTCCAGACATCAATTTAATTTTGATCACATTTACAGGTTATCCACAAAAAAATTCCCCCTATTTTGATAATTCACGGAAAAGAGTAAATTTATAAGGATAATATATATAATAAAAGAGCTGCGATAGCTCAGTGGTTTGTGAACTGGACTACAAAGGACAAGAGGTAGGGTTCGATCTCAACCGACGGCTTCCGGGTTCACTCAGCCTTTAATGGGTACCGGATTTTTTTTCTGTGAAAGTAAAGCGGCACGGGCGTAATACCGACCACATTACCCCAAAAATCACGCCACTTGACGTGACGGGGGCTCTTTACTTTTCTATTTATCTATCTATTGTCCTTTCGAACCGAAGACGGTACATAGGGCAGAACCACAATCTCAAAAACAGAAACCTTGCGTGCCAAAATGGCACATATTGCAGAAATCACTGCATCTATGGTTCTGTTTCCATAACAATATTTATTTACAATGACAGCTTGTCAAGCCATCGATCAACCTCCTTAGTCGCCTCTTACGACATGCCTGGAAGGTCAGTGTCACTATTCTTTACTTCCATCATAATGAGGCCTCGGTAACACACGGGAGAGAGCTCTTTAATTTTACTTTTTACTATATATATAATAAAAGAGACCAAGAGATGTGGTTGTAATTTTGCAAATGTATTTCCAAAATGTTTTATGATTTAGTTCTTTCAACAAATATCAACAAAGGCTGAAACTTAAGAATGGAAAAATGTTACATCTTCTCAATATTCCTGTATGGTGCAGAAACATGGACATTAGACAAGAAAACAGAACAGAAAATTGAAGCCTTTGAAATGTGGATTTATAGAAGAATAGGTAGAATTGGATGGAAACAAAAGATAACAAACGATGAAGTTTTAAAACAACTGAAAATAAAAAGAGAACTACTAAATACAATTAAGACAAGACAAATGAAATTTTTGGGGCATGTTAAAAGACACAAAAGCCTACTAAAAGTAATATTGGAAGGGAAAATACAAGGTAACAGAGGCAGACCAAGACTAACATGGACGAGTAACATCAAAAGATGGAGAAGTCAATCTATGACAGCCTGCACCATCAAAGCAAGAAACAGAGTAGAATGGTGATCCATGGTAGCCAACCTTCGTTGCGGAGAAGGCACACGATGATGATGATGAATATCAAAGCAAGAGACAGCGGAATCGGGCTCCATGGTAGTCAACCATCGATACGGAGACGGCACTCAATGATGATGATATTATTTGATAAAGAAGAAATTATATCTCTACCGGATGGCCACAAGATTTAACGGCCTGGTGAAGATCATCATCATGTGCCGGTTAGTCAAAGGTGAAAGGTATAAAAACATTGCGTTTTCCATCCATACTGACGAGGCACGACCCATTAGACCTCAAATGATGTTTCACGGGTTGTGTTAGATCGTATCTACCGTTGATTGTACCGGGGACTACTACATTCTTGTCTGTGTCGATGTTTTTAAAAAGGTTGTAAGACAGACATATATGCAGACAGGTAGAGAGAGACACCTAGACAGACATACAGAGAGACAGATGGACGAAGAGACAGACACATTGAAAGATAGACGAAAGAGAGATAAGCAGATGGGGAGACAGATGGGACAGAAGGACAGATAAACAGATGGGCAGACAGATGGGACAGAAGGACAGATAAACAGATGGGCAGACAGACAGGCAGGTAGGACAGGAAAGGGCCGGGTCAGACCGGACAGAACCGGACAGGATGGACGGATAGACAGACAATTAGATAGACAGAGATAGATAGATGATTGATGGATATCGGACAGACAGACAGGACAGGACAAGGCAGACAGACAGGACAAGGCAGACTGACAGGACAGGACAAGGCAGACAGACAGGACAAGGCAGACAAACAGGACAGGACAAGGCAGACAGACAGGACAAGGCAGACAGACAGGACAGGACAAGGCAGACAGACAGGACAGGACAAGGCAGACAGACAGGACAAGGCAGACAGACAGACAGGACAGGACAAGGCAGACAGACAGACAGGACAGGACAAGGCAGACAGACAGACAGGACAGGACAGGACAAGGCAGACAGACAGACAGGACAGGACAGGACAAGGCAGACAGACATACAGGACAGGACAAGGCGGACAGATAAAGAGACAGACAAATACATAGACATATAGACAGATAATTCACCTTTAGTGTTGCCCATGGCAACTCAAACTTAATTGGTGGACACAGTCAATGCGGCCACAAAATGTGTAAAACGTCACTTCCGACTGTGACACGGAAGTCTCAAGTGGGCGTTAGTCACTGTAAGGGTGGTCAGTCAGTTCAAGGACGGAGGACAGCATAATTACCACAACGAGGCTGGTAGCGTAAAGGATAACGTCAAATAAGTAGGGTTGACTTCAGCTAAATGGTGATATCGAATTATTCCTATGTGAAGAGAAGTTATCATCAAGTACCATGCATGCTGGCGTGGGTGGTCATGTCTCTCCACAACTGTCGATCTCGACAGTTATTTATTATTTCTGTTGTTGACCTTCTGTCAAGCCATTCTCTTAAGCTGTCTGGTATTTTTTCTCTTTGCTTCCCTCTATCTCTTCGTCCCTCAATTTCCCCAGTTGTTAAAATATATTCCATCTGTTCTCTTCTCATTACATGGCCAAAAAATGATGATTGTTTCGTCCTAATATTGGAAATTAGCTCTCTTTTTGCTTTGTCCTCTTTCAGAACAGTTTCATTACTCTTCTTAGCTGGCTATTTTAAACGTTCTTCTGTAAAACCACATTTCTACAGTCTCCTGTGATTTTCTTGTCTGTTGTCCTATTGTCCATGATTCACAAAGAAAAAATGTTAAGACTGGCTCTACATAACATTTAAGAACTTTTTCTTGTTTCTGTTGTCAAAAATGGATTGCGCAGTATCTTCCTAATTTTTTTGGAAAGCTGATTTTGTCTGCATCTCACCTCTGTTGTACATCAACCATCTGAGGTTAACATTGTTCCCAGATATTTAAATTCATTAACCTGTTTTAATATTGTTCCACTTGTCTTTATTAGGCATTTTGGTGATATTCTTGCTGTTACCATTACTTCTTTCTTTTTGCTGTTAAGGCTGAACTGATAAGATATTGAAGTAAACTAAATACAGCAGTACTAACTATACAATGATAAAACGTTATCAACAAGTGCTGTCTACGCAAAAATGGGTAGCTACCGATCAAAGTGTCAACGGCAAATGTTCACACAAACTCATGAAGACTGTTCGGTATAATGAAGCCACGAACACCTTGTTACACAACACAACTGATGTGTCCATCGCTACTTTTAATGTTTTCCCATATATTTATTGATATCATTAATATAGCAAAAAATATGGACCAGATATGAATATCAAAAAGACTAAAACTATGATCATAAACAAAGAAAAGTCTTAATACCTACAATTAAATATCAAAGTTGAAGGAATAGACCTGGAGACAGTTCAGAACTACAACTACCTTGGACATACTATAACCAGTGATGGAAAATGTACAACTGAAATAAACAAAAGAATAGGAATGGCAAAAAGTAATTTTAATGTCATGAAGAATATACTAACATCAAAACAAATAACACCAGGGCTAAAACTAAGAATTGCAAAATGTCACAACTTCTGAATATTCATGTATGGTGCAGAAACATGGACATTATACAAGAAAACAGAATAGGAAATTGAAGCCTTTGAAATGTGTATTTATAGAATAATAGGTAGAATTGGATAGAAAGAAAAGAAAAGAAACGATGAAGTTTTAAAACAACTGAAAATGATAAGAGAACTACTAAACACAATTAGAACAAGACAAATGACATTTTTGGGGCATGTTAAAAGACACAACAGCCTAATAAAAGTAACCCTGGCGGGGAAAATACAAGGTAAAAGAGGCAGAGGCTGACCAAGACTAACATGGACGAGTAACATCAAATGATGACAAGGCAACCTATAACAAATTGCACCATTAAAGCAAGAAACAGAGTGGAATGGCGCTCCATGGTAGGCAATCTTCGATGTGGAGACGGCACACAATGATGATGATCATTAATCCACATGCTACCTGACTATCTAAATGCTTATCCACATACCTACCTAACTAACCAACATCCAGCCTACCTGTCTATCTAACTTTTCGTCAGTCTATCCACCCACCCACCTATCCATCCACCATCCGCTCGCCCTTACCAAAAACCCACCCCCACCACTCCATCTATACATGCATCCATCCATCCATCCATCCATCCATCCATCCATCCATCCATCCATCCATCCATCCATCCATCCATCCATCCATCCATCCATCCAAAACATTGTCTTATGTTGTAATGTTGCCGTAATTAAAATTAATTGATGAAATCTTCACTCTGAATAAATGGTGTTTTATTTACTACTAAATTGTGAAAATCTAGTGAATTTGGAAAATCTAGTGAATTTGGAAAATCTAGTGAATTTGGAAAATCTAGTGAATTTGGAAAATCTAGTGAATTTGGAAAATCTAGTGAATTTTGGAAATCGAGTGAATTTGGAAAATCTAGTAAATTTTGGAAATCGAGTGAATTTTGGAAATCGAGTGAATTTTGGAAATCGAGTGAATTTTGGAAATCTAGTGAATTTGGAAATATAGTGAATTTGGAAATCTACTGAATTTTGGAAATTTAGTGAATTTTGAAAATCGAGTGAATTTTGGAAATCGCATGGAAAACTGATAGAGAAAAGTGCTGGAAAATAGGAGACTACTACCTTCAGCACGCGCATGGAGATTGAGGATGTGACAGAAAGTATCACATGGCTGGTTAAAAGACCATCAACACATGCGGTCATATTCACCCGGTCACCGTGTTGACAGGAACATGACATTATTAAGATGTGGCCAGTGAAACTAGTGATATACACTGTACTACTGTACTAAGCCACATCGTTTTTTTTTAATCCGAGGAGGCTAGTGCTCATTCTCGTCTTATATAACTTGCTTAAACTGAGTGAGTCAGAGACAGACTCGATAAGTATCAGATAAAGATGTATCGTTAAGGTGTGTATCTATGTTTGTGTGTATGTGTTATTTTTCTCCTTCTTCTTTCCTTCCTCGTCTGCCTTTCAGCGTCGAGAGGAGATATAATTTGCGGTCTTTTGCTCTTCTGTTCGCCTCTGCTGCGGTTATTTTCCTAGTGCTTCTAATATTCCATCGATCCATTTTTTTCATTGTCGACCCGTGGGTATGGTGTTCTCACAACGTTTATTGAAGACTTGTTGTGTTGTGTTTTGATCTTTCTGCCTTGCCACGTGGCAAAACCATTTTTATATGTTGTTTCTTTATATATTCTATGGCGGGGGCTATTCCTAGCTTTTTTCTCAGTTCTTCATTTCTGATCTTATCTCCCAGACTGTTTCCTGCCATTCGTCTAACACATTTCATCTCTGTAGAGGTTATTTTTTCTTATTGTTCTTGCATCTAGGGTCCAGGTCTGGCATTGGTAGCACAACGTTGGGATAAAGATTGTATTGTAGAGTGCCCGTTTTGCCTCTAGAGTTATTTCCTTGTTGGACAATAGTGGTGATAACTGTCCAATGATTTGACAAGCTTTGTTGCATCTTGAGTCTATCTCTGCTGTTTGAGAATTATCGTTTGTCACTAAACTCCCTAGGTATTTGAATTCCTCTACTTGTTTTAGTTGTCTGCCTTCTATAGTTATGTTGATGTTCTGTATGTGCTATTGTGTGTGTGTATGTGTAGGTATATGTATGCATTAATCAAATGTATCTGTGTGTACGTACTAAGAAATATTACAAAAGACATGGTATTTTTCTCTCTATCTGGCTTTCCCCAATCCAATATGAGGTATAAATTCAGTGCTCTTATAGACAGACAATTACAGACAGACAAATTACAGACATACACTTCAGGAAAATGAAAACAGAAATTAAAAGATAATGGGTTAGACCCGCGGACAATAATGGGTAGATAATAGAAATAAAGATCGAAGTGAAGCATGTATTATCGGCCCTTGGTTGGCAATAATGGGAGTTACGGTTCTTCAATGTGGGAGAAATGTGAGGGGAAAGTTGTAAATGGGAGGCGGAGAAGTTAGGTGGGGGAGAGAATAGAGAGATGGATATATGTTGAGGGGAGAGAGAAGAAGTACGCGAATAGAGAAAGAGAGAGAGAGAGAGAGAGAGAGAGAGAGATGGAGGGTAGTAGAGAAGAGAGAGAGAGAGAGAGAGAATAGGAAGAGACATATGGTGGCAGGGAGAAATGAGGAGGCAGGAAGAGACATGGTAGGAGGGAGAGATGGAGAGATAAGAAAGCAGGAAGAGACATATGGTGGGAGGGAGAAATGAGGAGGCAGGAAGAGACATGGTAGGAGGGAGAGATGGAGAGATAAGAAAGCAGGAAGAGACATATGGTGGGATGGAGAGATGAGGAGGCAGGAAGAGACATGGTAGGAGGGAGAGATGGAGAGATAAGAAAGCAGGAAGAGACATATGGTGGGAGGGAGAGATGAGGAGGTAGGAAGGGACATGGTAGAAGGGAGAGATGGAGAGATAAGAAAGCAGGAAGAGACATATGGTGGGAGGGAGAGATGAGGAGGTAGGAAGGGACATGGTAGAAGGGAGAGATTGAGAGATAAGAAAGCAGGAAGAGACATATGGTGGGAGGGAGAGATGAGGAGGTAGGAAGGGACATGGTAGAAGGGAGAGATGGAGAGATAAGAAAGCAGGAAGAGACATATGGTGGGAGGAAGAAATGAGGAGGCAGGAAGAGACATGGTAGGAGGGAGAGAAGGAGAGATAAGAAAGCAGGAAGAGACATATGGTGGGAGGGAGAGATGAGGAGGCAGGAAGTGACATGGTAGGAGGGAGAGATGGAGAGATAAGAAAGCAGGAAGAGACATATGGTGGGAGGGAGAAATGAAGGAGAGATGAGGAGGCAGGAAGAGACATGGTGAGAGGAGAAATGAAGGAGAGATAAGGAGGCAGGAAGGAGAGATAAGGAGGTAGGAAGAGACATGGTGAGAGGGAGAAATGAAGGAGAGATAAGGAGGCAGGAAGAGACATTGTAGGAAGGAGAATGAAGGAGAGATAAGGAGGCAGGAAGAGACATATGGTAGGAGGGAGAAATGAAGGAGAGATAAGGAGGCAGGAAGAGACATTGTAGGAAGGAGAATGAAGGAGAGATAAGGAGGCAGGAAGAGACATATGGTAGGAGGGAGAAATGGAGAGATAAGGAGGCAGGAAGAGACATATGGTGGGAGGGAGAAATGAAGGAGAGATAAGGAGGCAGGAAGAGACATATGGTAGGAGGGAGAAATGAAGGAGAGATAAGGAGGCAGGAAGAGACATATGGTGGGAGGGAGAAATGAAGGAGAGATAAGGAGGCAGGAAGAGACATATGGTGGGAGTGAGAAATGAAGGAGAGATAAGGAGGCAGGAAGAGACATATGGTGGGAGGGAGAAATGAAGGAGAGATAAGGAGGCAGGAAGAGACATATGGTGGGAGTGAGAAATGAAGGAGAGATAAGGAGGCAGGAAGAGACATATGGTGGGAGGGAGAAATGAAGGAGAGATAAGGAGGCAGGAAGAGACATATGGTGGGAGGGAGAAATGAAGGAGAGATAAGGAGGCAGGAAGAGACATATGGTGGGAGGGAGAAATGAAGGAGAGATAAGGAGGCAGGAAGAGACATATGGTGGGAGGGAGAAATGAAGGAGAGATATGGAGGCAGGAAGAGACGCTGACTTTATGTAAAGGAGGAATAAAATGACGTATGTATGTGTGTGTGATTATGTGTGTGTGTACATATATATTTAGAGAGAGAGAGAGAGAAGAAGAAGAAGAAGATGAGGAATATTGTTTCACTTCTTTATTTCTTCCTTATGATCTGCGGATGAAATTATTGTGACCTCAGACTCTAATATAGCGACCTATAGTGGGGTGGCCTTCACTGCGCCCCGCCGGCACAAAATCTCAAAATAAATAAATTAATAAAAAATTTAAAAATAGGTGGGGGCGCAAAATTGATTTGCCGCTGGCGCTAATTTTTGTTTTCGGTAAAATGCAACGACTGTGTACAAGGTGAAACTCTTCGACTCGATAATGTGGCGTGTCGTAACAGTTTTCTTGGCATTCCTAGCTCTTACTTGAGAAGTTGGAGTTCGTCTAGTCCCAGGCTATGCTGGAAGTCTCTGTGACGTGTCCTGTCTAGAGGTACTGCAATACTAGGTCTTCTATATCAGTAAGAGCCACCACTACAGGGAACGGTGATCCTAGCTTCTGTTAGCCAGCCTGTGTGACTTGTCCTGCCTAGAGGTACTGCAATACTAGGTCTTCTATATCAGCAACAGCCACCACTACAGGGAACGGTGATCATAGCTTCTGTTAGCCAGCCTGTGTGACTTGTCCTGCCTAGAGGTACTGCAATACTAGGTCTTCTATATCAGTAAGAGCCACCACTACAGGGAACGGTGGTCCTAGCTTCTGTTAGCCAGCCTGTGTAACTTGTCCTGCCTAGAGGTGCTGCAATACTAGGTCTTCTATATCAGTTAGGGCTAGCACTACAGGGAACACGGTGATCCTAGCTTCTGTTAACCGGCATGTTCTGACGCAGGTTGTTATCAGGGGAGACAACCAGGAGGTCGAGGCTAGGTCTTGGACAGCTGATGAGCCTCCGACTTTGATGTTGCAGGTCTTGCATTCCCCTCTCAGGCGCCGGTATCCCACTCTCTGCTTCTGTCTCTTCCCTATTTCCACTTTCACTGTTGGTTCCAGATGAGGGCATGTCTGATAATGCTTGTAGTTGGGTTTTGAATTGTAAGTTAAAACGCCTATACTTCCGTGCATTAATTTTAAAATAGTCATCATCATGTGCCATGAAGATTGCCGTAACGACTATGCTCTTCCAGAATCTTCTATCTACAGTACATCGTATCAATTCTGTTGTATGCTCTCAACTGTTAATTAGAACACATGATAATGATGATTTTTGTTAAAAACATATTAACGCCCAAACCAAAAAGATAAATGCCCATTAATCATCATCATGTGCCGTACCGGCTGGCGTGGGTGATCATGACCTTCCACAATCTTCTATCTACAGTGCATCGTATCAGTTCTGTTGTTGACTGTTTTCCATGCCATGACACCAAGCTATCCAGTATTTTCTCTCTTTGTCGTCCGCGATCTCTCT
This sequence comes from Megaustenia siamemsis, assembly GCA_032433765.1. Lineage (NCBI taxonomy): Eukaryota > Metazoa > Mollusca > Gastropoda > Stylommatophora > Ariophantidae > Megaustenia > Megaustenia siamemsis. The sequence continues at coordinate 22,862,638 of JAVIAB010000099.1, forward strand.
TTCCTGTATTTTGTCAGTTGTAACCAAGTATTTCTCTTCTTCAGCGATCACATATTGTTGAGCATTTAGACCATCTTGGGTCACGAACAAGACGGTGCGTTTGAGGTCATCACCGGTTATCCGTAACATGCATGTCATGTAGGGTTGTTTCTGTGGGCCATATTTGTGTTCTTAGGATGTTGAGAGTGCTGTAGTTCTGTAGTATGTGGTCTAAAGTTTGTTTGGATGTACCACAATCACGTGATACAAAGTGACTGAGTCCTAAGTTATAACCAAGTACTCCAACTTTCCTCTTCTCATGATGTGCCCGAAACATGTTGATTGCTTCCTTTTGATAGTTTTTAGGAGCTCCCTTTTTGTGTTGGCCTCTTTGAGCATTTCCTCGTTGGTTTTTTTTAAGCAGAATAGCTCCGGCAAAAATAGCATTTCATAAATTGAAAAACATCTTATGCAACAAAACTATGTCAATAGAAGTGAGAAAGAGAGTTCATCTTTACTATTTACATAGAGCCAATCTCAAAGAATCGCAGATTGTTTCTCCCCTCGACGCCAACGGCAGCAGAGGAAGGATAATAGTAGTAGTAGTAGTATAGAGCCAATTTTGACCTATGGAAGCGAATCATGGACAGTAGATAAAGAAATGGAAAGATGATTAGATGCCACAGAGATGGGATTTCTCAGAAGAATGTTGAAAGTTCCCTTGACAGCTAAAAAGACCAATGAGGAAGTTCTCAAAGAGGCCAACACAAAAAGGGAGCTCTTAAAAAACATCAGAAAGAAGCAATCAACATTTTTCGGGCACATCATGAGAAGAGGAAAGTTGGAATACTTGGTTACAACTGGCAAAATATAGGGAAAGAGAGATCGCGGACGACAAAGAGAGAAAATACTAAATAGCTTGATGTTATGGCATGGAAAACAGTCAACAACAGAACTGATACGATGCACTGTGGATAGAAGATTGTGGAAGGACATGATCGCCTACGCCAACCGGTATAGCACATGATGATGGTCTTTTAAGCTAATCAGGAAACTTTCAACATTTTTCTGAGAAATCCCGTCTCTCTGGCCTCTAATTGTTTTTTTTTTTAATTTGTATTTCTCCTATCCATGATTCGCTTTCATAGTTCAGAATTGGATATGTATATATATCAATCATGGACAATAAGACAACATACAAGAAAATCACTGGAGTCTGTAGAAATGTGGTTTTACAGAAGAATGTTGAGAATACCATGGACAGCTAAGAAGAGTAATGAAAACGTTCTGAAAGAGGCCAAAGCAAAATGAGAACTAATTTCCAATATTAGGAAGAAACAATCATCATTTTTTTGGCCATGTAGTGAGAAGAGAACAACTGGAATATATTGTGACAACTAGGAAAATTGAGAGACGAAGAGATAGAGGGAAGCAAAGATACCAGACAGCTTAAGGGAATGGTTTGGCAGAATGTCAACAACAGAAATGATAAATAACGGTTGAGATCGAAAGTTGTGATGAGACATTATCACCTACGCCAGCAGGCGTGGCACTTGATGATGATATATATATATCACCGATGAACTCCCCTTCTCACGTCTACTGACATAGATCTACAGATTAAGACTTCATTTAATAAATTGCTTGATTGCCAAACTAGCGTTTCAGCGCTACCCATTATAATGAAAGTTGTATATAAAGAAATGTGGTTTTACAGAAGAATGTTGAGAATACCATGGACAGCTAAAAGAGAAATGAGGATGTTCTAAAAGAGGCCAAAGCAAAAAAGAAAGTTAATTTCCAACGTCGGAAAGAAAAAGTGGACAATATTTCGACAACAGGAAAAAATGGAGGGAAAAAAGAATTAGAGTGGTGCACAGAGAGATGTAAGATATCTTAGAAAGGTTGGTTGGTAGGAATTCTACAACATAATTTAGAAATAGCAATCGAGATATAATAGCTCAGTGGTTAGTGAACCGGAATACAAAGGACAAGAGGTAGGGTTCGATCCCAACCGACGGCTTCCGGGTTCAGCCAGCCTTAAATGGGTACCGGATTTTTTCGGGGAAAGTAAAGCGGCACGCGCCTAATACCGACCACAATACCCTAAAAATCATGTGCTGAAGGTCTGTAAAATGTATGGTCACTAACACCATATTCCCTATACGCCACTTGGTGTGACGGGGCTCTTTATTTTTCTTTACTATTAATCGAGATATAAAATTGTGGAGAGACATGATCACCTACGCCAGCATGTACAGTATTAGATAATGATAGTACAGGCTACATGATCAGCAAATAAACAAGACAACTAAAACAGCAGCTATAAACGACAGTGTAGAGTCAAACATCATCGAAATCGACAGGTCAACATATTCATTCTCTCACTGGATCAGAACATCACGACTCGTACACGCCTCGTTAGCTGTCAGCATATTCACTCAATACTGAATTATAGATGGCAGTACGAACCTAAATAACACCACTGAGGGAAAATAAAAAAAAAAACGTTATTATTAGCGCCCTGTCCACTGCGCTTATCTCGTTGACCTTTACCCCTGTGGGGTCAAGATCATTGTCTGTGGAAAGTGTAAGTGCCAGGCCGTTAGGCGAAGATAAGTTATCCCAGCAGCGGGCTACAGACAGTACCAGCGGACACAAACGTTCCTTGCAGCACGGACAAGGAGCCGTGTAAATGTAATAGATAAATAAGATATGGTGTATTATTGCTCTGTTGTGTGTTCTCTATGCTTTCAAGCTAGTCTCTGTGTTATGTTGAGCAACGGACGCCTTCAACGTTCGATCAAGGGTTTTCAAACTTTGGTCCGAGGTATCAGATGAACAAGGATCGAAAGAACAAACGGAAAGAGGAGAGAGAGAGAGAGAGAGAGAGAGAGAGAGAGAGAGAGAGAGAAAAGATAAGAAGATATTGAGGATGTATAGAGATAGATATGTTTTAATAAAAAAAAAAGCTGATAGTCAAAGAGATAAACCGAATGAAAATAGGTATTCTGAATTAAAGACAGAGAGAACGCCCATAAAACACAAACGGAGGCAAAATACAGAGACCTTGAGATAAACAGAGTGAGCCAGATGGAAAGATAGACAGACAGATAGAAGGATAGACAGTGGAGAAACAGTTAAACAGACTGACATACAGACAGACAGACAGGCAGAGATATAGACAGGTAGACAGCCAGGCAGGCAGGCAGGTAGGCAGACAGACAGGCAGATAGAAGGATAAAGAGTTGAGAAACAGTCAAACAGACGGACAGACGGACGGACGGACGGACGGACGGACGGACGGACGGACGGACGGACGGACAGACGGACGGACGGACGGACGGACGGACGGACGGACGGACGGACGGACGGACGGACGGACGGACAGACGGACGGACGGACGGACGGACGGACGGACGGACGGACGGACGGACGGACGGACGGACGGACGGACAGACGGACGGACGGACGGACGGACGGACGGGCAGGCAGATAGAGTGGCCGTTATCCGAGAGGGCTAGATATTGAATCTTACTACCCTGAGACCGGGTGACGTTCAACCCACAAAGAGACCACAGATTTAAAGAGAAAGCCCTCACCACCACCATTGTGATGTTCGAACCCCGAATCTTTCTGCTCAGGGGCCGACGTATTACCTCTAGACCACCACGTGACAGTAGAAGAGCGATCAAAACGACCAATCAGAAAAGCTTTTGAGAACAGATATATAAACAACCAATGAGAAAACGACATTCAGAATAAGAAATCATGGAGGTAAAGAAGACGTACAAGAACAACTAGATAGACGTTAACGTCCGATACAAGATGAAAATCAACATCTACAAAACATGGCAAAAAGGAAACAGAACATCAACATAACTATAGAAGGCAGACAACTAAAACAAGTAGAGGAATTCAGATACCTAGGGAGTTTAGTGACAAACGACAATTCACAAACGGCAGAGATAGAATCAAGATGCAACAAAGCTTGTCAAATCATCGGATAGTTATCACCACCATTGTCCAACAAGGAAATAACTCTAGAGGCAAAACGGGCACTCTACAATACAATCTTCATCCCAGCGTTGTGCTACCAATGCCAGACCTGGACCCTAGATGCAAGAACAATAAGAAAATAACCTCTACAGAGATTAAATGTGTTAGACGAATGACAGGAAACAGTCTGAGAGATAAGATCAGAAATGAAGAACTGAGAAAAAAGCTAGGAATAGCCCCCGCCATAGAATATATAAAGAAACAACAGATACAATGGTTTGGCGACGCGATGAAACAGAAAGATACAAAACAACACGAGCCTTCGATAAACGTTGAGAGAACACCAGACCCAAGGGCCTACCACGAAAAATGTGGATTGAAGGAATATTAGAAACACTAGGAAACATAACTGGAGCAGAGGCGAACAAAAGAGCAAATGACTGCAAATTATATCTCCACTTGAAAAATAAAAGTAAAGAGCCCCCGTCACGCCAAGTGCCGTATAGGGATTATGGTGTTAGTGACCCGTCACGCCAAGTGGCGTATAGGGAATATGGTGTTAGTGACCCGTCACGCCAAGTGGCGTATAGGGAATATGGTGTTAGTGACCCGTCACGCCAAGTGGCGTATAGGGAATATGGTGTTAGTGACCCGTCACGCCAAGTGGCGTATAGGGATTATGGTGTTAGTGACCCTTCACGCCAAGTGGCGTATAGGGATTATGGTGTTAGTGACCCGTCACGCCAAGTGGCGTATAGGGATTATGGTGTTAGTGACCCTTCACGCCAAGTGGCGTATAGGGAATATGGTGTTAGTGACCCGTCACGCCAAGTGGCGTATAGGGATTATGGTGTTAGTGACCCGTCACGCCAAGTGGCGTATAGGGAATATGGTGTTAGTGACCCTTCACGCCAAGTGGCGTATAGGGAATATAGTGTTAGTGACCCGTCACGCCAAGTGGCGTATAGGGAATATTGTGTTAGTGATCTGTCACGCCAAGTGGTGTATAGGGAATATGGTGTTAGTGATCTGTCACGCCAAGTGGCGTATAGGGAATATTGTGTTAGTGACCCGTCACGCCAAGTGGCGTATAGGGAATATGGTGTTAGTGACCCGTCACGCCAAGTGGCGTATAGGGAATATTGTGTTAGTGACCCGTCACGCCAAGTGGCGTATAGGGAATATGGTGTTAGTGATCTGTCACGCCAAGTGGTGTATAGGGAATATGGTGTTAGTGATCTGTCACGCCAAGTGGCGTATAGGGAATATGGTGTTAGTGACCATAAATTTTACAGACCTTCAAACATGATTTTTGGGGTAATGTGGTCGGTATTACGCCCGTGCCGCTTTACTTTCCCAGAAAAATTAGGTGTCCATTAAAGTCTGGGTGAACCGGAAGCCGTCGGTTGGGTTCGAACCCTACCTCTTGTGCTTTGTAGTCAAGTTCACTAACCACTGAGCTATCACTGCTCCCATCTCCCCTTGACGCTGGATGGCAAAGGCAGACTAAGAAAGAAAGAAGAAGAAGAGGAAGAAGATGAGATAGCAAATTATACATTGATATATCAGTACAACCAACCAGAAATAGTCTTGCTCCAACAATTATCTAAACAACCAACCAGAAATAGTCTTGCTCCAACAGTTATCTAAACAACCAACCAGAAATAGTCTTGCTCCAACAGTTATCTAAACAACCAACCAGAAATAGTCTTGCTCCAACAGTTATCTAAACAACCAACCAGAAATAGTCTTGCTCCAACAGTTATCTAAACAACCAACCAGAAATAGTCTTGCTCCAACAGTTATCTAAACAACCAATCAGAAGCACTGATCTAACCATTCAATACATAACTTTAACCAATTCTATAATTACACCTAACCTAAGATCTGCTACCAATGATACTGTACTACTAGCAGAAAATCCTAAAGATCTACAACAATTACTTAATGAAATAAACACGACAAGCAAAAAATATGGACTAGATATGAATATCAAAAAGATTAAAACTATGATCATAAACAAAGAAAATACTCAAAACCCACAAGTGGATATAAAAATTGAAGGAATAGACCTGGAGGCATTTCAGAACTACAGCTACCATGGACATACTATAACCAGTTATGGAAAATGTACAACTGAAGTCTTCTCAACATTCCTATATGGTGGAGAAACATGGACATTAGACAAGAAAACAGAACAGAGAATTGAAGCATTTGAAATGTGGATTTATAGAAGAATAGGTAGAAATTGGATGGAAGGAAAAGAAAACAAACGATGAAGTCTTAAAACAACTAAAAATGAAAAGAGAACTACTAAATACAATTCAAACAAATCAAATGCGATTTTTGGGCCGTGTTAAAAGACATAACAGCCTACTAAAAGTAATCCTGGAGGGTAAAATACAAGGTAAAAGAAGCAGAGGCAGACCAAGACTAACATGGACGAGTAACATCAAGAGATGGACAAACCAGCCTATGACAACCTACACCATCAAAGCAAGAGACAGAGCAGAATGGCGCTCCATGGTAGCCAACCTTCGTTGCGGAGATGGCACTCGATGATGATGATGATAATTGCATCAAATCCCACCACACAAAGAAACAATTAATACTAACAAAGTCAGGATGCCACCACACAAGTTCCCATCTACCTGTAGCACTACCTCCTTCTGCGCAGGTAACATATTCCAGGTAAAACCACTTTGAGCAAGCATGTTTTTAATTTATTTCGTTTTTTACTATTTTAATTCTCTAAACGATAAGCAGCGTTTAAATAAATGTAAAAGTTAACAAGCGAACATAAAAAGTTACGTTCTATTATATATTGCAGTTTATTGAGATTAAACGCAATGGAAAGAATCTTAAAGTTAAAATAATAAATAACAGACTGGAGATGAGAAACAGATGTGGTATTACGAAGAGAGATAAGAGATAAGGAATGAAAAGATAAGGAATGAAGTATATCGTAAAATTGAATATAAGGAATTAAGGGAAAGAGAGAGAGGAAGTAAATGAGGGGTTGAAAAGTAATTTTTTGTTAAGGAGAAAGGGAAAGATAATGAGTTGTTGCTGCTGTAAAGTTGAGCGTGGTGTATCTTGGCGTCAGAATAATACTCGCTATCGTCATTAAGAAGCATTTTGTGCAGAGTATGTGCTTTCACATCTTCTGCCTTCAGTGCATAACATGGTCACTTCCGAACAAATATAAAAAGGAAGCAAGTCAGCACAGAGATGAGATGTTTGAGAAAAGGGCTTTGAGTGACCGGAAGTGATGGAGCAGCCATTATGGCAACTGTCAAAGCTGGATAATGAAACCATAAAAAGTTGGCGTAGGCGATCATGTCCCTCCACAATCTTCTATATACAGTGCATCGTATCAGTTCTGTTGTTGACTGTTTTCCATGCCATGCCACCAAGCTATCCAGTATTTTCTCTCTTTGTCGTCCGCGATATCTCTTTTCTTTTATTTTGCCTGTTGTAACCAAGTATTCCAACTTTCCTCTTTTCATGATGTGCCTGAAAAATGTTGATTATTTCTTTCTGATGTTTTTTTAAGAGCTCCCTTTTTGTGTTGGCTTCTTTGAGAACTTCCTCAATGGTCTTTTTATCTGTCCAGGGAACTTTCAACATTCTTCTGAGAATATATAGAAAAATAACTTAAATGGTTGGGCCACCTGGTCAGAATGAACCCTTACTAATCACCATCAAGGGCGTTCTTCTCGAGAATGTATGGAAAAATACCAAGAGGAAGACACAGAAGAAGATGGATAGATGCAGTGACAGACACATGTAACAACAAAGGAAAATCACTAATTCAGACAGTTCGAGCAGCTCAAGAACGACAAATGATATAAACCACAACACCTTTTAGGTATCAGTGAGAAAGAGAAAAGAAGAAGATGGATAGATGCAGTGATAGAGACATGTAACAACAAAGGAAAATCACTAATTCAGACAGTTCGAGCAGCTCAAGAACGACAAATGATATAACCATGACACCTTTTAGGTATCAGTGAGAAAGAGAAAAGAAGAAGATGGATAGATGCAGTGATAGAGACATGTAACAACAAAGGAAAATCACTAATTCAGACAGTTCGAGCAGCTCAAGAACGACAAATGATATAACCACGACACCTTTTAGGTATCAGTGAGAAAGAGAAAAGAAGAAGATGGATAGATGCAGTGATAGAGACATGTAACAACAAAGGAAAATCACTAATTCAGACAGTTCGAGCAGCTCAAGAACGACAAATGATATAAACCACGACACCTTTTAGGTATCAGTGAGAAAGAGAAAAGAAGAAGAAGAAAGAAAGTTGGATGTGGGATTTTGACACTATATCCAGATGGATATTAATTTGTTTTTGACCATTATTTTACTAGGCAATTTAAGAAGGTAGTTTGCCATTCCTTTCCTTCTTGGCACTGACTGTACTAGTCGGAGATCGCAGCCATTGTCTCTATACATGAGATCCTCTGCCTGCCATCACGGAGTGGGAACCATAACCGGCACTACTTGTCGGCTGCTCCCACAACACCATCCACCAATATGTAGTCCATGATATTCATGGTATTCCAGTCTACGCTGTCCATGTTTCGCTTCCCTAGGACAGAATTTGCTTGTATTTAACACAAATGAACTCTCTTTATCACTACTATTGATATAGACTTGTTGCAGAAGAGGTTTTCCATTTTCTAAAATGCTATTTGCGCCATTAGCTATTCGACTTTTTTTTATTTCTGTGGTGCATCTTCCATCTAATGTTATTATTGTGCCCAAGTATTTGACGTGTTGCACTTGTTTCAGATTTGTCTCGTTTATTTTTATGCTGCATGCTGGTGATGATTGTTTCTTCGATATAACCATTACTTCTGTTTTCTTACTATTCAGACTGAGACCTTTCTTGTTGCTTTCTTTACTATTATGTCTATCATTTCTTGTAGTTCATTCTCTGTCTCTGCTATTAAGACTGTGTCATCCGCATATTGTTGATTGTTTTGTGATCGTTGACTTCAATTCCTCTTTTGTCTTCTATTGATCTCATAACAAGACTTTAAAACATAGGATACAAGCAGTCATTCACTTAGTGAACCATAATAAGCCAAGACCTATCTCAATTTCTCAGTGGCGTTTTGGAGACAGTCTAACTAACTGATAAAGAGAATTAGAATAGAAGAGGGTAGGCAATCCCGTACATTCTGTTGCCATACTAAAGTCGGATGCTACGTCAATGGATGCACTAGTCGGTTATTTATTTCGCAGAAATAATAGTGGATTGTAAATAAATGAAATGGAGGGAAAGACAGAGACAGAGAAAGACTGAGAGAAAGAGAAAGAGAGAGAGAATATTTGCGAGAAAAGAAGACAGATAAAAATAGAGAGAAAAGGGAGAGATAAAAGAGAGAGAGAGATAAAAGAGAGAGAGATAAAAAAAAAGAGAGAGAGTGAAAGAGGAAAAGGAAGAGAGAGAGAGAGAGAGAGTAAGGCGGAAAGAAAGAAAGGAAGAAAGAAAGATAGAAAGAAGGAGTGACCGGAAAAAAGAGAATGAGGAGGAAAGAGAAAAGAGATAGAGAAAGAGAGGGGTAACAAAGGAGAGAAAACAAGAGAAAGAGCGATAGAAATAGATATAAGATGAAGGAAAGAAAGAGAGCGAAAGAGGGAAATAGAAAGAAATAGGGAGAGAGAAAAATGAACAGAAAAAGAGAAAGAGGAAGTGAGAGATAAAAGAAATAGAGAAAGAGAGAGAAAGAAAAGAGAGAGGGAAAGAGAGATTGGAGAACAAAAGAGAGAAAGAGGGAACGAAAGAGAGAGATACATAAAAGTGATAGAGAGTGATAGAGAGAGCAAAGACAGGAGAAAAAGAAAGAGAAAGAAAGAGAGAAAAAGGGAGAGTGAGATTGCGAATTCAAAAGAAGGAGGGGAAAAAACATAGAAAATATTGAAAACATTTGATAAATAGCGTTTCTTTGTTGTCCTTTGTGTGTGCAGAATGGGACATCGGACCAACTGAATAGGTCTCAAAGATTGGCACAGTAATCAGGCCAAGTAGATGTAATGGGTTTCATTCTGGGATGTTTGGAACCATCACAATAGTGGAAGTTATAGTTATGTTGCTTTGTTGTGAGAGTCAAAGTTTGTAGGAGAGTGGTAGGCTGTGATTTATGTTGTGGGGTGGGAGATATGTGAAATGATAGAGAATGATAGAGGGTGGGAGATTTGTGAAAGAGGAAGGGAGATATGTGAAATGATAGAGAATGATAGAGGGTGGGAGATTTGTGAAAGAGGAAGGGAGATATGTGAAATGATAGAGAATGATAGAGGGTGGGAGATTTGTGAAAGAGGAAGGAGCTATGTGAAATGATAGAGAATGATAGAGGGTGGGAGATTTGTGAAAGAGGAAGGGAGCTATGTGAAATGATAGAGAATGATAGAGGGTGGGAGATTTGTGAAAGAGGAAGGGAGATGTGTGAAAGAGGGTGGGAGATGTGTGATAGAGTGTGGGAGATGTGTGATAGTTGGTGGGAGATGTGTGAATAGATAGAGAATGATATAGGGTGGGAGAAGTGTAAAAATAGTAAGGGAGGTGTGTGAAAGAGTGTGGAAGATGTGTGATAGAGAGTGGAAGATGTGTGATAGAGGGTGGGAGGTGTGTGAAAGAGTGTGGAAGATGTGTGAAAGATAGAAAATGAAAGAGGGTGGGAGATGTGTGAAAGTAAGAAGGGAGATGTGTAACAGAGGAATGAGGTGTGTGATAGAGTGTGTGAGATTTGTAAAAAGATAGAAAATGATAGAGGGTTCGAGATGTATGAAAGGGGAAGGGAGGTGTGTGGCAGCAAATGGCGGATGTGTTATAGAAAGAGAGGTGTGTGTGACTCAGGGTGGAAGTTGTGTGATGGAGGGTGGGAAATGGAGGGTGGGTTTCCCATAACTTGACAAACTAAATGCCTGACGTCACACATGTCTCCATGTTTGAGGAACACCAAAGGGCACAAACAAAAGCTTTCCAATTTCTTTGGACTTTAGAGTGTGAATAAAGAGAGAAAAAAAGAACAAGAAAAGAAGGTTGTGTGTTACATAACAAAACAATATATTCATGAATTTTTTGTTTTGTTTTGAGTATGTATTTCTTATGGTCTCCGCTACAAAGGTTTATGTTTGTATGTGATCGGGGTATATCGAAACGTTGGTGAGCTGTAAGGTTTGTCTGGAAGGTATTGATGGGAAGGTGACTAATGGAAGGGTGAGAGAGGGATGGGTGGAAGTATAATGGGGAGGGAACAAGTGTGGTGGGGAGGAGAGAGTGGGGTGTGAGAGAGATGAGTGTAAGCAGGGACGTGTGGGGTAAGAGAGTGGGGTAAGAGAGCGGGGTGTTTGCGGGGGGATGAGATAGGGGGTATCAGAGCCGGGGGGTGAGAGTGAGGTAAGAGAGTAGGGTGCGAGAGTGGGATGTGAGAGTGGGATTTGAGAGTTGAATGTGAGAGTGGAATGTAAGAGTGGGATGTGAGAGTGGGGTGTAAGAGTGGGGTGTGAGAATGGAGTATGAGAGTGGGGTGTTAGAGCGGTGAGTGAGAGTGGGGTAAGAGAATAGGATGTGAGAGTGGGGTGTGAGTGGGAAGTAGGGATGGAATGTCAGAGTGCGGAGTGAGAATGGAGCGTCAGAGTAGAGACTGAGAGTGGGATGTGATAGTAGGGTGTAAGAGTAGGGAGTGAGAATAGGATGTCAGAGTGGGGAATGGGGTGTCAGATGGGGTTTCAGAGTGGAAAGTGAAGAGGGGGTTTCAGAGTGGGGAGTGGGAATTGGATTTCAGAGTCGGGAGTGAGAATGGGGTTTCAGAGTGGGGAGTGAGAATGGGGTTTCAGAGTGGGAAGTGAGAATGGGGTTTCAGAGTGGGAAGTGAGAATGGGGTTTCAGAGTGGGAAGTGAGAATGGGGTTTCAGAGTGGGAAGTGAGAATGGGGTTTCAAAGTGAGAACTGAGAATGGGGTTTCAGAATTGAAACAGGAACTGGCAAACTGAAAAGATGAGAGAGAATGAGAAGTAGAATAAAGGAACTGACACGCCTTTCTGTTAGCATTATGTGCCGTATCGATGTTGCAGGTTTGAATCCAAAGCATATTAATTTGTTTTGCTCAGCTCTTAACCCCTTTGTTGTTTTGTTTTCTGCCTTCTGTTTCAGAATTGTAACTCACGCATATACACTGAGAAAATCTTTAAAAACATCACAGAGATGCCAGGTCTAAACATTAATGGAAAGATAATCAATAACCTAAGATATGCTGACGATACTGTACTACCAAGGAAACAACAGATAAAATGGTTTGGCAACGTGACAAGGTAGAAAGAACACAACACTACACAACGAGCCTTCAACAAACGTTGTGTGAACACCAGAACCAAGGGTCGACCACGAAAAAGATGGAATATTAAAAGCACTAGGAAACATAACAGCAGCAGAGGCGAACAGAAGAGCAAAAGACCGCAAATTATATCTCCCCTCGACGCTGAAAGGCAGATGAGGAAGGAAAGAAGAAGAAGAAGTTAAAAGACACAACAGCCTACTAAAAGTAATCATGGAAGGGAAAATACAAGGTAAAAGAGGTACAGGCAGACCAAGACTAACATGGACGAGTAACATCAAAAGATGGACAAGTCAGCCTATGACTATCTGCACAATCAAAGCAAGAGACAGAGCAGAATGGCGCTCCATGGTAGCCAACCTTCGATGCGGAGACGGCACTCAATAATAAATAATCAACCCACGTCTATCTGATTATTCCTCACAGTCTGGCCCGCAAATTTCACACAAGACTCAATCAATATTTTATTTTGCTTAAACCAACCCACACGCTCAAAATAAATCCTAAACTCATCTCTCTAAAACTCCCCTAAACACAATAGCCGTTCTAAATCCACAGCTGTAACACATTCAGCAAGTCTTTCTATTTATTCAAACTCTCTATTTACAGCACGTCTATTTATCCATTTGCTCTAATTACCTAATGCTTCGTTCCGTTGAGATCTCTAATTACCCATTTCACAAACTTGAAACGGATTTAATATCTTTTCTTTCTTTCGCGTGTTTTTTATTTTTATTTTATCTTTGGTAGTCTATTTCTTTCTTAAATCCTTATTTATATATTTCCTCGTTCGTTTCCTACTTTTGCCACGCCCGTCTTTCATGTGTTGTTAAATAATACCTTTAATGTTACGGGTCTCAGCTTGTTAGTCCTGCCGTTACCATTAATACTGAATTCGTTCGCATATTTTTTAGTCTTCTTTTACACGTATTGTTCTTAGTCTTTCTTATTTCCCCTCATGTTTTTCTTGGCATTTCAATTGATTAAGTTTGAGTCACACGACTCAGAAATTAGAGATGAACAGTGTGGTTTTGTTGAAGGTAAACGAACGAGCAATGCCATGTCTATCATAGGATCTTTAGTAGAAAGAGCACTAAGAGTGAAAATAAATTGCAAGAAATGTTGGACATTATAGTGAAAGAAAGCAAAAATAAAGGACTCAGCATTAATAGCAAAAAGACAAAGGTAATGGTAACAACAAAGAAAAAGACATCACCTCAGTGCAAAATAAAGACAAGTGGAACAATATTAAAACAGGTAAATGAATTTAAATATTTGGGAACTTTATTAACCTCAGACGGAAGATGTACAAAAGAG
>JAVIAB010000099.1:22883790-22936290 GCA_032433765.1 Megaustenia siamemsis
ATGATAGTATAGTTATTCAATATGATAGTCACTCTACATGATAGTCACTCTACATGATAGTCACTCAACATGAGATTCACTCAACATGAGATTAACTCAACATGATAGTCATCCAACATGATAGTAACTCAATATGATAACATAGTCATTCAACATGATAGTCACTCAGCATGATAGTTACTCAACATGATAGTCACTCAAAATGTTAGTCACTCAACATAATAGTCACTCAACATGATATTTATTCAGCATGATAGTCACTCTGGTCATACGTACCAGAAAAGAACAGAAGAGATGAAGAAATAAATGAAATACTATTTGCAGACGACCAAGTTCTGATACATGAAACAACTGAGGACCTACAAGAACATATCAACAGGCTAAACAACACTTGTAAACAACACAACATGAAGATCAACATAAGCAAAACCGAAGTAATGGCAATAGCGAGAAAGAAAGAAAAACTAAACATCATAATAGATAATACAACTCTGAAGCAAGTAGACAATTTTAAATATCTGGGTAGCACGTTAACACAAGACAATAACCAAGAGACCGAGATAGATATAAGGTGTAACAAAGCATGCCAAGTTATAGGCCAAGTATCAACACTATTGAAAAATAAAGCAATAACTACGGAAGCAAAAAGGGCAATATACAAATCAATTTTTCTACCAACTCTGTGCTATCAGTGCCAGAATTGGACGCTGGACTCTAGAACAATAAGAAAGATAACGACCACCGAAATGAAATGTGTCAGAAGAATGACAGGAAACAGCTTAAGGGACAGAGTAAGAAGCACTGACCTGAGGAAGAAACTAGAAATTGAACCAGCCATCGAATACATAAAGAAGCTACAGATACATTGGTTCGGCCACATAACAAGACAAAAAGAACTAACAATGACTCAAAGAGCCATAAACAAACGCTACGAAAACGCCAGATTAAGAGGAAGACCGAGAAAGAGATGGATAAAGGGAATACTAGAGTCACTAGGAGGGATAACACCAGAAGAGGCCAACAGAAGAGCAAAGAATCGCAGATTGTATCTCCCCTCGACGCCAACGGCAATGGAGGAAGGAAAGAAGAAGAAGAAGAAGAAGATAGTCACTCAACATAATAATCACTCAACATGATGGTCACTCAACATGATGGTCACTCAACATGATAGTCGCTCACCATGATAATCACTACAATATAGTCACTACATGATAGTCTCTCAACATCGTAGTCAACATAATAGTAACTATATTATAGTCACTCAACGTGATAGTTACTCAACATGATAGTCACTATATGATAGTCACTCAACATGATAGTCAATATATGATAGTCACTCAACATGATAGTCACTCAACATGATAGTCACTATATGATAGTCACTCAACATGATAGTCACTATATGATAGTCACTCAACATGATAGTCACTATATGATAGTCACTCAACATGATAGTCACTATATGATAGTCACTCAACATGATAGTCACTATATGATAGTCACTCAACATGATAGTCACTATATGATAGTCACTCAACATGATAGTCACTATATGATAGTCGCTCAACATGATAGTCACTATATGATAGTCACTCAACGTGATAGTTGCTCAACATGCTAGTCGCTCAACATGATAGTCACCATAGTATAGTCACTCAACGCAATAGTAGTTCAACATGATAGTCGCACAACATGATAGTCACCATAGGATAGTCACTCAACTTGATAGTCACCATAGGATAGTCACTCAACGTGATAGTCACTCAACATGATAGTCACTCAACCAGTCGCAACATTTAAACTAATGAAATGATATATCGAACCAATGAGAACAAATGTTGTAAATTAGTTGCTAATTACGATATGTTGCAACATTAGTCTCATCCAGGTCGATGCAAAGGTAACCATCAGAGAATATGATAGAGATAGAAAGAAGAAAGAAGAAAGGACAGAAAAAAAGAGATAAATTAAAGGGAGTGAAAGAGGAAGGGGGAAAGTGATTGAAGGAAGATGGTGAAAATATGGATGGATGATGGGAGAATTTCACTCACTCACTCACTCACTCACTCACTCACTCACTCACTCACTCACTCAATCTCTCACTCACTCATTCACTCACTCACTCACTCACTCACTCACTCACTCACTCACTTCCTCATTTATTTATTCACTAGCACATTCATTCACTAATTCACACAGTGATGAATTAATTAATTAATTTTAAAATTAATAATTCATTCATTCATTCATTCATTCACACACTCTAGCACTCATTAGCTCTTTCATTCACTAATTCACATGCTCATTCATTTATTCATTTATTCATTCATTCACTAAAGTATTCATTCACTAGCTCATACTTTCACTAATTCACATACTCATTCATTTATTGACGCATTCCCTCGTTCACTAGCTAATTAATTCACTAGCTTTTACATTCACTAATTCACACACTCTTCATCCATTCATTCACTAACTAATTCATTCAATAGCTCATTATATCACTAATTCACATATTCATTCATTTATTAACACTAACTCATTGACTAGCTCATTATTTCACTGGTTCGCTCATTCATTCATTCATTCACATACTCTTTCACTCACTAGTTCTTTCATTCACTACTTTACACACTCATTAATTCATTTATTCATTCACTAACGTGTTTATTCACTTGCTCATATTTTAATTAATTCACAAACTCATTAATTCACTCGCTAACTCATTAATTCAATAACCCATTATTTCACTAATTCACATACTCA
Source organism: Megaustenia siamemsis (assembly GCA_032433765.1). NCBI lineage: Eukaryota > Metazoa > Mollusca > Gastropoda > Stylommatophora > Ariophantidae > Megaustenia > Megaustenia siamemsis. Next base: position 22,886,557 of record JAVIAB010000099.1, read on the forward strand.
TTAATTCAATAGCTCATTATTTCACTAATTCACATGCTCATTCATTCATTCACACACACACATTCATTCGTTAGCTGTTTATATGACACATTCATTCAATCATTCACACACTTTTTCATTCTCTAGCTCTTTCATTCACTAATTCACATATTCATTCACTCACTCATTCACCAATTCACTCATTCATTCATTTATTCAATCACTTATGTGTGAATGAACTCATTCATTAACTCACTAGCTCTTTCATTCCCTAATTCACACACTCATTCATCCATTCATTCACGTACGCATTCATTCAATAGCACATTATTTCACTAATTCACATACTCATTCATTCATTCATTCATTAGTTCATTATTTCACTAATTCGCACATTAATTCATTCATTCATTCACTCACTCATTCACTCACTCATTCACTCAATCATTCATTAGCTCATTCATTCACTAATTCACACATTAATTCATTCACCAGCTCATACATTCACTAATTCACACACTCACTCATTCACCCGCTTATACATTCACTAATTACAACAATCATTCATTCACCAGTTCATACATTCACTAATTCACACACTCATTCATTCACCAGCTCATACTTTCACTCACTCATTCATTCACCAGCTCATACATTCACTAATTCACACACTCATTCATTCACCAGCTCATACATTCACTAATTCACACACTCATTCATTCACCAGCTCATACATTCAATAATTCACATACTCATTCATTCACTAGCCCATACATTCACTAACTCACACACTCATTCATTCACCAGCTCATACATTCACTAACTCACACACTCATTCATTCACCAGCTCATACATTCACTAATTCACACACTCATTCATTCACCAGCTCATACATTCACTAATTCACACACTCATTCATTCACCAGCTCATACATTCACTAGTTCACACACTCGTTCATTCACCAGCTCATACATTCACACACTCATTCATTCACCAGCTCATACATTCATAAATTCATACACTCATTCGCCAGCTCATACATTCATACACTCATTCATTTACCAGATCATACATTCACACACTCATTCATTTACCAGCTCCTACATTCTCTAATTCACACACTCGTTCATTTACCAGCTGATACATTCACACACCCATTCATTCACCAGCTCATACATTCACTAATTCACACACTCATTCATTCACCAGCTCATACATTCACACACTCATTCATTCACCAGCTCATACATTCACTAATTCACACACTCGTTCATTCACCAGCTCATACATTCACACACTCATTCATTCACCGGCTCATACATTCACACACTCGTTCATTCATCAGCTCATACATTCACACACTCATTCATTCACCAGTTCATACATTCACACACTCATTCTTTCACCAGCTCATACATTCATTCATTCACTCATTCACTTTCCTCTAAGAGCGAAGGCAGTACCTGGAGCGGAGGTCATAGCTCTCCACAATTACAGATTAACTGCTTGTTCTTCCTTGTTCCTTAGTCCCTGGCCTTGTTATTGTTCAGTAGAATCATAATCATCATCATCATCATCATTATCATCATCATCATCGAGTGCCGTCTCCGCATCGAAGGGTGCCTATCGTGGAGCGCCATTCCACTCTGTCTCTTGCTTTGATGGTGCAGATTGTCATAGGTTGACTTATCAATCTTTTGATGTTACTCGTCCATGTTAGTCTTGGTCTGCCTCTGCCTCTTTTACCTTGCATTTTCCCTTCCAATATTACTTTTATTAGGCTGTTGTGTCTTTCAACATGCCCCCAAAATGTCATTTGTCTTGTTCTAATTGTGTTTAGTAGTTATCTTTTCATTTTTAGCTGTTTTAAAACTTCATCGTTTGTTTTCTTTTCTTTCCATCCAATTCTACCTATTCTTCTATAGATCCACATTTCAAAGGCTTCAATTCTCTGTTCTGTTTTCTGGTCTGCTTGCTTTCGTTCGCCCGATGACTAAAGTATTCTAGAACAATGAATTAGAGTGTAGAATTCCTCTTCGTCATCCGCCCTTAATATGACGTTAAGTGGGCGTGTCTGCGTTGTGTTGTGGTTTGCGGTATAACTGTTATATTTGCGCCTTTCGGCCCAACACATCCGACTTCAGCACAACATTTTTGAGTACCGGGTTGTCTTCCCTCCTCGATCCCTGCTCGCTTGGCCATTGGCCAGACTAGACAGGTTAGTCTTTTACTAGAGGCACCACGGAGAGGTGGAGCAGGGTCTGGATGGTTCTGGTTCACCGATCCTGGCGCAAGCCATCAGCTGTGGGTCGCTGACAACTTCCAGCTCTGGTGCTGGGAGGCGCGCCTTAGACTCCGTTTTCTGGTCCATGTTTCTGCACCATACAGGAGTTTTGAGAAGATGTAACATTTTACTATTCTGAGTTAAAATGCTTCTGTAGAATGCCATTAAGCAAATCGATCTGCAAAGTAAAAAATTGGTACCCCTATCACGCCAAGTGGCTTATAGGGAAATATGGTGTTAGTGACCCTATATTTTACAGACCTTCAGCACATGATTTTTAAGGTAATGTGGTAGGTATTACGCCCATGCTGCTTTACTTTCCCAGAAAAAAAAATCAGGTAACCATTTAAGGCTGAGTGAATCCGGAAGCCGTCGGTTGGGATCGAACCCTACCCTTTGTCCTTTGTAGTCCAGTTCACTAACCACTGAGCTATCGCTGCTGATCTGCAGAGTCTGTTGGAAATCTGTGCTTCATAGAAGGTTGAAAGTGAGAAAGGAAAAAAAACAAGATAAACTTCAGGTATATCATTATCTGTAGAAGTGTTGAAGTAATAGAAGATGGCTGTGTAATATACAAGAGGCCTATTAGGTCAACAGAGGCGGATGTCAGCTGACACATGTTGTATCAACAATAGCGACGGACGGACGTATTTTTTACCAGGAAGGTTCTGTGTTGACAGTGTTGGATTGGCAGGTCCGGCAGTAAGAAAACAAATTATGTCGGGGGAGAATCTCGTGTCTTGTCTTTTCTGGATCTTTTATCCAATTTTTTAAAATTTTATTTCATTTTCAAAAAAAAAAAAAAAAAAAAAAAAAAATTTAAAGTTTTTTTTTTAATTTTTGCATTTTGAAATTTCCATATTTATTTTGAGAGAGAGAGAGAGAGAGAGAAAGAAAGAAAATGGGAGGAAAAGAAAGTGAGAGATAGAGAAAAAAAGAGGCAGAAAGATTGGGAGAGAGGGAGAAAGAGAGAGGGGGAGAAAGAGAGAGAGAAAGAGACGGGGAGAGAGAGAAAGAAAGATAGAAAGAGAGGTGGGAGAGAGAGGGGGAGAGAAAGAAGGGGAGAGAGAAAAAGAGAAAGAAAGATAGATAGAAAGACAGAAAGTGAGAGAGAGAGAGAGAGAAAGAGAGGAAGAGAGAGGAAGAGAGAGGAAGAGAGAGATAGAGAGGGAGAGAAAGATAGGGTGATAGAGAGTGAGAGAGAAATGAGATAGAGAGTGAGACAAAGAAAGGGAGAGAGAGAAAAAGAGAGAAAGAGAGTGAGAGAGAAAAAGAGAAAAACCAGAGAGGGAGAGGGAGAAAGAGAGGGAGAGATAGAAAAAGAGAGAAGGAGAGAGAGAGAGAGAAAAAAGGGAGAGAGAGAAAAAGAGAGGGAGAGAGAGAATAAGAGAGAAAGAGAGTGAGAGAGAAAAAGAGAGGGAGAGAGAGAAAAAAAGAAAGATATATATAGAGAGAAAGAGAAGGTGAAAGATAGAGAGAGAATGAGAGAGAGGGAGAGATAAAGATAGAGATAGAGAGAGAGAAAGAAAGGGAGGGAGAGAAAAAAAGAGAGAGAAAATGAGATATAGTGTGAGCAGGAGAAAGGGAAAGATAGAGAGAGAGAGGTGGAAAGAGAAAGAGATAAAGAGAGATAGATAGAGAAAGAGAGAGTGAAAGAGAGAGAAGAGATAGGGAGGCGGCGGCTATGAGAGAACCGAGATATCTTAATCTTTGTATTTGTTCTTCATAATGGACATTTAATGTCAATGGACAGGACAAATCTGAAACAAGTGCAACGTTTCAAATACTTGGGCACAATAATAACATCAGATGGGAGATGCACCACAGAAATAAAAAGTAGAATAGCTCAGGCGAAAATAGCATTTCAGAAAATGAAAAATATCTTGTACAACAAATCAATGTCAATAAAAATGAGAAAGAGAGTTGGTTGGTGCTATATAGAACCAGTTGTGACCTATGGAAGTGAATCATGGACAGTAAACAAACATATGAAAAGACGGTTAGAAGCCACAGAAATTAGATTTCTCAGAAGAATGTTGAAAGTTCCCTGGACAGATAAAAAGACCAATGAGGAAGTTCTCAAAGAGGCCAACACAAAAAGGGAGCTCTTAAGAAACATCAGAAAGAAGCAATCAACATGTTTCGGGCACATCATGAGAATAAGAAAGTTGGAATAATTGGTTACAACTGGCAAAATACAAGGAAAGAGAGATCGCGGACGACAAAGAGAGAAAATTCTAGATAGCTTGGTGTCATGGCATGGAAAACAGTCAACAACAGAACTGATACTATGCACTGTAGATAGAAGATTGTGGAGGGACATGATCGCCTACGCCAACCGGTATGGCACATGATGACGATGAGTTTGATAACTTTCTTCTCTGCGCTCACCTGATAACTAAGGATTAGAAAAAAAACCCTTCGCTATCCGCCCTTAAGATATCGTTAAGTGGGGTTATATGCCTTGTGACGTGGATTATTTGTGTCTTTCAGCTCGGCAAATCCGACACAGCACGGCATTTCTGAGTACCGGTTTACAGTCTCTCTCATATCTATACTCGCTTGGCCAAACTGGATAGTTGGTGTCCAGGAGGACCACTGGGAAGTGGAGCAAGTTCTTAATCAGCTCTGTTGTTTTCTTATGCTGTTGTATGCAGTCAGCTATGAGTCGCTGACTGCAGATTAGTTGCTGGACGGATATTCTAGTCTACGATCATAATATAATTATGGAACTAATGTATAATTCAGCACGAAGAAATAATATAAAACAATTTAGAGGGCACACACATAGACAGCGAAGATCTAAGAATAATAACGAACATGTACTGGCAACAAACAGCGGCCATAAGAACTGGAAAACAATTGGGAATGTTAAATATACAAAAAATACAAGGTAATAAAGTTGTGTGCTGTCACCAGATTTGTTTAATATGTATAGGGAGATTATTTTAAGATCCATAAGGGGCATGTCTGGAATAACAATTGGAGGTCATAATTTAAATAATCTAAGGTATGTTGATGATACAGCCATCGCAGTGAAAATGAGTTACAATAAATGTTAGACATTATAGTGAAGGAAAGCAAAAATATAAAGCGCTCAGCTTTAGTAGCAAAAAGACAGAAGTAATGGTAGAAAAAAAAGAAAAGACATCACCGCAATGCACAATAAAGACAAGTGGAATAATATTAAAACAAGTAAATGAATTTAAATATCTGGGAACAATGTTAACCTCAGATGGTAGATGTGCAACAGAGGTGAGATGCAGAATAGCTCAGGCAAAAGCAGCTTTCCAAAAAATGAGGAAGATACTGTGCAGACTATTTTTTACAACAGAAACAAGAAAAATAGTTCTTAAATGTTATATAGAGCCAGTCTTAACATATGGATGCGAATCATGGACAATAGGGCAACACACAAGAAAATCACTGGAGTCTGTAGAAATGTGGTTTTACAGAAGAATGTTGAGGATACCATGGACAGCTAAGAAGAGTAATGAAGATGTTCTGAGAGAGGCCAAAGCAAAAAGAGAGCTAATTTCCAATATTAGGAAGAAACAATCATCATTTGTTGGCCATGTAATGAGAAGAGAACAGCTGGAATATATTGTGACAACTGGGAAAATTGAGGGACGAAGAGATTGTGGGAAGCAAAGAGAAAAGATACCATAACACTAATGAGAATGGCTTGGCAGGTCATCAATAGAAATTATAAATAACTGCCGAGATCGAAAGTTGTGGAGAGACATGATTACCTACGCCAGCAGGCATGGTACTTGATACTGATGGTAATGTTTTTTTTCAGAACGAGTTGATTGTCAAATGGGCTCCGCCTCATAACATAATGAGAATCTCTGCAAAATAACAATGTTCCCTTTCACATGAATGTATGCTCTTTGTTCGTTCCGTTTCTTGTGATTTCATTTTTTTTTCTTATCCTAATCTCTGGTTTTGTTGTATTTATTTCACAGGAGAATGACTTCATTTCGGCAACAGCTCGGCTGAAATGTAAGTACCGCTTTACTTCTTGACATATGGTTACAAGTTTTACAGTTCTATTTTTAACTTCTGTCCGAAAAAGGCTCTTAGACTGTTACGTGGGAAAGGCCACACAAGTTCACATTATCAAGGGGAGGCTAGCGTTCATCGTCAACATCATCATCATCATGTGCCGTACCGGTTGGCGTTGGCGATCATGTCCTTCCACAATCATCTATCCACAGTGCATCGGCTAGCGATAACAACAGAAAAATTAAATGCCATGAAGGACATATGTCACAATGCCTTGTAGAACATACGTCAGAATGTCATGAAGGACATATGTCACAATGCCATGAAGGGCATATGTCACAATGCCGTGAAGGACATATGTCACAATACCATAAAGGACATATGTCACAATGCCATGGAGGACACATGTCACAATGCCATGGAGGACATATGTCACAATATCATGGAGGACACATGTCACAATGCCATGGAGGACATATGTCACAATGCCATAAAGGACATACGTCACAATACCATAAAGGACATATGTCACATTGCCATGGAGGACACATGTCACAATGCCATGGAGGACATATGTCACAATACCATAGAGGACATATGTCACAATACCATAAAGTTCATATGTCACAATGCCATGGAGGACATATGTCACAATGCCATGGAGGACATATGTCACAATGCCATGGAGGACATATGTCACAATGCCATCAAGACAATCAAATTTAACAAAATAGTCCATAAATTAACTGCGTTAAGTTGAACTTTCATGTGAGAAACTAGGCACACTTTCCTTTTCCCTTTAACCACTTGACCTCTGATCGCATCCTCAGCACTTCTTTGTATATGGTTCCGCCTATTTTCCTTCCTTGTGTGTGCACTTTTTTTTTTTTTTTTTTTTTTTGCGTGCGCCAATTTTTCAATCACAAGTGAAATCCCGACAAACTAATTTGCGCGTGAATATAAAACACCACCCCATTTTTCATTACCCCGGAGGGCATCTGTTGACATCCCGCTTGATGTTGAGGCAGATATTCCTCGACTTTACTACAACACATTTTATTATTATTTTTTTTTGTTTAGTTGAAAGAATTTTGACGTTTCTGGGTTAACTTCACCTTTTTATTTTGTGTGGGCAACGACCATGCTTAACCCACTCTTTTCGAATTTCAACTATCAAGAATATTTTGAAGTGCGGAAAGTGCACATGATCAGTTCTGTTTTTCGCAGATAACAAAAAGGGCAAGACATTGGGTCTCACTACCCAGAAAGGGCAAGACATTGGGTCTGACTACCCAGAAAGGGCAAGACATTGGGTCTCACTACCCAGAAAGGGCAAGACATTGGGTCTCACTACCCAGAAAGGGCAAGACATTGGGTCTCACTACCCAGAAAGGGCAATACATTGGGTCTCACTACCCAGAAAGGGCAAGACATTGGGTCTCACTACCCAGAAAGGGCAAGACATTGGGTCTCACTACCCAGAAAGGGCAAGACATTGTGTCTCACTACCCAGAAAGGGCAAGACATTGGGTCTCACTACCCAGAAAGGGCAAGACATTGGGTCTGACTACCCAGAAAGGGCAAGACATTGGGTCTGACTACCCAGAAAGGGCAAGACATTGGGTCTCACTACCCAGAAAGGGCAAGACATTGGGTCTCACTACCCAGAAAGGGCAAGACATTGGGTCTCACTACCCAGAAAGGGCAAGACATTGGGTCTCACTACCCAGAAAGGGCAAGACATTGGGTCTCACTACCCAGAAAGGGCAAGACATTGGGTCTCACTACCCAGAAAGGGCAAGACATTGGGTCTGACTACCCAGAAAGGGCAAGACATTGGGTCTCACTACCCAGAAAGGGCAAGACATTGGGTCTCACTACCAGAGACTGGAGGGAGGAGAGGATAAAGCATGAAAGAAACTATGGAGTCAGTGAGAAAGATTATTACCGTCAATGATGGAGTCTATAGAAATGTGGTTTTACAGAAGAATGTTGAGAATACCATGGACAGCTAAAAAGAGTAATGAAAACGTTATGAAAGAGGCCAAAGCAAAAAGAGAGATAATTTCCAATATTAGGAAGAAACAATCATCATTTTGTGGTCATCTAATGAGAAGAGAACAGCTGGAATATATTGTAACAACTGGGAAAATTGAGGGACGAAGAGATAGAGAGAAGCAAAGAGAAAAAATACCAGACAGTTTAAGAGAATGGCTTGGCAGAAGGTCAACAACAGAAATTATATATAACTGTCGAGATTGAAAGTTGTGGAGAGTCATGATCACCAACGCCAGCAGGCCCGGTACTTGACGATGATTATGATGATGTCGGAGTTTAAACCCTTCTTGCCTTCGTGTCTAGACGCGGAAGTCTTATCTCTAGACCACCCGGTGCCTTGAGTCATATCTTTATTTCAGAGTCATGGCGTCAGACAGCATCAGAACTGGAAGCTGTCAGTGACACATCGATGATGCTCTGTGTCAGGATCGGTGAACTAAAACTGTCAAGACCCTACACCACCTCTTCGCAGTGCTTCTAGAAACACACCAACCAACTAATTGGGCCAAGCGAGTAGAGATTCGAAGAAGGAAGGCAACACGGTACTCACAAATTCAGTGCTAAAGTCGGATGTGTTGGGCCGAAAGGCGCAAATATCACAGTTCTCCAGCAAACCTCAAAACAACGCCTTCACACCCATTTAACGTACTTTTAAGACTGGATGATGAAGAGGGCATTGCATTTCTTTAGTTGTCGTTGGATGAACGGTGCAGATAAATAAATTAATATTTATTTATGCTCTCAGTAGGGAATACTGTCCATAGATTTACCATACATACTCCAATAAGGGGAGAACCGTCATTGATGCTTCAGTAGCACTTCTGTCCTCTTCTTCTTCTTTTCTCTTTCTCACTGGTACCTAAAAGGTGTCGTGGTTTATATCATTTGTCGTTCTTGAGCTGCTCGAACTGTCTGAATTAGTGATTTTCCTTTGTTGTTACATGTCTCTATCACTGCATCTATCCATCTTCTTCTTTTCTCTTTCTCACTGATACCTAAAAGGTGTCGTGGTTTATATCATTTGTCGTTCTTGAGCTGCTCGAACTGTCTGAATTAGTGATTTTCCTTTGTTGTTACATGTCTCTATCACTGCATCTATCCATCTTCTTCTTTTCTCTTTCTCACTGATACCTAAAAGGTGTCGTGGTTTATATCATTTGTCGTTCTTGAGCTGCTCGAACTGTCTGAATTAGTGATTTTCCTTTGTTGTTACATGCCTCTGTCACTGCATCTATCCATCTTCTTCTTTTCTCTTTCTCACTGATACCTAAAAGGTGTCGTGGTTTATATCATTTGTCGTTCTTGAGCTGCTCGAACTGTCTGAATTAGTGATTTTCCTTTGTTGTTACATGTCTCTATCACTGCATCTATCCATCTTCATCTTTTCTCTTTCTCACTGATACCTAAAAGGTGTCGTGGTTATATCATTTGTCGTTCTTGAGCTGCTCGAACTGTCTGAATTAGTGATTTTCCTTTGTTGTTACATGTGTCTATCACTGCATCTATCCATCTTCTTCTGGGTCTTCCTCTTGGTCTTTTTCCATGCATTCTCGAGAAGAACGCCCTTGATGGTGATTGGTGAGGATTCATTCTGACCAGGTGGCCCAACCATTTAAGTTGTTGTTGTTCTATATATTCTTGGCAAGGTTTTATTCCCTACCATTTTTCTTATGGTTTCATTTGGTATTCTATCTCTTCTTGTGTTGTTTGTTACTTTTCTCAAGCATCGCATCTCACATGTATTCATCTTTCTAAATGTGATTTAGAAAGGGTCCATGTTTGACTTTCATAGCACAAAGTTGGTATGAAAATACTATTTATCATTTGTTGTTTAGCTGCCATAGAAATGTTTGGATGTCTTAGCAATTGTGAAATCTGGTATGTGACAGCATTTGCTTTTTGTATTCTCATGTCAATTTCTCTGTCTAGTTTTCCATCTTCTGTGAACATTGTGCCTAAATACTTGAATCCCTCTACTTGTTTTATTCCTTTATCTTTCATCTTAATGTTTAATGGGTGTCTTAATTTGCTTATTCTTATAGCCTCTGTTTTTGCTGTGTTATATTAAAAGTTATTTACCCTTACTAATCAGCATTTATCTAACAATTTACCTTATTAAGTACCGTTTATCAAGTACAATACTTCACTAAGTACCGTTTATCAAGTACATTACTTCACTAAGTACCGTTTATCAAGTACATTACTTCACTAAGTACCGTTTATCAAGTACATTACTTCACTAAGTACCGTTTATCAAGTACAATACTTCACTAAGTACCGTTTATCAAGTACATTACTTCACTTAGTACCGTTTATCAAGTACATTACTTCACTAAGTAACATTTATCTAATACTTAACTTTATCAAGTAATGTTTATCCATTATTTAGCTACATTTAGAAAGATGTATCTATTACATTACTTATGTTTTGATTTTCATTTCCCTGACGGAGCAGTTTTACTGCATTTCTTCCTGCAGTTCCCACTTAATAACGTTCCGTGTACAAGTTCCCACTTAGGGTGATGAAACCAGACTAACAGACGCTCGTCAAAGCGATGCCAAAGCGAGATAAGAAGTGTGTGTCGGTCGTGAGACCAAATTGGTTTCAGAAGTGGAAAATTTCAGCTAATTATAGTTTTGAAGTGCTCGAATTATTTACGACACGATTAAACAAAAAAAGAGAATAATTGGAGTCAGATATCGGCAACGTACGGCTTTGCGGACCGAAGAGGTTGTAGAATTTTTTTTATACGGCCAGCCACTACTAATAATAGATTAGATTCTGAAGATTTATTTTGTATTCATTTCAACAAACAAAGGAATAATATAAATATATGAGTTATTGTTATTATTATTATTATGGAAGGCCCCGGTATCACTGCAAACGAATTAAAATCCATAATTGCTCAACTGCCCGTGCCAGTGGAATCATCCGAACTACTAACTCATTTTCCAAAGAGAGAAAGGTAGCTGTAGACCACATCATAGCAGTCTCAGAACATGCCAAAAAGACATAAGGTGAAACCGCACAGAAAGTGAACACAGCCAACTGTTCCTTGATATACGATATCATGCCGGGCTTAGAATATGAGAAACTGCAATAAGGAACACTTTAAAAAAAATATAAGTACAGTTTTACAAATAAAATATATACTGAACAAAACAGTACGTTTCTACCGCCGGTCTTTATCAGTACATTAAATAAAATAATATCGTAGTGTTCATCTGGTTAGAGTCACCAGACTACACCCACACCTGTGTACTGAGTGATTTAATGAGCATGATAATGAAAGTGGAGGCGGGCTCTGTACGTATGCAATGGGTAGAGTCATTGCAGAAGTAAAAAATACGTAAGGTCACCTTTGTCTATGTCCCTGGACATGCGGGAGTACGGGGAAATGAAAGAGCGGACAGGTTGGCTAGCTGCGCTGTCGTTGAGGACGGGCAACCGATGGATCGGGCGGACGTCATCAATGCCCTCCGAGATGTGGGAAGAGCACAGGACTTCGACAACCATTAGTCCATGTCACTCCTTCGGATGAAAGAGATGAGAGTTAAGTTGGGAACAGCCAGAAACGAGAAACTTAGTGGCCGTGTAAGAAGACTTATCAACCAACATAGAACTGGAGTCGTCAGTCGCTGGACACTGCGGGACTTGCTGAGGAGGGGATCTGAGCACCTATGGACATGTTCGGAGTGCAATGATGATGACCCGCTAATAACTCAATAACTCAATATCTCAATAACTCAATATCTCAATAACTCAATAACTCAATATCAATATCGCAGTGTAGATTGTACTTATGGCCCTTCAGTGAAAAAACTGGACCGTTTTCCAGGTTTAGTGATCTGTCGTTGTGTCATCCCATCACGTTAGAGGACAATCGTTCTATCACTTGTTTTATTTTGTTGTTTAATGTACTGATGAAGACATAGGTAGAAACGTTCTCTCTTGCTGCTTTTTCTTTTTTTTAGTAAAACGATAACATATATTTTTGTATGTTTGTTTCCATCAGATTGTATTGTAGTAAATGTAAATTAAAGAGCCCCTGTCACGCCAAGTGGCATATAGGGAATATGGTGTTAGTGACCCGTCACGCCAAGTGGCATATAGGGAATATGGTGTTAGTGACCCGTCACGCCAAGTGGCGTATAGGGAATATGGTGTTAGTGACCCGTCACGTCAAGTGGCGTATAGGGAATATGGTGTTAGTGACCCGTCACGTCAAGTGGCGTATAGGGAATATGGTGTTAGTGACCCGTCACGTCAAGTGGCGTATAGGGAATATGGTGTTAGTGACCCGTCACGCCAAGTGGCGTATAGGGAATATGGTGTTAGTGACCCGTCACGTCAAGTGGCGTATAGGGAATATGGTGTTAGTGACCTGTCACGCCAAGTGGCGTATAGGGAATATGGTGTTAGTGACCCGTCACGCCAAGTAGCGTATAGGGAATATGGTGTTAGTGACCCGTCACGCCAAGTGGCGTATAGGGAATATGGTGTTAGTGACCCGTCACGCCAAGTGGCGTATAGGGAATATGGTGTTAGTGACCATACATTTTACAGACCTTCAGCACATGATTTTTGGGGTAATGTGGTCGGTATTACGCTCGCGCCGCTTTACTTTCCCAGAAAAAGTCCGGTACCCATGTAAGGCTGGGTGAACCTGGAAGCCGTCGATTGGGATCGAACCCTACCCCTTGTCCTTTGTAGTCTTGTTCACTAACCACTGAGCTATCGTGGCTCCCGTATCGTATTGTACTTCCTTTTTTCTCCTATTCCTATTTTCTTTCCATTTTTAAATGTTTGTTTATTTGTATGTGTGTATTATCATCATCATCATCATCATCATCATCATCATCATTATCATCACTGCACACCGGACGATCCCATAGGTGTTCCGATATCTCCAGCGAGATTCTCGAGAATCATCATCATCATCATCAAGTACCTTGCCTGCTGGGGTAGGTGATCATGTCTCTCCACAACTTTCCATCTCGACAGTTATTTATCATTTATCATTTCTGTTGTTGACCTTCTGCCAAGCCATTCTCTTTAGCTGTCTGGTATTTTTTTCTTTGCTTTCCTCTATCTCTTCGTCCCCCAATTTTTCCAGTTGTCACAATATATCGCTGGACTCTAGACCAATAAGAAAGATAACGACCACCGAAACGAAATGTGTCAGAAGAATGACAGGAAACAGCTTAAGGGACAGAGTAAGAAACACTGACCTGAGGAAGAAACTCGAAATTGAACCAGCCATCGATTACATAAAGAAACAACAGATAAATTGGTTCGGCCACATAACAAGACAAAAAGAACTAACAATGACTCAAAGAGCCATAAACAAACGCTACGAAAACGTCAGATTAAGAGGAACACCGAGAAAGAGATGGATAAAGGGGAATACTAGAGTCACTAGGAGGGATAACACCAGAAGAGGCCAACAGAAGAGCAAAGAATCGCAGATTGAATCTCCCCTCGACGCCAACGACAATGGAGGTAGAATAGAAGAAAAAAGAAAGAAGTCACAATATATTCCAGTTGTTCCCTTGTCATTACATGGCCAAAAAATGATGATTGTTTCTTCCTAATATTGGAAATTAGCTCTTTTTTCTTTGACGTTTTTCAGAACTTAGTCATTGCTCTTCTTAGCTGTCCATGGTATTCTTAACATTCTTCTGTAAAACCACATTTCTACCGATTCCAGTGATTTTCTTGTCTGTTGTCCTATTGTCCATGAATAACATCTATAGATATTAAGAATAGCAAGAAGAAAAACAATATTGAAAGAATTAATAATAATGAGAACAAAAATGATATTTAAAAAAATAATAATAGAAGAGCAACGTTTCATATTACGAACAAGAAAAAGTGATATCACTGATGTTAATAATGGAATGATGTGTTATCTCGATAATGTGGGTTAGACAAGACCGTTATGAGGAACTGCGAATGAAAGGAGATGGATAGACAGACAGACAGACAGACAGGACAGGAGAGGAGAGGATAGGACAAGACAGACAGAGAGACCAGGACAGGACAGGACAGACAGACAGACTAGGACAGGACAGGACAGGACAGGACAAGAAAGGCAGACAGACAGAGAGACAGGACAGGAGAGGATAGGACAGGACAGACAGACAGACAAACAGACCAGGACAGGACAGGACAGGACAGACAGACAGACAGACCAGGACAGGACAGGACAGGACAGGACAGGACAGGACAGACAGACAGACAGACCAGGACAGGACAGGACAGGAAAGGACAGGACAGACAGACAGATAGAGAGACAGACAGATAGAGAGAGACAGACAGACAGGACAGGATAGGATATAGGATAGGACAGGACAGGACAGACAGACATACAGACAGACAGAGAGACCAGGACAGGACAGGACAGACAGACAGACCAGGACAGGACAGGACAGGACAGGACAGGACAGACAGACAGACAGACAGATAGAGAGACAGACAGACAGATAGAGAGAGACAGACAGACAGGACAGGATAGGATATAGGACAGGACAGGACAGGACAGACATACATACAGACAGACAGAGAGACCAGGACAGGACAGGACTGACAGACAGACCAGGACAGGACAGAACAGGACAGGTCAGGACAGACAGACTGAGAGACCAGGACAGGACAGGATAGGACAGACAGACAGACAGACAGATAGAGAGACAGACAGACAGGACAGGACAGGACAGGACAGGACAGGACAGGACAGGACAGGACAGACAGACAGACAGACAGACAGACAGACAGACAGACAGACAGACAGACAGGACAGGCAGGCAAACAGGACCGAACCGAATGATTGGAGAATAGCCTCAATGAATGTACAGGCCGAGATTTTTCATCTGATTCTTTCAGCCACTAATTAATATAAATCTGCAGTTTCTATATTGCTCGTTCGTTCGCTCTCTCGCTCTATCACTCACTCACTCACTCACTCACTCACTCACTCACTCACTCACTCACTCACTCACTCACTCACTCACTCACTTATTCACTCACTCACTCATTCACTCACTCACTCACCCACCCACTCACTCGCACATTCACTCACTCACTAATTCACTTACTCACTCACTAATTCACTCACTAATTCATTCGCTCACTCACTCACTAATCCACTCACTCACTCATTCACTCACTAACCAACTCACTCACTCACTCACTCACTCACTCACTCACTCACTCATTCACTCACTCATTCACTCACTCATTCACTCCCTAACTCACTCTCTCATTCACTCTCTAACCCACTCACTCAGTAACCCACTCACTCAAACACTCACTTATACACTCACTCACACACCCACTCATACACCCATCACATCACTCTCTAATAAATTACCTCCCTTAAACACTCCCTCACTAACCCTATCTCTCACTACTCCCCTCCATTACTCACTCACTCCCCACTCTCTCCCATATTCCGAAATCTCACTCCTTCCCTCTCAATTAAAATCTTGACCCATAATCTTCAATCCTTCCCTTCTACACTTTGCCCTTAAACCCTCCACTCTCATTTCCTCCCATTGGAGCGAGATAACCGAAGAAAGATAACTCTCACGTCCCCTTTATATATATCCCTCTTGGGAACGAAACAAACCTGGGACAATTATCTCCCTCGCCTTCGTCTCGTCTTAACAGCTTAACTCGTTCTTAATGGGACCATGATAGAGATCAGGTTGCATCTTCGGAAATGCCAGCTACATCATCTATTTTCATTGGTTTAGCAATATCACGTGATTTCAGAAAAAAAATGGCGGTAATTGTATAAATGATGGACAATGCATACTCATCATCATCGTGTGCTTTAGCTCGGAGGTGTGAGAGTTGAATAAAAGATGTCGGTTAATGGGGCGTGATTAGGGATATCTGAAGCGGCGGATGTTCAGCGAGTCTAAGGAGATCACGACTCCTCTAATATTTTATTGTAGTGCGTAACACAATCACATTGCAGGTCAATGAGTTAAATGTCAGTTTACAACCGGTCACTGTATTCCCTAGTACAGTCAGGATATAGTTCAAGTAATTCGAGCCGTTACTAATAAAAAGGCTTCAATATATATAAGGATCAAACCTATTACAACCGAAGAACGGCATCTATCGAACTCGCAATGTGTATGTGAACTAGGTAGGCCATTTTTGCAATCAGCTCCTGGTTGCTATGGAAACAGGCAAACAATTAATACGATGGCGGTCCATCTCTTTATCTAAACACATAGAAGTAGTTATAATAGGAGGCGACGTAATCTAGAATCTCGTATTAATCATTATACATAGAATCTATAATAGCATTGTCAGAGATGATCATTACAGCATAACTATGTCTTTCCTATAACATACAATGCAAATGTGCTAATATATTATATTGTTGTTATAGTAATTGTTGAGTTATTGAATTATTAGCGGGTCATCATCATTACACTCCGAATATGTCCATAGGTGCTCAGATCCAATCCTGACCAAGTCCCGTCCAGCGACTGACGACTCCAGTTCTATGTTGGTTGATAAGTCTTCTTACACGGCCACTAAGTTTCTCGTTTCTGGTTGTTCCCATCTTAACTCCCATCTCTTTGATCCTAAGGAGTGACGTGGACTCATGCTTGTCAAAGTACTGTGACCTTCCCACATCTCGGAGGCCATTGATGGTGTCCGTCCCGATCTATTGGTTGCCCGTCCTCACCGACAGCGCAGCTAGCCAACCTGTCCGCTCTTTCATTTCCCCGTACTCCCGCATGTCCAGGGACATAGACAAAGGTGACCTTACGTATTTTGGATTTCTGCAACGACTCTACCCATTGCATGCGTACAGAGCCCACCTCCACTTTTTTTATCATGCTCATCGAATCACTCAGTATACATGCGTGGGTGTAGTCTTGTGACTCTAACCATTTGAATGCCTTGGTCACTGCCATCACCTCCATTGTCATGCTACTCGTGGTCATGACGTATACACCACTGTCTTCCTTGACTATTCTGCCTGCCGAGCGTTTGGTAAATGCCAATGCACTCTTTTAGTGTCGGACTACAGATCCGTCTGTATGTATGTAGTTGACTTCAAAGTATAATCATTTAGGGCAAACATCTAAGTAACTATTTTATATAGCGCAAAGTGCCGCAATGTTTATATCGCAAATTATCAGATCAAAGGTCAACGTAAATGTTCAGTCTCACATCCTGGCCTCCTCAAGCTTCAAACACACCGTCCGCCGCTGGATACTAGACGTCATGATTTCACTGGACATGTCCTGCTTGTGTGTCCCGTGCCCGGCCAGACATTTATATTACGTTAAGTATTGCGAATAAATCGCCTCGGTCGAACGCAGACGCTGGAATTGAAAATCGATTCATTCGGAATAAAATGTTTGGGCAAAGCTCCTATGATACTTTCGATAATGAAAGAAAGCAATGAAGACATGGTAAAAGACGTAACAATTTGAAAGAACTGACTTATAAACACCTTTCTGCAGAGAAAATGGATGGGATTTCTCAGAAGAATGTTGAAAGTTCCCTGCACAGATAAAAAGACCAATGAGGAAATTCTCAAAAAGGCCACAGAGATGGGATTTCTCAGAAGAATGTTGAAAGTTCCCTGCACAGTTAAAAAGACCAATGATGAAATTCTCAAAGAGGCCAACACACAAAAAAGAAACTCATAAAAAAACATCAGAAAGAAACAATCAAAATTTTTCGAGCACATCATGAGAAGAGGAAAGTTGTAATATTTGGTTACAACTTGTAAAATACAGGGAAAACGAGAACGCGGACGACAAAGAGAGAAAATACTGGATAGCTTTGGTGTCATGGCATGGAAAACAGTCAACAACAGAACTGATACGATGCAATGTAGATAGAAGATTGTGGAAGGTCATGATTGCCCTACGTCAACCGGTATGGCACATGATGATGACAGAGGACATTAAAATTAATAACTGCATATTTAGAAATATGACAAAATTACAAGTGAGGTGAAAAAATCAAAATTGATGGAAAAATAACAAAATTACATCAAGGTATGTTTAGCAATAATATTGGTAGAAAAATAACAAAATTACATCAAGTTATGTTTAGCAATAATATTGGTAGAAATATAACAAAATTACATCAAGGTATGTTTAGCAATAATATTGGTAGAAATATAACAAAATAACATCAAGGTATGTTTAGCAATAATATTGGTAGATATATAACAAAATTACATCAAGGTATGTTTAGCAATAATATTGGTAGAAAAATAACAAAATTACATCAAGGTATGTTTAGCAATAATATTGGTAGAAATATAACAAAATTACATCAAGGTATGTTTAGCAATAATATTGGTAGAAATATAACAAAATTACATCAAGGTATGTTTAGCAATAATATTGGTAGAAATATAACAAAATTACATCAAGGTATGTTTAGCAATAATAATGGTAGAAATATAACAAAATTACATCAAGGTATGTTTAGCAATAATAATGGTAGAAATATAACAAAATTACATCAAGGTATGTTTAGCAATAATAATGGTAGAAATATAACAAAATTACATCAAGGTATGTTTAGCAATAATAATGGTAGAAATATAACAAAATTACATCAAGGTATGTTTAGCAATAATAATGGTAGAAATATAACAAAATTACATCAAGGTATGTTTAGCAATAATAATGGTAGAAATATAACAAAATTACATCAAGGTATGTTTAGCAATAATAATGGTAGAAATATAACAAAATTACATCAAGGTATGTTTAGCAATAATAATGGTAGAAATATAACAAAATTACATCAAGGTATGTTTAGCAATAATAATGGTAGAAATATAACAAAATTACATCAAGGTATGTTTAGCAATAATAATGGTACAAATATAACAAAATTACATCAAGGTATTCATAAGCATCAATATACTGGAAAGAGTAGCGAAGTAGCATCAGGTGTTGAATTTGCAAGTAACAGCCAGGCGGACATCCCTTATACTTCCGGTGTGTGACTGCACTGGCAACACGATACAATTTTCGATGGGAGCCAAATTAAAGTTAGAGGCGATGAGAATAAGCAAATTAAGATACCCACCTAAGCATTAAGGTCAAAGATAAAGAAATAAAACAAGTGGAAGAATTCAAGTATTTGGGCACAATGTTCATAGAAGATGGAAAACTAGACAGAGAAATTGACATGAGAATACAAAAAGCAAATAGTGTCACATACCAGCTTTCACCATTGTTAAGACATCCAAACATGCTAAACTACAGCTAAACAACAAATGATAAATAGCATCTTCATACCAACTTTGTGCTATGAAAGTCAAACATGGACCCTGTCTAAATCACATTTAAGAAAGATCAATACATGTGAGATGCGATGCTTGAGAAAAGTAACAAACAACACAAGACGAGATAGAATACCAAATGAAATCATAAGAAAAAATGGTAGGAACTAAACCTTGCCAAGAATATATAGAACAACAACAACTTAAATGGTTGGGCCACCTGGTCAGAATGAATCCTCACCAATCACCATCAAGGGCGTTCTTCTCGAGAATGCATGGAAAAAAACCAAGAGGAAGACCCAGAAGAAGATGGATAGATGCAGTGACAGAGACATGTAACAACAAAGGAAAATCACTAATTCAGACAGTTCGAGCAGCTCAAGAACGACAAATGATATAACCACGACACCTTTTAGGTATCAGTGAGAAAGAGAAAAGAAACAGATGAAGCAGAAAAACCAACCGGAAAGTAGCAAGATGGTAGGAGACCTGAACATTAATCAAGAGTTTTTAAACTGTCAGCGGATAAGAAGAAAATGTCGTGGGCAGAGCATGGCACAAACAACATTCCCAAAACAAAAATCAACACTTCGGTGATGTAGCGCAGTAACTGAATATTGGACACAACATCAATAGATTTACAAATACTGGACAGTCAGCCAAATAAAATGTATTTAATAATGGAGATGAATTGCAGTCAAATTTCGTTACGAAGACGGCACTGTGATAACAAAAAATATTATCCCAACAATTGTTTAAAAATTGCTCTAAAACCGGAAGTGGAAACATGGACTCTTGAATAGAAATGCTAGCAAGCACGGTCACGAGAGAGATGGAGTGGGGCTCTTATAACGAGCAGGATGTCGAGAGGAAGTAACTGAGAGTTTGGCGAGTGAGGCAGTAATGAAGGATTAGTTAAAGCATGGCTACAACACACAACACGCTTGTTTGTGGATAAGTTATTTTGAGCGAAACTTTAAGTCTTTATATCAAATCTCTCACTGTGTATCGAAGCTTACTGGACGATATAAATATTTATTATTTGTTTTCTTATTCTTCCCTTTCAAAATCCCTGTGGAGCATAGGTCTTCAACAAACACTTTCCAAGTCGTTCTGTTTCTCGCCATTCTTTTAAGATCTTTCTATGTCTTCCCAATCGTCTACATCTTTGCTTTCATCCGTCTTATCGAAGAATATTTTGGTTTTCCTCTTTGTCTCCGTCCCTGGGGATTCCACAAAAGGGATTTGCTGTGTAACACTCTAAGTTAGCTTCCGCAGTGTGTCCTATCTAACGCCATTGTCTTTGTTGTAATTTTTTATCGTCTTGTATTTGACTAGTGAAAGAAAGGAAAAATAAAGGACTCAGTATTAATAGCAAAAAAGATAGATGTTATGGTAACAACAAAGAATAAAGACATCCCCTCAGTGCAAAAAAAAAAAAAAAGACAAGTGGAACAACATTAAAACAGGTAAATGAATTTAAATATTTGGGAACTTTGTTAACCTTAGACGGAAAATGTGCAAAAGAGGTGAGATGCAGAATGGCTCAGGCAAAAGCAGCTTTCCAAAAATGAGGAAGATACTATGCAATCCATTTTTGACAGAAGAAACAATAAAAAGTGTTCTTAAATGTTATGTAGAGCCAGTCTTAACATATGGATGTGAATCATGGACAATAGGACAACAGACAAGAAAATCACTGGAGGCTGTACAAATGTGGTTTTACATAAGAATGTTGAGAATACCATGGACAGCTAAGAAGAGTAAGGAAAACGTTCTGAAAGAGGTCAAAGCAAAAAGAGTTTTAAAAAAAAAACTATCTTTACGACACATAGTACCATTGCTGGTGTATGTCGGGGGGCAACGATAGAACCAGAGGGATAAAGGCCGCTTGGTCAAGCAGTCGCCACGACGTGTGAGACTCGGGATTTTTATTTCACCCCCGATACAAAAAAATCCTTTTGTCTACCGCGGGCTTCGAACACCGTACGCCGGCTTTTGAGCCAGCGGAATAGTGGTTTTAGAAAGAAGAGAGTTAAAAGAGAGCTAATTTCCAATATTAGGAAGAAACAATCATCATTTTTTGGCCATGTAATGAGAAGAGAACAGCTGGAATATATTGTAACAACTGGAAAAACTGATGGACAAAGAGATAGAGGGAAGCAAAGAGAAAAGATACCAGACAACTTAAGAGAATGGCTTGGGAAAAGGTCAATGACAGAAATGATAAATAACTGTCGAGATGGAAAGTTGTGGAGAGGCATGATCACCTACGCCAGCAGGCCCGGCACATGATGACGCAGATTTTACAAGTACTTTCCCATAATTCTACGTCAGTGATTGCGTCCTACCAAAGTACTATGTATACACGTTTACAATTAGAAAGAGAAGAGAGGATCACGTTTTGAGATAAGAACAAGAGAGTGCCAAATTAGGCTCTTATTTATTGGAAACACTAAGACAGAGAAAAGAGAAATACATAGAGAGAAACACTGATAAGAGAGGCAAAGATGGCAGGCATATTCTCATTTCGGAAGTGAAATGAAAACAAATATATATTTAAAAAAATGGTATGGTTAAAGCTTCACGTAACAAGTGGACTCTACAAACCAGAACAACGTTTCGGCTCTAAGGCCGTCAACAGGAACAAATATACGACACCCATACACATATGTTTTTAAAATAAAATTTAAAAAATAATACATAATTAAGATTTATTTAAAATATTTTTTTTAATAAACTCATTTAATAAGATCGAACATTTCGCCCAGAATAGAGATGGGTGGGGAAAAGCACTGCGAGCCCTGTGCAAGGTCTACCAGCGAAAGAGCAGAATGAATAATCATACTTATTTAGATATAAAATACTGATTTATTTTCACATATGAAAAGAATACATTAAGTTATATAATACTTTATTACATATTTACATACTCAAAATACGAAGAAAAAAAAAAACTAAACATCTTCCACATGCGATGTCTTCACAGAATAATGCACATCAAATGGCAGGACAAGATAACCAACTTAAATGTCCTGCAACGTGCTAGGACCCCAACAATCATGCCGATGCTCAGATGTCGAAGACTAAGATGGCTGGGGCACGTCCAGCGAATGGAAGAAAAGCGCATTCCCAAGCAAATACTATATGGTGAACTCATCATCATCATTAAGTGCCGTCTCCACAACGAAGGTTGGCTACCATGGAGCGCCATTTTGCTTTATCTCTTGCTTTGATGGTGCAGGTTGTCATCGGTTGATTTGTCCATCTTTTGATGTTACTCGTCCATGTTAATCTTGGTCTGCCTCTGCCTCTTTTACCTTGTATTTTCCCCTCCAGGATCACTTTCAGTAGGCTGTTGTGTCTTTTAACATGGCCCAAAAATAGCATTTGTCTTGTTCTAATTGTGTTCAGAAGTTCTCTTTTCATTTTTAGTTGTTTTAAGACTTCATCGTTTGTTTTCTTTTCCTTCCATCCAATTCTACCTATTCTTCTATATATCCACATTTCAAAGGCTTCAATTATCTGTTCTGTTTTCTTGTCTAATGTCCATGTTTCAGCACCATATAGGAATATTGAGAAGATGTAACATTTTGCTATTCTTAGTTTTAGCCCTGGTGTTATTTGTTTTGATGTTAGTATGTCCTTCATGACATTAAAATTACTTTTTGCCATTCCTAATCTTTTGTTTATTTCAGTTGTACATTTTCCATCACTGGTTATAGTATGTCCAAGGTAGTTATAGCTCTGAACTGTCTCAAGGTCTATTCCTTCAATTTTGATATCCACTTGTGGGTTTTGAGTATTTTCTTTGTTTATGATCATAGTTTTAGTCTTTTTGATATTCATATCTAGTCCATATTTTTTGCTTGTCGTGTTTATTTCATTAAGTAATTGTTGTAGGTCTTTAAGATTTTCTGCTAGTAGTACAGTATCGTCAGCATATCTTAGGTTATTGATTATCTTTCCATTAATTTGTAGGCCTGGCATCTCTATGATGTTTTTAAAGATTTGCTCAGTGTATAGATTGAACAAGCTTGGTGATAGGATGCATCCTTGTCTTACTCCTCTTTTTATATCAATGGGTGTAGAGAACTCTTTGTTATATTTTATTATTGCTGTTTGCTCCCAGTATAGATTGCATATTAGTCGTATATCCATGTCATCTAGATGTATCTCTTTTAGGCATTCTATAAGTTGTTTGTGGTGTACTCTATCAAAAGCTTTGGTGTAGTCTATGAAGCAGGCATATATTGGTTTGTTTACTTCTGTGTATTTTTCGATTAATGTTCTCATGCAGAATATGGCTTCTTTTGTCCCGCTATTTTTCCTAAATCCAAATTGCTGCTCATCTAATTCAGTATTGATTTTATTCTGAATCCTTCCTTGTATAACTTTTAGCAAGATTTTTGTAACATGGCTCATTAGGCTTATTGTTCTAAAGTCACATGGTGAACTAATACACGGAAAAAGACAAATCGGCAGATCTAAACTACGATATAGAGATATCTGTAAATCATCTCTGAATGACTTCTCTATCTGTGAAAATGACTGGGAACATCTGGCAAGTGATCGCACATCATGGACAGCATGTATAAGGAATGGTATAACATCATTTGAGACTGTGCTAAGGCAAAACCTAGAAGAGAAAAGACTCATGAAAAAGGATGGAAAACCCTGTGGATCAGTGGACCTGACTTGTTCATTCTGTGATCGTGTGTGTTTGTAAAACATTGGTAGAATTAGCCACGAGAGAAGCTGTTCGACAAAAACAAATCCTCAAAAAAATACACAAGGGCCATATATATATATATATATATATATATATATATATATATATATATATATATAAATACATATATATATATATATATATACAGCATACAGTCATCCCTCGCTACTTCACGGTTCATTTATCGCGGCCTCAGAACATCGCGGATTGTTCAAACATTCAAAATTGGAGAATTATTATCTATCTATTGTCCTTTCGAGCCGAAGACGGCACATAGGGCAGAGCCACAATCTCAAAATCAGAAACCTTGCGTGCCAAAGCGGCACATATTGCAGAGATCACTGCTCTAAAATATATGGCGCTGTTTCCATAACAATACTTTTTACAATGACAGCTTGTCAAGCCATCGATCAACCTCCTTAGTCGCCTCATACGACATGCCTGGAAGGTCACAGTGTCACTATTCTTTACTTCCCTCATAATGAGGCCCCGGTAACACACGGGGGGTAAAACATATATCAAATGTAAATTGTAACATCTTACTTAATTAATTATTATACACAAACATTATTTTATGTATGTTATTTATACTATTAATATTTTATGTATGTTATTTATACTATTAATATTTTATGTATGTTATTTATACTATTAATATTTTATGTATGTTATTTATACTATTAATATTTTATTTACATGTTTGAAACTATTCTATAATGTTCTAATGATAACATATGCACTTATATGGTTTCATATACACTTATTGATATTATACATACACACAAAAAATGTACGAATGTTAAAAATGAGAGGGTGACACTACTTCACGGTTTTTCACTTATCGTGTCCGGTTCTGGTCCCTATTAACCGCGATAACTGAGGGATTACTGTACTTGATTATTTTGTGTTACAAATAAGCATTCATTGTCTTAGGGATTAGATATAGGTAAAGACATGAGCATAATTAAGTAGGAAAATATGTTCGTTTAAGTTGGAATAACTTACATTCACTCAAGTGGAATAATGTACATTCACTCAAGTGTAATAACTTACATTCACTCAAGTGTAATAACATATATTCACTCAGTAATAACATACATTCACTCAAGTGTAATAGCGTCCACTCACACAAGTGTAATAACGTACATTCACACAAGTGTAATAACGTACATTCACTCAAGTGTAATAACTTACATTCACTCATTCAAATACCCACACACTCACTCCCTCAAATACCCACACCTTAAACACCCACACACTCAAACACCCACACACTCAAACACCCACCCACTCACTAATACAACACCCCCCATCATCACCACCAGTTCCACTTCCTCATCCTCTCCAACATCCCACTCATCACGAACAGGACGTGTGAACACCACTCCGTAGACAGACACTGTCAACACACAACGTGACAGAATGAAAGAAAGCCGAACCACCAACTACGTGCTGATAAATCTTCCGCCAAGATCAATGATTTATCCCCTGAAAGAAAATAGTCTCTGTGTAAGATGCAACAGTCTGATTTGCTTGTTACAATGTATTATTGCGCGTGAGACACGAGATGTGAGGGAACTATGACCTCAAAATGGAAACGCTGTCACGCCTGGAGTGATGCGTATGTGCGATTTGGTACCAGTGGTTAGGCCGTTTCTTTAATGGATCGGTACTATTTTTTTATATTTTAAAATTTGTATTCAATGAAATGAATTAATTAGCAATTCGTTGCACTGGGGACACATTCAGAAATGCGAAGAAATTAGGCGAAATAGCAAGGTAAAAATGTATAATTACAATTTTAGGTCAGTCCTATTATATGGCTGGAAGAGGGGAAAGGAGGAAGGGAGGGAAGGAGGGAGGGAGAGAGGGAGGGAGGAAGGAAGAAGGGAGGGAGGGAGGGAGGGACGAAAGAAGGAAGGAAGGGAGGGAGGGAGAGAGGAGATGAAAAGGGAGGGAGGAAGGGAGGCAGGAAGGGAGGGAGGGAGGAAAGAAGGAAGGGAGGGAGAGAGGGAGGAAGGAAGAAGGGACGGAGGGAGGGACGAAAGAAGGAAGGAAGGGAGGGAGGGAGTGATGGAGGGAGGGAGGGACGGACGGACGGACGGATGGATGGATGGATGGATGGATGGAAGGAAGGAAGGAAGGAAGGAAGGATGGAAGGAAGGAGGAAGGAAGGAAGAGCAAGAAAATTCGAAGTAGTCGATCGGAGTCGAACCTGAACTCTTGACCTTATTGAGTCAGCGAACTAACCACAGCGCTACCTCTGCTACTTTCTCTTTGAAAACACTACTGCAGTTATCTTCCTATCTTACAATGTTATTATTTAATCAGCCCTGTGTGGCCTTGCATGGCAACAGAAACACAAACTGTTCAGTTCAATGCTCTCACACGAAATGAGATTTAAACCCTGAATCGTTCTTCCACACAGGTCTCTGCCCTACCAACTGATCTCTCCCTGCACAAGTTCAAGCATATCTCTAATTAGCCAATAACTGTCCAATTATTAGAGAAGACACAAGATGCAACAAAACTTGTCAAATCATTGAACAGTTATCACCACTATTGTCCAACAAGGAAATAACTCTAGAGGCAAAACGGGCACTCTACAATACAATCTTCATCCCAACGTTGTGCTACCAATGCCAGACCTGGACTCTACAATACAATCTTCATCCCAACGTTGTGCTACCAATGTCAGTCCTGGACTCTACAATACAATCTTCATCCCAACGTTGTGCTACCAATGTCAGTCCTGGACTCTACAATACAATCTTCATCCCAACGTTGTGCTACCAATGCCAGACCTGGACCCTAGATGCAAGAACAATAAGAAAAATAACCTCTTCAGAGATGAAATGTGTTAGACGAATGACAGGAAACAGTCTGAGAGATAAGATCAGAAATGAAGAACTGAGAAAAAAACTAGGAATAGCCCCCGCCATAGAATATATAAAGAAACAACATATACAATTGTTTGGCCACGTGATAAGACAGAAATAGCAACACACAACACAACGAGCCTTCAACAAACGTTGCGAGAACACCAGACCCAATGGCCGACCACGAACAAGATGGATTGACGGAATATTTGAAACACTAGGAAACATAAAAATGTCTGTGACGATGGATGGGGCAGAAGAATCAGAAATGACCAACAGCCTAGAAAGTGAAAACAGCAAAGTGTGTGGTACACATGAGGCATATTCAGAACACGAAAGACGAATATGGCAGACCACCGTGAAAGAGATTGGAGCCTCATCACGTAACACTCCAAAGAAAGCCACGGAGAGAAATTCTAACTATTGTTTTCTGGGAAAATGGAAGCCTTTGAAACGTGGATTTATAGAAAAATAGGTAGAAATGGATGGAAAGAAAAGAAAACAAACGATGAAGTCTTAAAACAACTAAAAATGAAAAGAGAACTACTAAACACAATTAGAACAAGGCAAATGAATTTTTGGGGCATGTTTAAAGACACAACAGCCTAATAAAAGTATTATTGGAAGGGAAAATACGAGGTAAAAGAGGCAGACCAAGACTAACATGGACGAGTAACAACAAAAGATGGAGAAAGTCAGCCTATTACAATCTGCACCATCAAAGCAAGAGACAAAGCGGAATGGCGCTCCATGGTAGCCAACCTTCGATGTGGAGGCGGCACTCGATGATGATGATGAGAAAACATAACAGCAGCAGAAGCGAACAGAAGAGCAGAAGACCGCAAATTAAATCTCCCCTCGACGCTGAAAAGCAAATGATGAAGGAAAGAAGAAGAAGAAAAGGAAGCTAGAGCCTTACCTGCTGTCTCATCCTAGATGTAGTAAAGTTTATCTTTATTTTGTTGTTTATTTGCGTTGTTCTCGTTTTCTGAGGAGGGCCGCAGGTAGGCCTAAACGTCAGTATTTTGTTGTGTCCCTGCCTTTGTAAATCTTGCCAGTATATCTTGTGGGAGTGTGCGATACACCCTGCTTCTTGCTCCTGCTTCCAGCTTTACTGCAGCATTGCAAAATATTTACCGGTTCTCCTATATACCTAATTGTATTGTACGGTTGTTCTCTAAGGGTGTGTCAGAACTATCTCTCTCGTTTATCTCGTAGTTCCTAGAACCGTTAGTTCTTATCGTGTTCTGTTGATAGACTAAACAAGCAGGAAATAGGATAGCTAGATAATTGGTTGCAGCAATTCCTCCTGGAGTGAAAGAGAAGATAAATATGTGGTGGGATTATGGTTATGTATATGGAAGGCACCAGCATCGCTGCAAACGAATTAAAATCCATAAGTGCTCACCCACCCGTGCCAGTGGAATCATCCGAATTAAAATCGTGTATCTCAAACAAAGAAAGGTAGCTGCAATCCCCATCAAAGCAATATCAGCACACGCCAAAAGACATAAGGCGAAACCGCACAGAAAGTTAACACAGCCATCTGTTCCCCGTCATACGATATAATCATTCATCGTACGCAATTGGAATATCGAAACACGATCAAAACGGATGAAACGCAAAACTCACGGTGTGCACAGGGCACTAAACTCAGTAGCTCCGGCAGCAAGCCAGACTTGGAATATTATGAAACATGCATCAAGAAGCACGTTTCAGACACAGCCATTAATCCAACCAATAGTGGGATTGATAGATGAATAGGGTACAAAAGTGGTTCTATTTTTCCATATTTCAGGGTTAGTTGACATTATTATGTACGCATTTTTCGTTACAATCTATCTTTCGTTCGCCTGAAGTATTGTCTATATCTGCAATGTCGTTTCCTGTATAAATTTTACTGTCTTTTGTAATTCTTGCAGTGGCCCATATAGTTTTGTCTGTAGTGTTGTATCTATGGGCCAATGGATTTTACTCAGTCTACTATGTTCTGTTCAGTCTTGAAGTATGTGTTCAGCAGTCTGGGGTGCCTGACCACATGTATATGTATTTGCTGTGCAGATTTAGAATTTGTGTATACATGTGACTATGGAGTCGATTGTGTCCTGTTCTGAGGCGTATAATGATAACTTGTTCATATCTATTCATATTATGAAAGGCATCCTGATTTGGGGCTTGTGGTCCTCTGATTGATTTGATTATCTGTTTCTTATGATGGTATGTTTCGTTACAATGAGCCAAACTCCCATCCATCAAGGCAACACTTAAGAGTCGTAGACTAAGGTGGGCGGGTCATGTAAGATGAATGACAAACATTCGTATTCCAAAAAATATATTGTATGGCGAACTTAAGGACGGATAGAGACCAAAATACAGGCCAGTGCTAAGATATAAGGATGTTTGCAGGGCTTCCTTGAGGGAATTCTCTATCAGTGAAAGAAACTGGGACAATCTGGCTTCAGATCGTAGCACATGGAGAACAAAAATAGAAAAAAATGGCAGAGAAACTTTCGAGGCAGTGTTGATATCAAGTTTAGAAGACAAGAGGCGCAGGAGGAAGGAGACGAGGCATGTCACCAGGATTACATCTTGTTCATTCTGTGGCCGGATCTGTCTATCCAATATTGACAGATTCAGCAATAACAGAAGCTGTTCAGCAAAATAACATCCAGCATATGACACTAATATTTTACCAAACTACTGACTTATCATGATTGCTTGCTACCAACAGTTTGTCAAGGCGGCAAAGGTCATATGTATTTCTTGCAGAAATTCTATGTGCACTTTTCTGGTAGTTAG
This sequence comes from Megaustenia siamemsis, assembly GCA_032433765.1. Taxonomy (NCBI): domain Eukaryota; kingdom Metazoa; phylum Mollusca; class Gastropoda; order Stylommatophora; family Ariophantidae; genus Megaustenia; species Megaustenia siamemsis. The sequence goes on from JAVIAB010000099.1 coordinate 22,916,586, forward strand.
CAGAAATTCTATGTGCACTTTTCTGGTATTTACCTGAAATTCTATGTGCACTTTTCTGGTAGTTAGCTGAAATTCTATGTGCACTTTTCTCTGAACTAACTGAAAGAAATTAGACTAGAAGCGAATTATATGTGCATCTTTCCACGAATTAACTTAAATTCTATGTGCACTTTTCTGTCATCATCATCATTATCATGTACCGTACCGGTTGGTGATCATGTCCCTCCACAATCTTCTATCTACAGTGCATCGTATCAGTTCTGTTGTTGACTGTTTTCCATGCCATGACACCAAGCTATCTAGTATTTTCTCTCTTTGTCGTCCGCGATCTCTCTTTCCTTTTATTTTGCCAGTTGTAACCAAGTATTCCAACTTTCCTCTTCTCATGATGTGCCCAAAAATGTTGATTGCTTCTTTCTGATGTTTTTTAAGAGCTCCCTTTTGTGTTGGCCTCTTTGAGAACTTTCTATACTTTTCTACAGATTATCTTAAATTCTGTGTGCACTTTACTCTGAACTATCTCAAATTTTATGTACATTTTTCTCTGAACTATCTCAAATACTATGTACATTTTTCTCTGAACTATTTCAAATTCTATGTGCACTTTTCACTGAAATATCTCAAATTCTGACTGCACTTTTTTTCTGAATTATCTCAAATTCTGACTGCACTTTTCTCTGAATTATCTCAAATTCTGACTGCACTTTTCTCTGAATTATCTCAAATTCTGACTGCACTTTTCTCTGAATTATCTCAAATTCTGACTGCACTTTTCTCTGAAATATCTCAAATTCTGACTGCACTTTTTTCTGAATTATCTCAAATTCTGTGTGCACTATTCCTGGATCTAGCTTAAATTGTGGGTGTAGTTTTCCCGAATTCAAATCAAATTCTTGTGAGCTTCTTTGAGATTGCGGTTTTCTTTGTTGTCGGTGAGATGGGTAAAGTCAAGGAGACCCAGACAATGAGTGATTAAATAGAGAAAGCTGAACATGTGACGTTGTCGAGGTCATGAGGTAGGTAGAGAGAACAGGTAACGATTGATAATGCATTGGAGAAAGGTGGGCCGAGAAATGAGCAAATAGAATGAAGGATGAAAGTTAGCTTTAGTTCTCCTGGGGGGGTGCAGTATTTCGGCTCAACTTATCCTCGGTGTATTTTGGGGAAAGATCGGTTCAAAGATGTTTGTAATTGATTCTTTCGTTCATTTACGTATGTGTACCCTTCATCATCATCAAGTGCCGGGCCTGCTGGCGTAGGTGATCATGTCCACAGCTTTCGATCTCGACAGTTATTTATCATTTCTGTTGTTGACCTTCTGCCAAGCCATTCTCTTAAGCTGTCTGGTATTTTTTCTCTTTGCTTCCCTCTATCTCTTCGTCCCTCAATTTTCCTAGTTGTTACAATATATTCCAGCTGTTCTCTTCTCATTACAAGGGGAAAGAATGATGATTGTTTCTTCCTAATATTGGAAATTAGCTCTCTTTTTGCTTTAGCCTCTTTCAGAACGTTTTCATTACTTTTCTTAGCTGCCCATGGTATTCTCAACATTCTTGTGTAAAACCACATTTCTGTAACTTTCTTTTGTCAAAAATTGATTGCACAGCATCCCTCTCATTTTTGGGAAAGCTGCTTTTGCCTGAGTCATTCTGCATCTCACCTCTTTTGTACATCTATACCATCTGAGGTTAACATTGTTACCTGAAATTTAATTTAATTTACCTGTTTTAATATTGTTCCGCTTGTCTTTATTGTGCATTTCGGTGATGTCTTTTTCTTTGTTGTAACCATTACTTCTGTCTTTTCACTAATAAGGCTGAATCCTTTATTTTTGCTTTCTTTCACTATAATGTCCAACATTTCCTGTAACTCATTTTCACTCTTAGCGATTAAGACTGTATCATGAACATACCTTTAATATTTATATTATGACCTCCGATTGTTATTCCAGACATGCCCTTTATGGATCTTAAAATAATCTCATTATACATATTAAACAAATCTGGTGACAGCACAGAACCTTGGCTAACACCCTTTTTTATTTGTTTAAATATTCCCAGTGATTTCCACTTCTTATATATAGCCGCTGTTTGTTGTCAGTACATGTTCTTTATTATTCTTAGATCTTTGCTGTCGACGTTTATGCTTTCTAAAATGTTGATTATTTCTTGGTGCTTTACTTTGTCAAATGCCTTGGTGTAATCTATGAAACATAAGATTAGATATGTTTTCACCTCTATGGCTCTTTCTACTAATAATCTTATGATGTATATGGCATGATATGGCATTTATGGTAACCTTCAAGGAAGGTATAATATGCATATTTCTTCTATTGAGGAAATGTAGTGGACAGATCTCAGTCGTGGTCAATGCGGAGGTCAACAGTCTTTTCTGGGATAACTCTGATAAGAAAGATGGAGTCATCTATACAGACGGATCCGTATTGCGACACCGAAGGAGTGTATGGACATGTACAGTACGCTCGGAAGGAAGAACAGTCAAGGAGGACAGTGGTGCATACATTATTACCATGAGTAGAATGCCAATGGAGGTGATGGCAGTGACCAAGGCAATCATATGGTTAGAGTCACAAGACTACACCCACGCCTGTATACTGAGTGATTCGATGAGCATGATAAGAAAAGTGAAGGCAAAACAGGCACTTTAAATTCTTGAGGCAAGACGCCGACCTCGAGACAGAAAGGTTGTGTGTTCAAATCCCGGCTGCACCAGTTGGGATATTTATGATTTCTCTCTGCGGCAACCACCTCTGGTCTCAGCAGCGAGGCCTGGCTTGAAACGTCAATTACTCATCGACGGGAAAAATATAAGTATCTCCGAAGACGGAGATGTCTTTTGGCGTGTGCTGAGACTGCTATGATGGGGACTACAGCTAAATTTCTTTGCTTGGGAGATGAGTTAGTAATTCGGATGATTCCACTGGCACGGGCGGTTGAGCAATTATGGATCTTAATTCGTTTGCAGTGATTCCGGGGCCTTCCATAACCAAAGAACCAAAGTGGATTCGGGCTCTGTACGCAGGCAATGGGTAGAGCCATTGCAATGCAGAAGTCAAAAATACGTAGGGTCACCTTTGTCTACGTCACTGGACTTTCGGGAGTACGGGGAAATAGAAGAGCGGACAGGTTGGCTAGCTGCGCTGTCGTTGAGGACTGGCAACCAATGGCTGGGGCGGACATCATTAGTGCCCTCCGAGATGCAGGTAGGACACAGGACTTCGACAACCATAAGTCCGCGTCACTCCTTTGGATGAAAGAGATGGGAGTTAAGATGGGCACAGCCAGAAATGAGAAACTTAGTGGCCGTGTAAGAAGACTTATCAACCAACACAGAACTGGAGTCGTCAGTCGCTGGACACTGAGGGACTTGCTGAGGAGGGGATCTGAGCACATAAGGACATGTCCGAAGTGCAATGATGATGACCCGCAACAAACACAATAGCACATCACAGCACAAGAAGTAAATGAAATTTAAACGAAAAGTAAATGAATTTGAAGAAAAAATAAATTTGTGGATTTTAATGTAAAAAGAGAAATGGGTAGTCTTGACATAAGAAATGAACATTTGAAAGAAAGAATGGACCCTGTAAGAAATCAGACCGGGATAAGCACACTCTAAGTCTAACTAGTACCTGGCAACGTTTGTTTAATGGAATTCCTACCGACCAATGAGAGAGGAATTTTGACGTCAAAAGTTAAAATTAATGGAATTCCTACCGACCAATGAGAGAGGACTTTTGACGTCAAAAGTTAAAATTAATGGAATTCCTACCGACCAATGAGAGAGGACTTTTGATTTCAAAAGTTAAAATTAATGGAATTCCTACCGACCAATGAGAGAGGACTTTTGATTTCAAAAGTTAAAATTAATGGAATTCCTACCGACCAATGAGAGAGGACTTTTGATTTCGAAAGTTAAAATTAATGGAATTCCTACCGACCAATGAGAGAGGACTTTTGATTTCAAAAGTTAAAATTAATGGAATTCCTACCGACCAATGAGAGAGGACTTTAGACGTCAAAAGTTAAAATTAATGGAATTCCTACCGACCAATGAGAGAGGACTTTTGATTTCAAAAGTTAAAATTAATGGAATTCCTACCGACCAATGAGAGAGGACTTTTGATTTCAAAAGTTAAAATTAATGGAATTCCTACCGACCAATGAGAGAGGACTTTTGATTTCAAAAGTTAAAATTAATGGAATTCCTACCGACCAATGAGAGAGGACTTTTGATTTCAAAAGTTAAAATTAATGGAATTCCTACCGACCAATGAGAGAGGACTTTTGATTTCAAAAGTTAAAATTAAAAATGTTCATGTTTTTCTTCTTTCCTTCCTCATTTGCCTTTCAGCGTCGAGGGGAGATACAATTTACGGTCTTTTGCTCTTCTGTTGGCCTCTGTTGCTGTTATGTTTCCTAGTGTTTCTAATATTCCATTGATACATCTTTTCCGTGGTCGATCCTTGGGTCTGGTGTTCTCACAACGTTTGTTGAAGGCTCGTTGTGTTGTGTTTTGATCTTTCTGCCTTGTCACGTGGCCAAACCATTTTATCTGTTTTTCTTTATAAATTCTGTGGGGTCTATTCGTAGCTTTTTTCTCAGTTCTTCATTTCTTTTCTCTTTTTTCGCGTGCACCTTTTATTTTACCTCTGACGAAGTCCCTAGAGACTAGGAACTGAATTGTGCGTGTTTATCCATATTTCCCTGGCAGCGTGTGTACTGGTGCAGCCGGGATTTGAACCCACAATCTTTCTGTCTGGAGATCGGCGTCTTGCCTCGAGACTAACTAATCTCCAATTTCTGAACTTATCTGATATGACTGTTTCCTGTCATTTGTCTAAAACATTTCATCCCTGTAGAGGTTATTTTTTCTTATTGTTCTTGCAGCTAGGGTCCAGGTCTGGCATTGGTAGCACAACGTTGGGACGAAGATTGTATTGTAGAGTGCCCGTTTTGCCTCTAGAAATGTATCTTAAAATGTACGATGCCTGAAATAATCATATTTTGTGAATTAGTGCGAATGGCAACATTTTAATGCGAACGGCACCGACACACCGGCCGCGCACCCGCGCAGCTTAAAGGAAAAATTGCGGCTGAGAAATATTTCAACAACGTCTTCAGTCTGTCTTGTCAGTTCAGTGTCGTAAAGTAGCGACACAACGCACCCACGTCTACTTAACGACTAAGAGCTAAAAAATATAAAAAAAAAAGTGCCCATGTTGTTTTAACAACCAACGACACACTGTATATCTGATGTGGTCGGCGTTACGTCAGGCCGCCTTAATTCCCCAGAAATAATCTCTGCTGGCAATTTTCTGAGGCTCGACACACTATAGGTTCAAAGCTTTTCTCTATGAGTTACATTAAAATAATTAACGTGTGCATCACGGTGCGACTGCACTGAAAATCCACTTTGGTTCTTTGGTTATACAAGGCCCCGGTATCACTGCAAACGAATTAAAATCCATAATTGCTCAACCGCCCGTGCCAGTGGAATCATCCGGATTAATATCTTATCTCCCAAACAAAGAAAGGTAGCTGCAGTCCCCATTATAGCAGTCTCAGCACACGCCAAAACACATAAGACGAAACCGTACAGATGAGAATCATCATCATTGAGTGCCGTCTCCGCAACGAAGGTTTCTTACCATGGTGCGCTATTCTGCTCTGTCTCTTGCTTTGATGGTGCAGGTTGTCATAGGCTGACTTGTCCATCTCCACATCGAAGGTTGGCTACCATGGAGCGCCATTCTGCTCTGTCTCTTGCTTTGATGGTGCAGGTTGTCATAGGCTTGTTTGTCCATCTTTTGATGTTACTCGTCCATGTTAGTCTTGGTCTGCCTGTGCCTCTTTTACCTTGTATTTTCCCCTCCAGGATTACTTTTAGTAGGCTGTTGTGTCTTTTAACATAGCCCAAAAATAGCATTTGTCTTGTTTGAATTGAGCTTAGTAGTTATCTTTTCATTCTTAGTTGTTTTAAGACTTCATTGTTTGTTTTCTTTTCCTTCCATCCAATTCTACCTATTCTTCTATAAATCCACATTTCAAAGGTTTCAATTCTCTGTTCTGCTTTCTTGTCTAATGTCCATATTTCTGCACCATATAGGAACATTGAGAAGATGTAACATTTTGCTATTCTTAGTTTTAGCCCTGGTGTTATTTGTATTTTTTATGTTAGTATGTTCTTCATGACATTAAAATTACTTTTTGCCATTCCTATTGTTTTTTTTTTTTCATCACTGGCTATAGCATGTCCAATATATGCATTGGGAATATGTCCTTTATTTTCAAACTTAAAAAAAATATCACTTCAGATAACAGAATTTGAGATACATGTTTTAAAAGAAAGTTTCCATTTTGTTTATTCTCTTTTATTCTTATTTTATGTATTTTCCCATCTTCAATCTGTGCGGAATTCTGTTTTATGAGAATTGGACCAAATTCAAATATTTGTTTGCAGAATAACTGTATTGATTTGGCGACAATTGGGAAACTTCTGGAGCGTACAGTTCCCAGTGTTGGTCTGCTGCATTCAAAGGATGTGGTATTTGCCGAAAAGATTTCCAATTTGATTTTAGCTTCAGAATCCGTTTTGGCACGTGTAGAAGCCATAGCCAAACGCAACGACAGCAAAGCGAGGGCTGATAACAATAGTGTGGTTGAAGCTGTTTTTTTGATTGGTTGTCTTTGATGCTCATATCGCTGCAGATAACAAGAATTATTTGCTATTGTTCGTTTCTTTTTAATCGGGAACATGACAGCCGAAGGGAACATTGAATGTGCATGGAACCGCAAATTATTAATCTTCTCGACGCTGAAAGGTAAGTGCAGATGAAAGAGGAAAATAAAGAAGGAAGGAAGGAATGAGGAAATTAAGGAGTTAAGGAAGGAATGGAAGAAGGAATGGAAGAAGGAAATAAGGAAGTAAGGAATGAATAAAGGAATGCAGGAAGGAAGGAAGGAAGGAAGGAAGGAAGGAATGAAAAAAGGAAGGAAGGGCGGGAGGGTGGAAGAGGGTAGGAAGGGATGGAAGAGGCTAGGGAACAGCTGGAATATATTGTAACAACTGGAAAAATTGAGGGACGAAGAGATAGAGGGAAGCAAAGAAAAAAAATAACAGACAGCTTAAGAGAATGGCTTGGCAGAAGGTCAACAACAGAAATGATAAATAACTGCCGAGATGGAAATTTATGGAGACACTTGATCACCTACGCCAGTAGGCACTGTGCTTCACGATGTAATGTACAAGGAGCGAGAGAATAGACCGTCAGTACTTCATACACCTGTACAGGTAATATAATTCATCGATCCCAGCTAAGCTTTAAGCGCTCACCGATTTGTTCAGTACCGAGTCATCGATTCCTTTACAAAGTTAAACCAACTGATAATCGATTAGCAAACACTCACTGATCGCTCAACAATAGTCGTTCATCCACACTGACCTCCACGGTGATAGATCGGTTCACCCGAGAAAGACTTCAACAGTTCGATTACTATAGACCCACGGGGATTTAACACAAAATCTCGTCCCGTTTAACAGCGAAATTACACGATTATTCTTTTCGATATATATCGGAGATACAATACCGTCTGCGATTACTGAATAAACGAATCATCGCTATTTGCACAAGTGGCAGACCTATAGGTAATCAGTGCTTCTAATGAACTGACACAAAGTATAGGTACTAATGGTTTCCATGAAATAACGGCATTTGCATAGATCTCCTATATCGTGGTATGTTCTTTTTTCCTGAGTGTTTATTATTTAATACTTTGTCTTTTTCAAAAGTTGATGTAGACGACACATCATTAAAGCAAGTGAAGGAATGTAAATACCCTGGAAGTCTAGGGTCGTACGGTTGTAAGTAAACAGCAGAAATGGACTCAAAATGTAACAAAGCTTGTCAAATCATCGGTCTGAAGTCATTACCACTGTCCAACATTAAATAACTCGATAGACAAAACGGACATTGTATAGACAAAACGGGCACTCTATAGACAAAACGGGCACTCTATAGACAAAACGGACATTCGATAGACAAAACGGACATTCTATAGACAGAATGGGCACTCTATAGACAAAACGGGCATTCTATAGACAAAACGGACATTCTATAGACAGAATGGGCACTCTATAGACAAAACGGACATTCTATAGACAAAACGGGCACTCAATAGACAAAACGGGCACTCTATAGACAAAACGGTCATTCTATAGACAAAACGGGCACTCTATAGACAAAACGGAAAATTCTATAGACAAAACGGGCACTCTATAGACAAAACGGACATTCTATAGACAAAACTGTGGTTTTACAGAAGAATGTTGTGAATACCATGGACAGCTAAGAAGAGTAATGGAAATGTTCTGAAAGAGGTCAAAGCAAAGAGAGAGTTAATTTCCAATATAAGGAAGAAACAATCATCTTTTGTTGGCCATGTAATGAGAAGAGAACAACTGGAATATATTGTAACAACTGGGAAAATTGAGGGACGAAGAGATAGAGGGAAGCAAAGAGAAAAAATAGCAGACAGCTTAAGAGAATGGCTTGGCAGAAGGTCAACAACAGAAATGATAAGTAACTGTCGAGATCGAAAGTTGTGGAGAAACATGATCACCTACGCCAGCAGGCATGGTACTTGATGATAATGATGATATAAAAAACTGACACTCTACAATGCATATCCTAACTTTGAGCTATCTGACCGCTAGACTCAAGAACAATAAGAAAAGTTACCTCCAACAAGTTGAAATGTGTTAGACGCATGGCAGGAAATAGCCTGAAAGATACGATCCGAAATGAAGAACTGAGAAAAAAAGATAGGAATAACCCCGGCATTATAATACTTAAAGTAACAACAGATAAAATGGTTTGGCCACGTGATAAGACATAAAGATCAAAACACAACACAATGAGCCTTCAATAAACGTTGCGAGAACACTAGACCCAAGGGTCGACCACGAAAAAAGATGAATTGAAGGAATATTAGAAGCACTAGGAAACATAACAGTAAGAGCGGCTAACAGATCAGCAAAAGATCGGAAATTATATCATTTTCACATGTGTGTGTGCGCACACGTATGGTTGTATATATGAATGTGTGTATGTATGTATATACAGCAAAACTGGGTTGAGATCAATCTTGAAAATCTTAATTTCAACAAAAAAGTAAAGTAAAGTACCCCCGTCACGCCAAGTGGCGTATAGGGAATATGGTGTTAGTGACCCTATATTTTACAGACCTTCAGCACATGATTTTTGGGGTAATGTGGTCGGTATTACGCCCGTGCCGCTTTACTTTCCCAGAAAAAATCCGGTACCCATTAAAGGCTGGGTGAACCTGGAAGCCGCCGGTTGGAATCGAACCCTACCTCTTGTCCTTTGTAGTCCAGTTCACTAACCACTGAGCTATCGCGGTTCCCTTAATACCAACAGATGACAAAATATACATGGAAAACAAACCAGTGGAAGAGATCAATCACTTTATCTATCTTGGAAGTCACATTGATCGAGAAGGGGATACAAGCAAAGAAATTAGAATCAGAATAGCTAAAGCAGCAATGTCTTTCAGAAGCCTTGAAAAGTTGTGGAAATCAAAACTCATCAGCACAAACACAACACTTAGACTATTCAAATCAAATGTACTATCAACCCTTACGAATGCGTGTGAAAGCTGGAAAACAACAAGAGATATAGAAACAAAGTTGAACACATTCGAAAATAAATGTATAAGGAAAATACTTGGTATAGAATGGAACGAATTCAAAACAAACGAGGGAATTAGAGAAATCGCCAATCAACCACTAATATCTTCAGTAATAAAGAAAAGACGATGGTCATATGTTGGACATGTGATGAGAAGGGATAATAACCGAATAACAAAGCAAGCCCTCATATGGGAAACAACAGGTAAGAGGAAAGAGGCCGACCAAGAGAAACATTGAAAAGAACATTGATCAGGAAGGCAAAGGCAGCAGGAATCGGCTCTCTCAATGATATCGAGAAGCTTGCACAGAATAAAGACAAATGGCGAGATTTGATAAAAGATCTTAACAAGGATTGAAAAGTACTAGAATAAAAATGTAGATAAGAGAAAGAGTATCTGGGTCTACGCCCTATGGGCCGGCTACCCCTAGAAAGCTAAATATATTTATATATATATATATAGACACACACAAAGGTGTGTAGATACGTATAAACATTACCGGTGTCGTTGTAGTTGAGGTGACCTAGACAATGTCCCCCCACATATTTTTAGAATCCTTGAACCTGTTTTTGACCCTCCCATCGGCTGGTCAACTACACAGCCTATCCTCCGCCACTCGTTCCTTTTGTTTCTGGCCACAGAGCGGCATACAGGGAAGTCATTTGTATTTTTGTTTCTCATACTAGTTCGATATTATTTTGTTGTGGATGCTTCATTATTAGTTACCCATGTACATATGTTTGTTTATTTCTCCTTCACATTCTGTTTTACTGCTGCTTCGCAATTTTTATGCATTTATTTGTATTTATTTGGCTCGAAACAATCCCCCACACACACAAAAATTAATAAAAAAATATATAAAATTATATCTCCCCTCGACGCTGAAAGTCCAGTGAGGAAGGAAAGGAGAAGAAGTAGCTTAGAACCCGGAACATTCCTAACCAGGGACCGAGAAGAAATGGTGAGTGATCTAGAACGAGTTATCGCTGAAAGCTACCAGGGGCGCTAATGAATCAAGCAGACATGATCGTTGTATGTGCTCCAGCCCTGAAGTTTAATGCTTGAAAAATAACAGAAATGCTCCCACGTCTAAAAAAGAACATTTGTGTATGAAGACATAAGAGAGTTACAATATGCTAATGCTTGTAATACATGTAAATTGGTAAACACAGACCGCTGTATTTGATATTCTATAAAACATCACCATCATGTGCTCTACCGATTGGCGTAGGCGATCATGTCCTTCCACAATCTTCTATCTACAGTACATCGTATCAGTTCTGTTGTTGACTGTTTTCCATGCCATGACACCAAGCTATCTGGTATCTTCTCTCATTGTCGACCGTGATCCCTCTTTCCCTGTATTTTGCCAGTTGCAACCAAGTATTCCAACCTTTCGCTTCTCATGATGTGCCCGACAAATGTTGTTTCTTTCTGATGTTTTTTAGGAGCTGCCTTTTTGTGTTGGCCTCTTTGAGAATTTCCACATTGGTCTTTTTATCTGTCCGTAGAACTTTCAACATTCTTCTGAGAAATCCCATCTCTGTGGCTTCTAATCGTCTTTTCATTTGTTTGTCTACTGTCATTGCTTCGCTTCCATAGGTCAGAATTGGTTCTATATAGCACCGATGAACCCTCTTTCTCACTTCTATTGACATAGATTTGTTGCATAAGATATTTTTCATTTTTTGAAATGCTATTTTGGCCTGAGCTATTCAACCATTTATTTCTGTGGTGCATCTGCCACCTGATGTTATTATTGTGCCCAAGTATTTGACGCGTTGCAATAGGGACTAATAGGCCCGGAAAATAAAGGCCGTTTGTCCTGAACAGTCGCCACGAGTTGTTCCAGTCTAGTTTTTTTATTTTACATTCTCCTTCTAAATGAATGAACAATATTGATTCGTGTACTTGTTATATGTTGTTTCATTCATTTAGAATTACCTGGTACCATTACCAATTACCTGGTACCAATTACCACTCCTGTTTTCAATTATTGAGTTATTGAGTTATTGAGTTATTGAGTTATTGAGTTAATTGCGGGTCATCATCATTACACTTGGAGCATCTCCAAAGGTGCTCAGATTCCATCCTCAGCAATTCCCACATTGTCCAGCAACTGACGACTCCAGTTCTGTGTTGGTTGATAAGTCTTCTTACACGGCCACTAAGTTTCTCGTTTCTGGCTATGCCCATCTTAACTTCCATCTCTTTCATCCGAAGGAGTGACGTGGACTCATGGTTGTCGAAGTCCTGTGCTCTTCCCAGATCGCGGACGACATTGACGATGTCCGCCCGATCTATTGGTTGACTTCCTCAACATTAGCACATATAGCCAGCCTGTCCGCTCTCTCATTTCCCTGTACTACCACATGTCCTGGGACATAGACAAACCACTCCTGATTTCTCTTTATAAACATCACTTCTCTTTATGAACATCACTTCTCTTTATGAGATTTATTTTATTTCAAATCGGCAGTTTCAGCAGAAATAGGCTAGCATCAATTGGTATGTGAATAGAAAATGAAAACTGGCAAATGTTGTAACAACAGCAAAGATTGTGGGCAAAAAGAAACATAGAAAGTCAACAAGAGAAAAATAACTCGTAAATGTTGTTACAACAGCAAAAATTGTGGAAATAAAAGAAACATAGAAAGTCAACAAGAGAAAATACTAGAGAGTTTAACAACGTGCAATGAAATAAAACAAAAAGCGAAATTACATAGCTCAACTAGCAAAGGTAAGACATGAATATATATAATCGTCAACACCACCTGTAAATGGCACCTGATAATGATGAACATAAGGAATTACCAATTCTCCAATTTTATTTAATTTTATGGGGGACTGGTTGGTCTCGAGGCAAGACGCCGGCCTCGAGACAGAGAGGTTGTGGGTTCAAATCCCGGCTCCACCAATTAGGATTTTTATTTATGATTTCTCTCTACAGCAACCACCCCTGGTCTCAGCAGCGAGGCCCGGCTTGAAACGTCAATTACTCATCGACGGAAAAAAAATATGAATACCTCCGAAGACGGAGTTATCTGCCTGTGTGGCGAGGGACCCTTGTGTATACGGCATACGACTGCCAGGGAAAAATGGATTAACATGCACAATTCAGTTCCTGGTCCCTAGGGACTTCGTCAGAGGTAAAAGCTGGCGTGCGAAAAAAAAATTTCATATAATCTTTATCACCACAACCTAGTTACACTCACACTTGGCATTTCTTTCTCCCACTCCACGCACGATCCGCTGACGTCTACGCTCTCCTGCAAATGTCGTTTGACGTATACTCCATCGCTAAGTTAACGGGGAGTCTAACGAAGTGTCATCATGAGTTGGTCTCATGCTCTGTTATGCTAAATGACTTCCCTCTCAATACATCCCGCCTTTATCCTTCTTTCTTTCAACAGAAGCCTTGGTGATAACTGTGGTATTGATGTTCGCACCATTTTAGTACCCAAATTGATATCATCATCATCAAGTACCATGCCTGCTGGCGTAGGTGATCATGTCTCTCCACAACTTTCGATCTCGACAGCTATTTATCATTTCTGTTCTTGAACTTCTACCAAGCCATTCTCTTAAGCGGTATTCTATCTTTTCTCTTTGCTTCCCTCTATCTCTTCGTTCCTCAATTTTCCCAGTTGTTACAATATATTCCAGCTGTTCTCTTCTCATTACATGGCCAAAAAATGATGATTGTTTTTTTCCTAATATTGGAAATTAGCTCTCTTTTTGCTTTGGCCTCTTCCAGAACATTTTCATTACTCTTCTTAGCTGTCCATGGTACTCTCAACATTCTTCTGTAAAACCACATTTCTATAGCCTCCAGTGATTTTCTTGTCTGTTTTCCTATTGTCCATGATTCACACCCATATGTTAAGACTGGCTCTACATAACATTTAAGAACTCTTTCTCTAGTTTCTATTGTCAACAATAGATTGCACAGTATCTTCCTCTTTTACACGGACTATCGAAAAGTGTATTAAAATTATAGTCCTCCTCTTCTTCTACTTCTTCCATCCTTCCTCTATTGCCGTTGGCGTCGAGGGGAGATGCAATCTGCGATTCTTTGCTGTATGATCGTGATTGTTTCTCCATTTTTTTGCTCTGAGCACTGTTGTGCGTGTGTGTTTGTTAGGTTGTTCTCTGCCGCTTTGCTAGTTCTGTCGCTGAAAATTATGGTCACTACCACTATATTCCCTAGGTGCCACTTGGCGGGGACTTTACTTTACTTTTATTCAATTTTTGGCAACAACAAGTTGTATGTTGTGTGTTGTATGTTGTGTGTTGTATGATGTATGTTGTATGACACAGATTATTCTAATCACTTAAAATGTAGAGTAGAAGAGGAATTTCGTTTTTTTTTTAAAATCTCCCTGGAAAGACACAAATGAGGACATTGAGTTATTCAGTTATTGAGTTATTGAGTTATTGAGTTATTTGCGGGTCATCATCATTGCACTCCGAACATGTCCATAGGTGCTCAGATCCCCTCCTCAGCAATTCCCTCAGTGTCCAGCGACTGACGACTCCAGTTCTATATTGGTTGATAAGTCTTCTTACACGGCCACTAAGTTTCTCATTTCTGGCTGTGCCCATCTTAACTCCCATTTCCATCATCGGAAGAAGTGACGTGGATCTGTGTTTGTCGAAGTCCTGTGCTCTTCCCACATCTCGGAGGGCATTGATGATGTCCGCCCGATCCATTGGTTGCCCGTCCTCAATGACTGCACAGCTAGCTAACCTGTCCGCTCTCTCATTTCCCCGTACTCCCGCATGTCCAGGGACATAGACAAAGGTGACCTTACGTATTTTGGATTTCAAATGAGGACATAAACTAAAGTACCAGTTACACACATCCGTGCTCAGCTTCGTGAAGCGGACCAGCTCCCTTCTTCGCTACATTTCTCTGGTGCAAATTTAAAGTGGCAGGGTGGACCTCGGGAGCAGTTTAGATCAGAAGTCATTTTTTTGGTCTCAACGGGAATTTGAAACCCGAACTGGGTGGTTCAGAGATAAAGAGTCGAGGTCTGGTGAGAAAGGACCTGGTTCGACTGTCGCCACAAACGGGTGGGAAATTTAAAAAAAATGAAATTCGTGACTTCCTGTTGGCTTTACCTTTCATGGTCTCGGTAGTGAGATCCGAATGAGGGATACAATAAAATAAGAACTGATTGTTAACGGACACAATATTAAACACACTGCAAAATACCAGTAAACATAAAGAAAAATACCACTAAACATGAAGAAAAATACCATTAAATATAAAGAAAAATACCACTAAACATGAAGAAAAATACCATTAAATATAAAGAAAAATACCATTAAACATGAAGAAAAATACCAATAAACATGAAGAAAAATACCACTAAACATGAAGAAAAATACCAATAAATATAAAGAAAAATACCACAAAACATGAAGAAAAATACCAGTAAACATAAAGAAAAATACCACTAAACATGAAGAAAAATACCAATAAACATGAAGAAAAATACCACTAAACATGAAGAAAAATACCACTAACATGAAGAACAATACCATTATATATAAAGAAAAATACCAGTAAATATAAAGAAAAATACCATTAAATATAAAGAAAAATACCAGTAAACATAAAGAAAAATACCACTAAACATGAAGAAAAATACCATTAAATATAAAGAAAAATACCATTAAACATGAAGAAAAATACCAATAAACATGAAGAAAATACCACTAAACATAAAGAAAAATACCACTAAACATGAAGAACAATACCATTAAATATAAAGAAAAATACCATTAAACATGAAGAAAAATACCAATAAACATGAAGAAAAATACCACTAAACATGAAGAAAAATACCACTAACATGAAGAACAATACCATTAAATATAAAGAAAAATACCAGTAAATATAAAGAAAAATACCATTAAATATAAAGAAAAATACCAGTAAACATAAAGAAAAATACCACTAAACATGAAGAAAAATACCATTAAATATAAAGAAAAATACCATTAAACATGAAGAAAAATACCAATAAACATGAAGAAAATACCACTAAACATAAAGAAAAATACCACTAAACATGAAGAACAATACCATTAAATATAAAGAAAAATACCATTAAACATGAAGAAAAATACCACTAAACATAAAGAAAAATACCAATAAACATGAAGAAAATACCATTAAACATAAAGAAAAATACCACTAAACATGAAGAAAAATACCATTAAATATAAAGAAAAATACCATTAAACATAAAGAAAAATACCACTAAAGATGAAGAAAAATACCATTAAATATAAAGAAAAATACCACTAAACATAAAGAAAAATACCACTAAACACACCGCAAAACACCACTAAATACAACACAAAACACCACTAAACATACCCCAAAACACCACTAAACACATCGCAAAATAATTGAGCCGCGATAAAAAAAAGTAAAGTACCCCCGTCACGCCAAGTGGCGTATAGGGAATATGTTGTTAGTGACCCTACATTTTACAGACCTTCAGCACATGATTTTTAGGGTAATGTGGTCGGTATTACGCCCGTGCCGCTTCACTTTCCAAGAAAAAAATCAGGTTCCCATTTAAGGCTGGGTGAACCTGGAAGCCGTCGGTTGGGATCAAACGTGACGAGGGTACTTTACTTTTTTTTTACACCGCAAAATACCACTAAACATAACACAAAACAACCCAAAACAAAACAAAACAGCACAAACAGCACAAACATCACAAAACACCACTAAATACACCGCAAAACACTACTAAACACAACACAAAGCAACCCAAAACAAAACAAAACAGCACAAACATCACAAAACACCACTAAATACACCGCAAAACACTACTAAACACAACACAAAACACCACTAAACAAAACATAAAACACTACTAAACGAAACAAAACACCCCTAAACACAACACAACGCTAAACACAACACAAAACACAACAAAACACAACACAACACAAAACTCAACACAAAACACCCTAAACACAACACAAAACACAACTCAACACAACACAAAACACTGACACGTACAATTCGGCAACTAATCGAAACTTGATAAAGACGAACTAAAGTACATAAGACAGTAATCACAATCTTCGCCACACATTTCAGTTCACATACTTCAACATATTTGCAATCTGGCATATTCTGAAACTTTCATTGTCAACAAATGCAAACATTCCCTGGCATTGTTCACGACATTCCACAAATATTTATGACTTCAACAAAACCAACTCAAACAATTTCCGGATATTTCTGTGTCCGCTTTAATCACTCAAGCAACGCAATTATGTTTTCTTTCATAGTTCCATTTTAATATTTCCAGGAAATGATGTTAAATTCTTGGAATCCCAGACATATATGACGGACTATTGTATTCGTTTCCTGGAATCCATTAATTTTAATGAAAGTGTTTTTTAAAAAAAAGCAAAAAGGAAGACTCTAACAAAGAGTTCTCTACACCCATTGATATAAAAAGAGGAGTAAGACAAGGATGCATCCTATCACCAAGCTTGTTCAATCTATACACTGAGCAAATCTTTAAAAACATGACAGAAATGCCAGGCCTACAAATTAATTGACAGATAATCAAGCCTTCGTTGCGGAGATGGCACTCGATGATGATGATGATGATGATGATGATGATGATGATGATGATGATGATGAAAAAGGAAGATACCAAGAAGGGAAGAAAACTTGCTGTAGCTATATGTCTCTTACATAGCAGAGACAGACAATGAACTAGGAGAAATGATAGACATAATAGTCAAAGAAAGCAACAAGACAAGTCTCAGTTTGAATAGTAAGAAAACAGAAGTAATGGTCATATCGAAGGAACAAGCATCACTATCATTCAGCATAAAAATAAACAGGGCAAATCTGAAACAAGTGCGACGCGTCAAATACGTGGGCACAATAATAACATCGGATAGAAGATGGACTACAGAAATAAAAAGCAGAATAGCTCAGGCCAAAATAGCATTTCAGAAAATGAACGTTTCCTGGACAGCTAAAAAGACCAACGAGGAAGTTCTCAAAGAGGCCAACACAAAAAGGGAACTCCTATAAAACATCAGAAAGAAACAATCAACATTTTTTGGGCACATCATGAGAAGAGGAAAGTTGGAATACTTGGTTACAACTGGTAAAATACAAGGAAAGAGAGATCGCGGACGACAAAGAGAGAAAATACTGGATAGCTTGGTGTCACTGGCATGTAAAACAGTCAACATCAGAATTGATACGATGCACTGTAGATAGAAGATTGTTGAAGGACATGATCGCCTACGCCAACCGGTATGGCACATGATGATGATGATACCAACAAAAATATCGTAAGGGGCGATTAAGGAGGTTGGGGGAATAGGTGTTCGCTGGTGCAGCAGAGTTCGTGCGGCTGTGCTAAAGCCATCTTTGGTGATGTCGCAAGTGCATGGCGGGCGGCATTCATACTGGTAAAGGTGCTGAGGAGGGGATATGAGCAGTATAGATTTGTCCGTTGTGCAAAGAACGTGATCTGTCGATTAAATAAACTAAACTAAACTAAAACCAACACCAGCTTTGGCGCGGCTCAACATGATTATATTTGCTTTCATGCTTATTCCCAATAACCTCTATTATGACCTTCCGCATGGCGTCACACGTATTTGTATTCCAGGAAATCTTCCCTCGTCTCATCCTCGTCCTTTAATCATTGTGTCTTCTATATACCCAAAACCGAATCCTACGCTTTTCATATCCCTACGAGAAATCCATTACAACTCACAGTATGGGGCTATTTATGAATAAGCGAGTCCCACAAGTCGCCAACAGCGACGTAGAAATTAAGAACAATTTTCATTTAAATATTTCCTTTTTATCATTTCAAAAACCATCTATCATTATATGTTTATGCTTCAGGAAATGAAAGATGGCCCACAACTTATAGCGTTTAACCAGTGTTGTGCTAGATTCGTCAAACATAGCCACGGAACATGAAGTTGGGGTGGGTTTAGAAGGGCGGGATATTTTCTTAATGTTATTACCGTCTCTGATCCAAGAAAGCAGAAATAAAAAATGTAAAGAAAAGTAAAGAGATTCCGTCCCGCCAATGTAGCGTATAGGGAATATGGTGTTAGTGACCCGTCACGCCAATGTAGCGTATAGGGAATTTGGTGTTAGTGACCCGTCACGCCAAGTAGCGTATAGGGAATATGGTGTTAGTGACCCGTCACTAACATCACAGAATGTTGGACATTATAGTGGAAGAAAGCAAAAATAAAGGACTCAGCCTTAATAGTAAAAAGACAGAGGTAATGGTAACAACAAAGAAAAAGGCATCACCTCAGTGCAAAATAAAGACAAGTGGAACAATATTAAAACAGGTAAATGAATTTAAATATTTGGGAACTTTGTTAACCTCAGACGGAAGATGTACAACAGAGGTGAGATGATGGCTCAGGCAAAAGCAGCTTTCCAAAAAAATTAGGAAGATACTATGCAATTCATTTTTGGCAATAGAAACAAGCAAAAAGAATTCTTAAATACTATGTAGAGAGAGTCTTAACATATGGATGCGAATCATGGAGTCTGTAGAAATGTGGTTTTACAAAAGAATGTTGAGAATACAATGGACAGCTAAGTAGAGTAATGAAAATGTTCTGAAAGGATTCAAAGCAAAAAGAGAGCTAATTTCCAATATTAGGAAGAAATAATCATCATTTTTTGGCCATGTAATGAGAAGAGAACAACTGGAATATATTGTAACAACTGGAAAAATTGAGGGACGAAGAGATAGAGGGAAGCAAAAAGAGAAAATAACAGACAGCTGAAGAGAATGGCTTGGCAGAAGGTCAACAACAGAAATGATAAATAGCTGCCGAGATCGAAAGTTGTGGAGAGATATGATCACCTACGCCAGTAGGCCCGGTACTTGATGATGATGACCCGTCACGCCAAGTAGCGTATAGGGAATATG
>JAVIAB010000099.1:22938790-23148790 GCA_032433765.1 Megaustenia siamemsis
GTTTGCTATAAAATCTCTTGACATTTTAACCAGATGATCAAACCACTTGTAGTCTCTGTATGTAGTTTTGATTTGATGCAATCCCCAAAAGTCTGCATTCAAAATAATTTTTAAAAAATACTATCCTACAACTCAGTTGTCACAATGGAGATAAGAAAATGCGTTCTTCGGCGTTATGTGAAGCATATCGAAGTGAATAATGGACAATTTGACAATAAACCAAGAAGATCGTTTGAGACTATAAATGTAGGTTTGAATGTTGAGAACAACACGGGCAGCCAAGAAGAGTAACAAGGACGGTCTGAAAGTGGCCAGTGCGCTAAAAGTGGCCAGTGCGCTAAAAGTGGCCTTTCTCTTAAAGTGGCCAGTGCACTAAAAGTGGTATGTGCACTGAAAGTGTCCTGTGCTCTGAAAGTGGCCATGCTCTTAAAGTGGCCATGCTCTTAAAGTGTCCTGTGCTCTGAAAGTGGCCAGTGCACTGAAAGTGGCATGTGCTCTTAAAGTGGCCAGTGCTCTAAAAGTGGTCAGCACTCTTAAAGTGGCCAGTGCTCTGAAAGTGGCCACTGCTCTGAAAGTGGCATGTCCTCTTAAATTGGCATGTACTCTTAAAGTGGCCAGTGCTCTGAAAGTGGCCTGTGCTCTTAAAGTGGCATGTACTCTTAAAGTGGCCTGTGCTCTTAAAGTGGCCAGTGCTCTGAAAGTGGCATGTACTCTTAAAGTGGCCAGTGCTCTGAAAGTGGCCTGTGCTCTTAAAGTGGCATGTGCTCTTAAAGTGGCATGTGCTCTTAAAGTGGCCAGTGCTCTTAAAGTGGCATGTGCTCTTAAAGTGGTTAGTGCTCTGAAAGTGATCAGTGCTCTGAATGTGGCCATGCTCTTAACGTGGCCTGTGCTCTTAAAGTGGCCAGTGCTCTGAAAGTGGCCATGCTCTTATAGTGGTCAGTACTCTTAAAGTGGCCAGTGCTCTGACAGTGGCCATGCTCTTAAAGTGGTCAGTACTCTTAAAGTGGTTGGTGTTCTTAAACTGGCATGTGTTCTGAAAGTGTCCAGTGCTCTGAAAGTGGCCAGTGCTCTGAAAGTGTCCAGTGCTCTGAAAGTGGCCAGTGCATAGTTTCATATCAACACCAGTGGAAAACAACCACACATTTTGATGTCACGTTACGTCAAGGAGGGCGCTGGAATATCCTGTGACAACAGGAAACATTTGAGGAAAGAGGAGAAAAAAGAAATGGAAAGAAAGTACATCAGAAAATATAAAATAGAAGAATAGTGTGCGATGCTGGGCTGTCTCCAGGGGCAAGGCGCCTATCTCTGGAACCTCTTCAAATTCTTTCTTCTTTACGCGTTACCCTCCCTTTCCTCTTCTGATGCCCAGACATCTCTGATAATGATGAGAAGCAGGAGGTAATATCTGAACTTTAGAGAACTATTGGTAGTTCGCAGTCTAAAAGAACTAGCCAAAATGACGATTGCCCCATAACATTTTTAAGACAAACTATACTCAAGAGCAGCAGGAATCGACTCCCTCAATGAGATAGAGCTGCTTGCACAGAACAGAGACAAATGGCGAGATTTGATAAAATATCTTTAAAAGAATTGAAAACTGCTGGAACAAAATTTCAGATAAGAGAATGAGTATCTTGGTCTACGGCCCTATGGGCCGGCTACGACTCAAAAGGTCAATAGATAGATAGATGCTCACAAAGTCACAATGCAGTTATATTAGTTCTCTATACGCTTGCAATCATCATTTGTTGGCCATGTAATGAGAAGAGAACAGCTGGAATATATTGTAACAACTGGAAAAATTGAGGGACGAAGAGACAGAGGGAAGCAAAGAGAAAAAATATCCGGACAGCTTAAGTGAATGCCTTGGCAGAAGGTCAACAACAGAAATGATAAATAACTGTCGTGATCGAAAGTTGTGGAGAGACATTATTACCTACGCCAGCAGGCATGGCACTTAATGATGATAATAATGATAATGATGGTGATACTGATGATGATACGCTTGTGAAGCATGGACACTTACGGCAGAGCTACAGAAGAAAATATCAGCTATGGAGATGAAATGTTATTGTAAGGTTTTGGACATCTCTTACTTAGATCGTATCACAAATGTTATCGTAAGGTTTTGTACATCTCTTACTTAGATCGTATCACAAATGTTATCGTAAGGTTTTGTACATCTCTTACTTAGATCGTATCACAAATGGAAAAGTTGGCAAAAGAATACAACAAGCAATCGGAGTACAGAATAGCGCAGCCAGAAATTAAAAACTTAGTGAGCGTAAAAGAAGACTTATCAACCAACATAGAACTGGAGTCGTCAGTCGCTGGACATTGTACGACTTGCTGAGGAGGGGATCTGAGCACCTATGGGCATGTTTGGAGTGCAATGATGATGACCCGCAAATAACTCAATAACTCCATAACTCAATCGGAGTAGATGATGATCTTTTGACTATTGTGAAGAAAAGAAAAATAAAATGGTTTATCTGTAGATATTTAGCGACTGGTCTAGTTAAAACCATTCTGTAAAGTAGACGAACGTCTCTTTCTGCGAAATGAGAAAGTAGGAGAGGTATGTAGAGAATAGGGAGATTACATTAAAAGGTTGGACTCTTATCCATTTTGCACAGTCTCAAAAGAATGATTGAAGATAGAGAGAAATGGAGAAGGTTGATGAAGTCTTTCAGTGGTGTCACAAAGATCCCTAGGTTGATGAAGTCTGTCAGTGGTGTCATAACGACCCCTGGGTTGATGAAGTCTGTCAGTGGTGTCATAACGATCCCTAGGTTGATGAAGTCTGTCAGTGGTGTCATAACGATCCCTAGGTTGATGAAGTCTGTCAGTGGTGTCATAACGATCCCTAGGTTGATGAAGTCTGTCAGTGGTGTCATAACGATCCCTAGGTTGATGAAGTCTGTCAGTGGTGTCATAACGATCCCTAGGTTGATGAAGTCTGTCAGTGGTGTCATAACGATCCCTAGGTTGATGAAGTCTGTCAGTGGTGTCATAACGATCCCTAGGTTGATGAAGTCTGTCAGTGGTGTCATAACGATCCCTAGGTTGATGAAGTCTGTCAGTGGTGTCATAACGATCCCTAGGTTGATGAAGTCTGTCAGTGGTGTCATAACGATCCCTAGGTTGATGAAGTCTGTCAGTGGTGTCATAACGATCCCTAGGTTGATGAAGTCTGTCAGTGGTGTCATAACGATCCCTAGGTTGATGAAGTCTGTCAGTGGTGTCACAAAGATCCCTAGGTTGATGAAGTCTGTCAGTGGTGTCACAAAGATCCCTAGGTTGATGAAGTCTGTCAGTGGTGTCACAAAGATCCCTAGGTTGATGAAGTCTGTCAGTGGTGCCACAAAGATCCCTAGGTTGATGAAGTCTTGTCAGTGGTGTCACAAAGATCCCTAGGTTGATGAAGTCTGTCAGTGGTGTCACAAAGATCCCTAGGTTGATGAAGTCTGTCAGTGGTGCCACAACGTCCCCTAGGTTGATGAAGTCTGTCAGTGGTGTCACAAAGATCCCTAGGTTGATGAAGTCTGTCAGTGGTGTCATAACGATCCCTAGGTTGATGAAGTCTGTCAGTGGTGTCACAAAGATCCCTAGGTTGATGAAGTCTGTCAGTGGTGCCACAACGTCCCCTAGGTTGATGAAGTCTGTCAGTGGTGTCACAAAGATCCCTAGGTTGATGAAGTCTGTCAGTGGTGTCATAACGATCCCTAGGTTGATGAAGTCTGTCAGTGGTGCCACAACGTCCCCTAGGTTGATGAAGTCTGTCAGTGGTGTCACAAAGAACCCTAGGTTGATGAAGTCTGTCAGTGGTGTCACAAAGATCCCTAGGTTGATGAAGTCTGTCAGTGGTGTCACAAAGATCCCTAGGTTGATGAAGTCTGTCAGTGGTGTCACAAAGATCCCTAGGTTGATGAAGTCTGTCAGTGGTGCCACAAAGATCCCTAGGTTGATGAAGTCTGTCAGTGGTGCCACAAAGATCCATAGGTTGATGAAGTCTGTCAGTGGTGTCACAAAGATCCCTAGGTTGATGAAGTCTGTCAGTGGTGTTACAAAGATCCCTAGGTTGATGAAGTCTGTCAGTGGTGTCATAAAGATCCCTAGGTTGATGAAGTCTGTCAGTGGTGTCACAAAGATCCCTAGGTTGATGAAGTCTGTCAGTGGTGTCATAACGACCCCTAGGTTGATGAAGTCTGTCAGTGGTGTCACAAAGATCCCTAGGTTGATGAAGTCTGTCAGTGGTGTCACAAAGATCCTCAGGTTGATGAAGTCTGTCAGTGGTGTCATAAAGATCCCTAGGTTGATGAAATCTGTCAGTGGTGTCATAACGACCCTAGGTTGATGAAATCTGTCAGTGGTGTCATAACCCCTAGGTTGATGAAATCTGTCAGTGGTGTCATAACGACCCCTAGGTTGATGAAATCTGTCAGTGGTGTCATAAAGATCCCTAGGTTGATGAAGTCTGTCAGTGGTGTCATAAAGATCCCTAGGTTGATGAAGTCTGTCAGTGGTGTCACAAAGATCCCTAGGTTGATGAAGTCTGTCAGTGGTGTCACAAAGATCCCTAGGTTGATGAAATCTGTCAGTGGTGTCACAAAGATCCCTAGGTTGATGAAGTCTGTCAGTGGTGCCACAAAGATCCCTAGGTTGATGAAGTCTGTCAGTGGTGTCACAAAGATCCCTAGGTTGATGAAGTCTGTCAGTGGTGTCACAAAGATCCCTAGGTTGATGAAGTCTGTCAGTGGTGTCATAAAGATCCCTAGGTTGATGAAGTCTGTCAGTGGTGTCATAAAGATCCCTAGGTTGATGAAGTCTGTCAGTGGTGTCATAAAGATCCCTAAGTTTATTAAGTCTGTCAGTGGTGCCACAAAGATCCCTAGGTTGATGAAGTCTGTCAGTGGTGTCACAAAGATCCCTAGGTTGATGAAGTCTGTTAGTGGTGTCACAAAGATCCGGAGGCTGATTAAGTGTGTCAGTGGTGTCACAAAGATCCCTAGGTTGATGAAGTCTGTCAGTGGTGCCACAAAGATCCGGAGGTTGATGAAGTCTGTCAGTGGTGTCACAACGTCCTCTAGGTTGATGAAGTCTGTCAGTGGTGTCACAAAGATCCCTAAGTTTATTAAGTCTGTCAGTGGTGTCACAAAGATCCCTAGGTTGATGAAGTCTGTCAGTGGTGCCACAAAGATCCCTAGGTTGATGAAGTCTGTCAGTGGTGTCACAAAGATCCCTAAGTTTATTAAGTCTGTCAGTGGTGCCACAAAGATCCCTAGGTTGATGAAGTCTGTCAGTGGTGTTACAAGATCCCTAGGTTGATGAAGTCTGTCAGTGGTGCCACAAAGATCCCTAGGTTGATGAAGTCTGTCAGTGGTGCCACAAAGATCCCTAGGTTGATGAAGTCTGTCAGTGGTGTCACAAAGATCCCTAAGTTTATTAAGTCTGTCAGTGGTGCCACAAAGATCCCTAGGTTGATGAAGTCTGTCAGTGGTGTCACAAAGATCCCTAGGTTGATGAAGTCTGTCAGTGGTGCCACAAAGATCCCTAGGTTGATGAAGTCTGTCAGTGTTGCCCCAACGACCCCTAGGATCGTTAATGTTAACGGGTTGAAATGATATATAGTCTAATTATATTTAGTCTCTGATTAAAGAAAAAAACACTGGAATGACTATCAACTAGATCAAATGAGCACAGAAAGTGGCAATGAAGAAACTGAAACAACTGAACACAAGGAACAGATAGAGCAAGAGAGCTTAGCTTGTTATATATATATTCTTTTCTCCTTACAATTGGCTTGACTGCAGCTTCGCATTTTTACGCATTTAATTGTATTTCTTTGCTTTAACCATTCTGAACATAAACCCTGCAGCCTGGGAAGAGATAGATGCAGACCGCAATCTTTGGAAACACACTCTGAAGCTGCAACTCAAACAAGAAGTAGACAGATTCATAGAAAAAGGAAATACACGGGGAAAGGAAAGTAAGAAATAACATTTCTAGGGGAGGTGCGAAATTCATAGTCAACTTTGATTGACGGAGGCGACTTTTTTTTCCCCCACAGCAGTATGTGGTTGTGAAACATGGACAATCGAC
This sequence comes from Megaustenia siamemsis, assembly GCA_032433765.1. NCBI lineage: Eukaryota > Metazoa > Mollusca > Gastropoda > Stylommatophora > Ariophantidae > Megaustenia > Megaustenia siamemsis. The sequence continues at coordinate 22,944,896 of JAVIAB010000099.1, forward strand.
AGATCATTTTTAAAAAATTCCTCAATGTCCTTAAATGTTTTGCAGAAGAATGTTAAGAATACCATGGACGTAAGAAAAAACAAGCATTTCATCTTTGCATGAATATATATTTCAGAAAACTGGTTGATAAAGAACATTAAAAAGAGGTATATAAAATATTTTAGTTATGTGAAACAATATAAAGGCCTTGAGAAAATAAGTATAGAGAGTATAGTTCTGGGGAATATTAGACATAATAGTAAAAGAAAGCAACATGAAAGGTATCAGTCTGAATAGTAAGAAAACAGAAGTAATGGTTATATCGAAGAAACAATCATCACCATCATGCAGCATAAAAATAAGCAGGACAAATCTGAAACAAGTACAACGCGTCAAATACTTGGGCACAATAATAACATCGGATGGAAGATGTACCACAGAAATAAAAAGTAGAATAGCTCAGGTCAAAATAGCATTTCAGAAAATGAAAAATATCTTATGTAACAAATCTATGTCAATAGAAATGAGAAAGAGAGTTCATCGGATATAGAACCAATTCTGACCTATGGGAGCGAATCATGGAGAGTAAACAAACAAATGAAAAGACGATTAGAGGCCACAGAGATGGGATTTCTCAGAAGAATGTTGAAAGTTCCCTGGACAGCTAAAAAGACCAATGAGGAAGTTCTCAAAGAGGCCAACACAAAAAGGGAGCTCTTAAAAAACATCAGAAAAAAAACAATCAACATTTTTTGGGCACACCATGAGAAGAGGAAAGTTGGAATACTTGGTTACAACTGGCAAAATAAAAGGAAAGAGAGATCGCGGACGACAAAGAGAGAAAATACTGGATAGCTTGGTGTCATGGCATGGAAAACAGTCAACAACAGAACTGATACGATACACGTTGGATTGAAGATTGTGGAAGGACATGATCGACTACGTAAACCTCTATGGCACATGATGATGATGATGATAGTTCTGGGAAAAAGTAGAGATTGGAAAACTTAGCAGAAGGTGGGACGAAGATGTCACAGCCGTGCTGGAAACGGCTGCTGCAACGGCTGGACATCTCACGCAGGACGGACTTTTAAATCCGAGTAGCTGACATGGGGTTCCAGCACGAACACGCAGCTAGATGATGGTGGTAGTCTTTTTTTTTCTTCAATTTTCAATGTTTTTTTTTTAACTTTCACGACTGAATACGTGATATTACGATATAATAGAAAATTATTCTTATAAAGTTTATCAGAAAGCGAAGAAGAAGAAGATTGGAAGAAGAGGAAGAAGAATAGAAGAATAATAATGGAAGAATAGAGGAAGAAGAATAGAAGAAGAAGAGGAAGAATAGAAGAAGAAGAAGAAGAAGAAAAGGAATAGAAGAATAAAGAAGAAGAAGACAGTGACACAATAACTGCTTTCGTAAGTGAAATCGTAAATTGCATTTACATATTTTCATCATATTTTCTTATGCGCCCACACTCTGCCCGCTTTATTCCAGCCACACCCAGATTTATTCTTTACTCATCCTCTTTATATCCCATCGATAAAGTTATAAAGCATACCTCCAGCCTCCCCTTTCTCCCTCCAGTCCATGAAACGAGCAAATATTCATGTCACCTTCGAATTCTGTGACATTATTTCATATTCCCCAGCTCACGCGGAATATTGAAATATCACTGAATATTCCATCCATGATAGTGAACTTTCTGCAACTGAAATTTGGAACCAGAAATCTGTTGTTGAATATCGCTGGCGGCAAGGTTCGTGATTTTGTCAAAATTCGGTCACTTTTGACAAGTGATAGTTTAGATATTATGAATCTCCATGCCGTATTGATCAATCATAGACTTGTAGTTTTCTGTGCGCTTTTCAATCGATATTTTTTTATGTATTGTGGCTTTTTATAGAAAGAGAATTACTGCTTTTGGCAAACGTGTTCTTTATTTTTATTTTATATTTGACAGTTAAAATAATAGATGTAGCGTGGAGGTTACTGTTTTGATCTGTTTCGTTCAGAATCACTGGGGATAGAGGTAGGTTTAAGAATAAGAAGAGTTGAAACACTATTCTTTTCTGTACTACTCTAATCATGGAGTCAGTTTTATTATATTCGAGGCATTCCCATATCCGCTCCACTGCATGTCATAACAGCTCTATCATCTACCTATTATCACTACTCTATCATCTACTTATTATCACTACTCTATCATCTACTTATTATCACAACTCTATCATCTACCCTCTACCACTAATCTATCATCTACTTATTATCACAGCTCTATCATCTACCTATAACCACTACTCCATCATCTATCTATTATCACTGCTACATCATCTACCTATTATCACTGCTCCATCATCTACCATATATTTTAGAGCAGTGATCTCTGCAATATGTGCCACTTTGGCATGCAAGGTTTCTGGTTTTGAGATTGTGGTTCTGCCCTATGTGCCGTCTTCGGCTCGAAAGGACAATAGATAGATAGATCATCTACCTATTATCACTACTCCATCATCTACCTATAACCACTACTCCATCATCTACCTATTATTACTGCTGCATCATCTACCTATTATCTCTGCTCCATCATCTACCTATAACCACTACTCCATCATCTACCTATAACCACTACTCCATCATCTACCTATTACCACTACTCCATCATCTACCTATTACCACTACTCCATCATCTACCTATTACCACTACTCCATCATCTACCTATTACCACTGCTACATGTTACCTTTGTCCCACTACTCCATCATCTACCTATTACCACTACTCCATCATCTACCTATTACCACTGCTACATGTTACCTTTGTCCCACTACTCCATCATCTACCTATTACCACTGCTACATGTTACCTTTGTCCTACTACTCCATCATCTACCTATTACCACTACTCCATCATCTACCTATTACCACTACTCCATCATCTACCTATTACCACTACTCCATCATCTACCTATAACCACTACTCCATCATCTACCTATAACCACTACTCCATCATCTACCTATTACCATTACTCCATCATCTACCTATTACCACTACTCCATCATCTACCTATTACCACTACTCCATCATCTACCTATAACCACTACTCCATCATCTACCTATTACCACTACTCCATCATCTACCTATTACCACTACTCCATCATCTACCTATAACCACTACTCCATCATCTACCTATAACCACTACTCCATCATCTACCTATTACCACTACTCCATCATCTACCTATTACCACTACTCCATCATCTACCTATTACCACTACTCCATCATCTACCTATTACCACTACTCCATCATCTACCTATTACCACTACTCCATCATCTACCTATTACCACTGCTACATGTTACCTTTGTCCCACTCCTTCAACATTTTAGGTCTCTGATTCTGCTTGTTCACAAAATTTCTAGAACTTTCCCCAGAGGACAGGATGTACGAGATGTTGATGCTGTACTCTCCCGACAACCTTCTCTCCTACCTTTCTCCCGACAACCTTCTCTCAACCCTTTCTCCTGACAACCTTCTCTCAACCTTTTCTCTCGCTAACCTTCTCTCAACCCTTTCTCCCGGTAACCTTCTCTCAACCCTTTCTCCCGGTAACCTTCTCTCAACCCTTTCTCCCGACAACCTTCTCTCAACCCTTTCTCCCGACAACCTTCTCTCAACCCTTTCTCCCGGTAACCTTCTCTCAACCCTTTCTCCCGACAACCTTCTCTCAACCCTTTCTCCCGACAACCTTCTCTCAACCCTTTCTCCCGACAACCTTCTCTCAACCCTTTCTCTCGACAACCTTCTCTCAACCCTTTCTCCCGACAACCTTCTCTCAACCCTTTCTCCCGGTAACCTTCTCTCAACCCTTTCTCCTTGAACCAACATTTAAACAAAAGTCAACGTCCATAAACTTCTTCCCTTTTCGTCTAAATCCCACCCCTACCTTTTTTCCCCTCCCCTAGCTCCACCTCCCAGTGCCATTAATCACCAAACTACCCAGCTTCACACTCTGTCAATCAATCAGTTCCCGCTGGCCAGTCCGACACCTTGGGCTCATTCCAAATTTAACACATTACTGCCCCAGTAAAGAGAGTTGCAGAAACTTGCAATGAAACGAGTCTTGGGCGTACTATAACCAGTGATGGGAAATGTAAAACTGAAATAAACATAACAAATGCATCGTTATCAAGTGCCGTGCCTGCTGGCGTAGGTGGTCGTGTCTCTCCACAACTTTCGATCTCGACAGTTATTTATCATTTCTGTTGTTGACCTTCTGCCAAGCCATTCTCTTAAGCCGTCAGTTATTTTTTCTCTTTGCTTCCCTCTATCTCTTCGTCCCTCAATTTTCCCAGTTGTTACAATATATTCAAGCTGTTCTCTTCTCATTACATGGCCAAAAAATGATGATTGTTTCTTCCTAATATTGGAAATTAGCTCTCTTTTTGCTTTGGCCTCTTTCAGAACGTTTTCATTACTCTTCTTAGCTGTCCATGGTACTCTCAACATTCTTCTGTAAACCCACATTTCTACAGACTCCAGTGATTTTCTTGCCTGTTGTTCTATTGTCCATGATTCACATCCATATGTTAAGACTGGTTCTACATAACATTTAAGAACTCTTTTTCTTGTTTCTATTGTCAAAAATGGATTATATAGTATTTTCCTCATTTTCTTGAAAGCTGCTTTTGCCTGAGCCATTCTGCATCTCACCTCTTTTGTACATCTTCCGTCTGAGGTTAACAAAGTTCCCAAATATTTAAATTCATTTACTTGTTTTAATATTGTTCCACTTGTCTTTATTGTGCATTGCGGTGTTGTCTTTTTCTTTGTTGTTGTCATTTATTCTGTCTTTTTGCTATTGAGACTGAGCCCATTTATTTTTGCTTTCCTTCACTATAATATCTAAACACTTCTTTTAACTCATTTTCACTCTGAGCGATTAAGACAAAACAAAAGAATAGGAATGGCAAGAAGGAATTTTAATGCCATAAAAAAATATACTAACATCAAAACCAAAAACACAAGGTCTTAAACAAAGAATAGTAAAATGTTATATCTTCTCATATATATCTTCCTGAATGGTGCAGAAACATGGATATTAGACAAGAAAACAGAACATAAAATTTAAGCCTTTGAAATGCGGATCTATAGAAGAATAGAAATAATTGGATGGAAAGAAAAGAAAACAAATGATGCAGTCTTAAAATAACTAAAAATGAAAATAGAATTACTAAACACAATTCAAACAGGACAAACGAGATTTTTGGGGCATGTTAAAAGACACAACAGTCTAATAAAAGTAATATTGGAAAGGAAAATACAAGGTAAAAGAGGCAGAGGCAGACCAAGACTAACATGGACGAGTGCCATCAAAAGATGGACAAGTCAGCATATGACAACCTCCACCATTAAAGCAAGAGACAAGGCGATTGAAGGTAGGAAGGGAGTAGGAGGGAGGAAGAGGGAAACCGGAAGGAAGGGAGGAACAATTACAGAGTACATCATTCATAGGCGTCAAAAACAACAATAAGAAAACATAAATATAAACAAAATCACGTAATGTTGCGACGAAGCAGATGTAGACACAATAACATAACAAAAGATAAGAATAAACAAACTTTCATTTAGTCTATGAAATGTCTGTAACATGAAAAAGGTATAACAAAACCGACGATAAATCTGCACAAATCCAAATAACAGGAAAAGCTCAGAAAAGAAACGAGACGAGATCCTTGTAGCAGATTCGTATAGGCTGGCGTTATTTATCTTACTGGCAGGGTTAAAGGTAAAATATGACTGTAAAGAGGAAGATAATATAAAATAAAATAAGAGAAGAGGAGAGGAGAGGAGAGGAGAGAAGAGGAGAGGAGAGAAGTAAACTTAAGTAAAATATAAGATGAGACACTTTCAGGCAAGTATAAGATTGGATGTGATAAGACATGATAAGATATAATAACAGAAGAGAGAAGAGAAGAGAATAGAAGAGAAGAGAAGAGAAGAGAAGAGAAGAGAAGAGAAGAGAAGAGAAGAGAAGAGAAGAGAAGAGAAGAGAAGAGAAGAGAGAACAGAATAGAACATAACAGAATAGAACATAACAGAGCAGAGCAGAACAGAAAAATCCTAAGTACAGTGTAACATGATAACAACATTCAGACACGTATAAGATAAGATGATAGCATAAGGTAGGATGGGATGAGGTAAGATAGGATAAGATGATAGGATAAGTTTAGATAAGAAAAGATCACGGATAAGGTAATAGGATATGATAAGATAATAGGATAAGATAAGATAATAAAATAAGAAAATAAGATAATATATGACACACTTAGCAAGAAAACTTAAGATAAATCTTATATTACTTATACATCTTAATATATTACTATATATCTTAATATATTACTTATTATATATCTTAATATATTACTTATTATATATCTTAAGATAAATCTCATATCTTAGTGTGTATCTGTTAGTCATGTGTCATATCTTTGTGCGTGCATGTCTGTGTTAGTCATATCTCACATCTTTGTGTGCATGTCTACGTTAGTCACATCTCATATCTTTGTGTGCATGTCTATGTTAGTCATATCTCAATACTTTGTGCGCATGCCTATGTTAGTCACATCTCATATCCTTGTGTGCATGTCTATGTTAGTCACATCTCATATCCATGTGTGCATGTCTATGTTAGTCACATCTCATATCTTTGTGTGCATGTCTATGTTAGTCATATCTCAATACTTTGTGTGCATGTCTATGTTAGTCACATCTCATACCTTTGTGTGTGCATGTCTATGTTAATCATGTCTCATATATTTGTGTGTATGTCCATGCTAGTCACATTTCATATCTTAATATGTGTCTCTCTATATTAGTCATATCTCATATCTTTGTGTGTTTGTGTGTGCATGTCTATGTTAGTCACATCTCCTATCTTCGTGAGTGCATGTTTATGTTAGTCATGTCTCATATCTTTGTGTGTGCATGACTGTGGTTAGTCACATCTCCTATCTTCGTGAGTGCATGTTTATGATAGTCATGTCTCATATCTTTGTGTGTGCATGACTGTGGTTAGTCATATCTCATATCTTAGTGTGTGTGTGTCTGTGTTAGTCATATTTCATATCTTGGTGTGTGTCAGTGTTAGTCATGCCTCATATCTTAGTGTGTGTATCTGTGTTAGTCATATCTCATATTTTGGTGTCTGTCAGTGTTAGTCATTCCACATATCTTTGCGTGTATGTCTGTGTTAGTCATATCTCATATCTTGATGTGTGTCTGTGTTAGTCACATCACATATCTTGATGTGTGTCTGTGTTAGTCATGCCTCGCATCGCTCGCTGTGTGCATGTCTGTGTTGGTCACATCTCATATCTTTGTGTGTGCATGTCTGTGTTGGTCACATCTCATATCTTTGTGTGTGCATGTCTGTGTTGGTCACATCTCATATCTTTGTGTGTGCATGTCTGTGTTGGTCACATCTCATATCTTTGTGTGTGCATGTCTGTGTTGGTCACATCTCATATCTTTGTGTGTGCATGTCAGTGTTGGTCACATCTCATATCTTTGTGTGTGCATGTCTGTGTTAGTCACCTCTAGTGACTCGGGCAGATAGTGCTCGTAAACCTGGGAGGGCCGACCATCTAAGGGCAGAATCCCCTACAGAAAAGACAATCTGCTGCCTTGCAGGAAGATTGGGGACAATCAAAGGCTAAGGAAAGCAAACCTGAATAAAATGCTGGCTGAAATCGGATGCACTGGGTCACTGGTGCAGAACACAGTGCAACGCTTTAACAGGTATTCAATCAGAGTGGATCTAACAGACTCTAATTATGATGTCCTGTCTGTGGGGACGATCAATTCACTTAAACAGACAGCTGTCTTCATGTGAGAGTCTGGAATCCTACTCTGATTGAGTCTTGATCGCAGGGAGATATTACAGGAAAAAAATCCAATTCATTGCGAGATGCATCAATCTCAAAACCCAAAATTGTCTGATAAAATTATTGAGCACCCGTAGGATCGCCAGAACTACATGAAGCTCGTCTTTCATATTAATAATGATAATGAGAGCGAGATAAAAATTAATTATAACATTTCAATTGGAGACATATAAGTAGCTCTCGATTTAAAAGAAAAATAGATTTCGTTCAATATTTATTAATTGATTTAATAAAATAAAAAGAGTTGATTTTCAATCAAACATCAAGAGTCTGGTGTCTTTAAAGTTTTGATGATTTCAAAATTACTGCATATTGAAACATATTAAAGATAAATTACAGCCAATCGTAGACGTTGTAACAACACTTAACCTGATCAGATACACTTACGCATATGTAAGAGTATTTTCCATTCGTTCAATAATTTGTTTTCCAGTTGCTACCAGAAATGGGGGAAAAAAATAAATATATAAAAACTGTGACGTTAATAACATCATTTTGAAATATGCTTATCTCAGCTATTTATAAATGTCTTTCGTTTGACATTTCTAGAAATCTGTTCATTATGAAATTGTCATGTCAGGTGCAGTCTTTGAATCGAAGAGTGATTTTAAAAAACATTTTTTTTGCTGTTATAGTATATTTTGACAACGTGTTATTTCTGCATCTGCTGTCGATGGCACACTTTCGTACAAAGTGATGTTGGCCCACATTTGTGTATGGTAGATTGCGACAGAGAGTCATTTTACGATCAATTCATATCTCACTCACTCTATTATAACGGTCTCGCACCGCCAATGTATGGTATATGGTGGCAGACTTTTATTTATTTATGTCTTGGAGGGGGGGGGGGGTTACTAGACGTTTATTTATTAATGTCTAGTCTTGGGCGGTGTGATGACTAGACTTTTATTTATTCATGCCTTGTCTGGAGCGGTGTGATGACTAGACTTTTATTTATTCATGTCTTGTCTGGGGCGGTGGGATGACTAGACTTTTATTTATTCATGTCTTGTCTGGGGCGGTGGGATGACTAGACTTTTATTTATTCATGTCTTTTCTGGGGCGGTGGATGACTAGACTTTTATTTATTCATGTCTTGTCTGGGGCGGTGGGATGACTAGACTTTTATTTATTCATGTCTTGTCTTGTCTGGGGCGGTGTGATGACTAGACTTTTATTTATTCAAGTCTTGTCTTTTCTTGGGTGGTGTGATGACTAGACTTTTATTTATTCACGTCTTGTCTTGTCTGTTCAACATCAAAAGATGAATAAGTCAAACTATGACAACCTGCACCATGAAAGCAAGAAACAGAGCGGGATGGCGTCCCATGGTAGCCAACTTCCGATGCGGAGAAGGCACTCGATGATGATGATGATGACAATTGTCAAGAGCGATAGAAAATGTAAGACAGAAACAAACATAAGAATAACAATGACGAGCATTTTTAACAAAATGAAAAGAGGAAAGAATGTTCTCATGGAAACTATAACAGAGTAATCATCATCATCAAGTACCAGCCTGCTGGCGTAGGTGATCATGTCTCTCCACAACTTTCGATCTCGGCAGCTATTTATCATTTCTGTTGTTTATCTTCTGCCAAGCCATTCTCTTAAGCTGTCTGGTATTTTTCTCTTTGCTTCCCTCTATCTCTTCGTCCCTCAATTTTTCCAGTTGTTACAATATATTCCAGCTGTTCTCTTCTCATTACATGGCCAAACAAACAGAGTAATATTAAAGTCACGTTACTTATCAATATTAAGATTACCCAATACTCAAGTATGGTGGAGAAACATGGACATTAATTAAGGAGAAGATAATATTGAAGCTCTTCAAATGTGGATTTATTGAAGAATGGGAAGAAATGAGTGGATGGAGAAGAAAACAAAATTAAGAAGATTTGAGACGGATGAGAAGGAAGAAAGAATTATTTAGCACAGTTTGAATATGACAGATTTATTATTTCTTTTTTCTTTCTTCACTTCCTCTTGTATCTTTTCACAATCAAAAGGCTAAGGAAAGTTAACCTGAATAAAATGATGGCTGAAATCGGATGCACTGGGCCACTGGCGCAGAACACAGTGCAACGTTTTAACAGGTGTTCAATCAGAGTGGATCTTGCAGACTCTAATTGTGATGTTCTGTCTGTGGGGGCGATCAACACACTTAACCTGACAGCTGACTTCATGTGAGAGTCTGGAATCCTACTCTGATTGAGTCCTGATCGCAGAGAGAGAGAGAGAGAGAGAGGGGGGGAGGGAGAGAAAGAGAGAGAGTATCTATTCGGGTGTCGAGAGAGATGCAAAGTTCTGGTTCTCTCCCTTTTGACGGCTTCACTCATTGTCAATTGATGTTGTTGTAGATTTTCTTTGATGTTGTCTGTCCATCTTACTCTGGGTCTGCCTCTTGCTCTTCTCCCTTCTCCTCTTTTAATATCAGCTTTGTATGGTAATGAATCACACTGCATTCTTTCTAGATGGGCAAACCAGTTTATTTGTTGTTTTTGTTTGTAGCTTATAATTGGCTCACTGCCTACTCGTTCTCTATATCAATTTTGATTCTGTCTTATCTGGTCACCCCAAGCACCTTTCTCAGACATCTCATCTCTATGGTGGCAAGCTTTCTTTTGTATGTAGACGTAATTGACCATGTTTGGCTTTGATAGCACAATGTGGGAATGAATTTATTTTGTGGAAGATGTTTCTTGTAGGTAGAAGGTTTTGGGTTGAAATTTAGGGTTAAATTATTAGTACTCGAAATAGACACAATAAGACTTCCGTTTAATAGGGTGGATGGGCGGCAAGAACTGTTGAGACACTGTCTGAAAAGTGTTCCTTGATGCAGTTTCCTCATATTCCAAGTCCGGCTTGCTACCGGAGCTACTGAGTTTAGTGCTCTGTTCACACCGTGAGCTGTGTGTTTCATCCGGATGGTGTTTCGATGTTCTGATTGCTTACGATGAATGATGATATCGTATGACGAAGTACAGTTTGGCTGCGTTAACTTTCGGTGCGGTTTCGCCGCATGCCTTTTGGCGTGTGCTGTAGCTGCTATGAGAGGGATTTCAGCTGCCTTTCTTTTTTTTGGATCCTTCAATGAGATGAGTTTTAATTCGGATGATTCCACAGGCACGGGCGGTTGAGCAATTATGGATTTTAATTCGTTTGCAGTGATACCGGGGCCTTCGACTAATCATAACCATAAGACAAAAATACCTACTGAGTCATTTTAAAGAGAGCAATGCAAGATAGACGAGAAAGTAGCAGACAAAGACTAAAGTGGACTATCAACATCATGAAATGGACAGAACAAAGACGGCGTGTACCAACAGGGCAAAAGTCAGTGAATTGGCTATCCATGTTGCCAATCGTCGATGCTGCGACGGTACATGATGATGATGATGATGGATATTTGTGGCGCACCAGCGTGATGTTATTTTGAGTGACAATGAAAACGTGTCGATTTCCCTGACAAATTAAACAAGAGCTAATCATAGCAGTCTGTGAACTTGTTGGTTTCATCTCTCATGGGAAATCTCCGGAAGTAGAGCTACGGGATTATCCCAAGAAACAAAAATAGACTTGACGTCATATCTAATATGGCACGTTGAGACCTGGGGATTAAAATGAAGTTGATCCGGGTAGATAAACTGTGGATACGTGGATAGATGATGGATTAACTAGATGGATAAATTAACGCGTGGGGAAAATGATGGATTAAGTAGATGGATAAATTAACGCGTGGGGAAAATGATGAATTAACTAGATGGATAAATTAACGCGTGGGGAAAATGATGGATTAACTAGATGGATAAATTAACGCGTGGGGAAAATGATGAATGGATACGTGGATAGATGATGGATTAATTAGATGGTTAAATTAACGCGTGGGGAAAATGATGAATGGATACGTGGATAGATGATGGATTAATTAGATGGTTAAATTAACGCGTGGGGAAAATGATGAATGGATACGTGGATATTTTCGATGGATGAAATAATATATAATATGGATGGATTGACAGATGGATGAATATCGGTGATAAATCAAGGAGGGATAAAACCGGGAGGAAAGCTGTAGGGGACAGAGCCAGCTGATTGAGTCGATGATGTCAGACCGCAACTTGGCTGAAATGTAGGAAGTGAACCATAACTGACTGTTTGTGTTTAGATCGGCGAACCATAGCTGGTGAAGATATTTCTCCCAGTTCCCAGAGGTTCTCCCAGCCATCAGGGAACGAGAAGGAAGGCAACCTTGTGACTCATTGTTGAAGTCGGATGTTTTGAGTCAAAAGGCGCCGATATCGCCGTTTGAGGTGAACTACAACACAAGTAGATCGGGCTGACGTCATCAATGCCCTCCGGTAAGTGGGAAGGACACAGGACTTCGATAACCATGAGTCCACGTCACTCCTTCGGATGAAGGAGATGGGAGTTAAGATGGGCACAGCCAGAAACGAGAAACTTAGTGGCCATGTAAGAAGACTTATCAACCAACATAGAACTGGAGTCGTCAGTCGCTGGACACTGAGGGAATCGCTGACGAGGGGATCTGAGTACCTATAGACATGTTCGGAGTGCAATGATGATGACTCACTAATACCTAAATACGACACAACGCATTTACGCCTACTTAACGTCCATTTAACGACTAAGAAGATAGATAATCGTCGAGAAAACAAAGAATAAAAGATAAAAAGTCACTCAATAAATGTATCTAACATCTTCTCCTTATCGTTAACCTCTATAACCCTCTGGAAGTCGAGGAAGGTCAGAAGTCCTGGCTCTTGCTCTTCTAGCTGCCTCACTTACTAACACTTGAAGCTGCTGTAGGGTTTCTCTGATGCTGCCACTCCAAATCGTAGTCTTGGTCTGCCGCAAGCTCTGCCTCATTCTCCACTGTTTGTGTCTCCCTCCTTCTCCACTGTCTGTGTCCCCCTCCTTCTCCACTGTTTATGTCTCCCTCCTTCTCCACTGTTTATGTCTCCCTCCTTCTCCACTGTTTGTGTCTCCCTCCTTCTCCACCGTTTATGTCTCCCTCCTTCTCCACCGTTTGTGTCTCCCTCCTTCTCCACCGTTTGTGTCTCCCTCCTTCTCCACCGTTTGTGTCTCCCTCCTTCTCCACTGTTTGTGTCTCCCTCCTTCTCCACTGTTTGTGTCTCCCTCCTTCTCCACTGTTTGTGTCTCCCTCCTTCTCCACTGTTTGTGTCTCCCTCCTTCTCCACTGTTTGTGTCTCCCTCCTTCTCCACCGTTTATGTCTCCCTCCTTCTCCAATGTTTGTGTCTCCCTCCTTCTCCACTGATTGTGTCTGCCTTGTACGACATAACTAGACAGTCTCTCCAGTTGGACAAGATATTTCATTTCTTATCTTCGTATGTCGATCAGAACTGGTTCTGTGATAACCCTTTCTCTTTTAACCATGTTTCTGATTTGGTCTCGTCTGGTCTCTCCTACTGCAGCTCTGAAACATCTCATTTCGGTGGTGAATAACTTTCTTGTACAATGTGTTGTGAGTTATTGAGTTATTGAGTTACTGAGTTATTGAGTTACTGAGTTATTGAGTTATATGCAGGTCATCATCATCATTGCACTCCGAACATAGGTGCTCAAATCCCCTACTCAGGTTGGCGGCCTCGGTAGCTTAGTTGGGAAAACCACCCGACTGGACTACCGACGTTCGGACAACCCGTGTTCGATTCCCGCTGGGAGCAGTGTGAGTTGTACTCGTTGTTGGAAAAAAAATACCTCCATGTCCATGTTTGGCACTGGTAACATAGACTGGGAATAAATATTTTTTTCATAAGATGTTTCTTTGCTGATCGGCTAAGTCTTGTGTTAAAGGAGAGGGGACTAGAAAACTAGTAGTGGTAGTAGTAGTAGTAATAGTAGTATTAGTAGTGATAGAAGTAGCAGTGATAGCAGTAGTAGTGATAGCAGCAGTAGTAGTAGTAGTAATAGCAGTATTAGTAGTAGTAGTAGTAGTGATCGAAGTAGTAGTGATAGCAGTAGTAGTAGTAGTAATAGCAGTAGTAGTAGTAATAGCAGTAGTAGTAGTAGTAGTAGTAATAGCAGTAGTAGTAGTAGTAGTAGTAGTAGTAGTGATAGAAGTAGTAGTGATAGCAATAGTAGTAGTAGTAATAGTAGTAATAGCAGTAGTAGTAGTAGTAGTAGTAGTAATAGCAGTAGTAGTAGTAGTAATAGCAGTAGTAGTAGTAGTAGTAGTAGTAGTGATAGAAGTAGTAGTAATAGCAGTAGTAGTAGTAGTAGTAGTAGTAATAGCAGTAGTAGTAGTAGTAATAGCAGTAGTAGTAGTAGTAGTAGTAGTAGTGATAGAAGTAGTAGTGATAGCAGTAGTAGTGATAGCAGTAGTAGTAATAGCAATAGTAGTAGTAATAGTAGTAGTAGTAGTAGTAGTAGCAATAGCAGTAGTAGTAGTAGCAATAGCAGTAGTAGTAGTAGTAGTAATAGTTGTAGTAGTAGTAGTAGTAGTAGTAATAGCAGTAGTAGTAGTAGCAATAGCAGTAGTAGTAGTAGTAATAGTAGTAGTAGTAGTAGTAGTAATAGTAGTAGTAGTAGTAGTAATAGTAATAGCAGTAGTAGTAGTAATAGCAGTAGTAGTAGTAGTAGTAATAGTAGTAGTAGTAGTAGTAATAGTAGTAGTAGTAATAGTAGTAGTAGTAGTAGTAATAGTAATAGCAGTAGTAGTAGTAGTAGTAGTAGTAGTGATAGCAGTAGTAGTAGTAGTAGTGATAGCAGCAGCAGTAGTAGTAGTGATAGCAGCAGTAGTAGTAGCAGTAGTAGTAGTAGTAGCAGTAATAGTAGTAGTAGTAGTAGTAGCAGTAGTAGTAGTATTAGTAGTAGCAGTAGTAGTAGTAGTAGCAGTAGTAGTAGTAGTAGTAGCAGCAGTAGTAGTAGTAGTAGTAGCAGTAGTAGTAGTAGTGATAGCAGCAGTAGTAGTAGTAGCAGCAGTAGTAGTAGTGATAGAAGTAGCAGTCGGTCGCATTAACAGCATCCGTCAATCAAGATGACTATGGATTTTCCATCGCCCCTAGAAATGTTATTTTTTTCTATCCTTTCTCCGTGTATTCCCTTTTTCTATGAATCTGCTTCTTGTTTGAGGTGAACCTTTAGAGTGTGTTTCCAAAGATTGCGGTCTGTGGTTATTTCTTCCCAGGCTGCAGGGTTTATGTTCAGTCTTCATCTCAGTCGCATTTACCTACTTTTATCAACCAGAATTTTTGGCGTCACCTAGTTCTTTTGCCATCTTCTAGTTGTCCATAAAGTATCTCTTTTGGTATGCGGCCATCTGTCATACGGTGTAAGTAGCCAAGCCAGCGTAACCTACATTGTTTGAGCAGCGTGTAGATGTTCGGGAGGCCTGTGCGAGTCATGACCTCCACGTTTCTCACTTTCTCCTTCCAAGTGATATCAAGAATACGGCGTTCTCATCTTATATGGGATGTGTTTAGCCTTCTCTCTTGATTTGCATCAACTGTCAATGATTCGCTGCCATATAACAGGATACTGATGATTCTGTCGTTTGTAAATGGAATTTAATAGTATGGACACGTGACTAAATGGCAGGACAAAATCACTAACATAGAATTATGCAAATGTACCAGTCAAACACCAGTGGATAAAAAGATACAGCGAAGACGATGGCGCTGGATAGAACACACACTACGGAAGCCAACTGAGAGTATTACACAACAGGCCCTTTTTTGGAATCCCCAGGGGAAAAGACAAAGAGGAACACCAAGGAATTCTTGGAGAAGACAGAAGCAGAGATGAAGATGATGGGGAAGACATGGAATGATCTTAAAAGAATGGCAAAAAACACAACGACTTGGAAAGTGTTTGTTGAAGACCTATGCTCCACAGAGAGCTGAAAGTGTTTGTTGAAGACCTATGCTCCACAGGGAGCTGAAAGTGTTTGTTGAAGACCTATGCTCCACAGGGAGCTGAAAGTGTTTGTTGAAGACCTATGCTCCACTGGGAGCTAAAAAGGTAGAAGATGAAGACACGTGACTAGATCCTGGTATTCCAGTGAATGTGGAGACACTCTAGGAGCGTGCTGTGGCTGTCGCTCATCCGCTTCCATGGTCTAACCCCTGTGTTTTCAGGATCGTCATCACTGCACACCGGTCGATCCCATAGGTGCGCCTATATCCCCCTCAAGAATTTCGAGAAAAATCTGAGGAGAATCCTAGCCGACGTGCGCGAACTCCGTAGAACTGATTGCGATCCACGGTGTGGGAAAGTGTTTCCTGATGAGTTTGTCTTTCTTGATTTTAACTGTCAAGGGTGTTTTTTTTTTTTTTTAGCGCGCAAATGCAGGCTAAACCTCAGGTTTATTGCCGTTATCCGTGATGGCTAGACACCGGATCTCACTAGCAAAGAAATGAAGGAAAGGTAACGTCGAGCAGCAACCTCGGATTTGAAAAGTTCCCAGTTTTGAAAATCACCACGGCTTCTAGTGGGCTTTGAACCGCGTCCTTTCTGTCATGAGGCGGATGTCGTACGTCTAGATTGCCCAGCCAATCTCCCCACCCCCGGAAACCCTTTATTAACTCTTATTGTAGGTTTTACAGAAGAATGTTGAGAATACCATGGACAACTAAGATGTAATGAGAGAGGTCAAAACAAAAAGAGAGCTAATTTCCAATATTAGGAAGAAACAATCATCATTTTTTGGCCATGTAATGAGAAGAGAACAACTGGAATATATTGTAACAACTGGGAAAATTGAGGGACGACGAGATAGAGGGAAGCAAAGAGAAAAGATACCAGACAGCTTAAGAGAATGTCTTGGCAGAAGGTCAACAACAGAAATGATAAATAATGTCCAGATCGAAAATTGTGGAGAGACATGATCACTTACGCCAGCAGGCATGGCACTTGATGATGATGATGATGTAGGTTAATCCTACTGTGCCCTCTCCTCTCCCCCCCCCCCCTTTTCCGCACTCTTTGTTCTCTTGACTGTTCACGAGGGCATTCAACGTTATCCACTTAGAGCTACAGGGTTGTGATTCAACTTGTAGCCAATTTGTGTTTATACTTCCTTCTTTGTGCGATATTTTCACATTATTTCTAGCGTGCAATTAGATCTCTTGACATTTGTTGTGCTCTTTGTTATATCCTTTTGTTTATTTTTGTTTTCTGAGGAAGGGTGTGTAAGCCGGAACTTCATTGTTTTGCATTGTTCTCTCCTGTAAAACTGCAACCAATACAACAATGTGATTACCTCAATTGCTACTCACCAGCTTTACCGCAGCATCGTAATGTTTGGGCTATTCATCATCATTGAGTGCCGTCTCCGCATCGAATGTTAGCTACCATAGAGCGCCATTCCGCACTGTCTCTTGCTTTGATGGTGCAGATTGTCATAGCTTACTTGTCCATCTTTTAATGTTACTCGTTCATGTTAGTCTTGGTCTGCCTCTACCTCTTTCAACTTGTATTTTCCCCTCCAAGATTACTTTTTCGTAGGTTGTTGTGTCTTTTAACATGCCCCAAAAATGTCATTTGTCTTGTTTGAACTGTGTTTAGTAGTTCTCATTTCATTTTTAGTTGTTTTAAGACTTCATCGTTTGTTTTCTTTCCTTTGCATCCAATTCTACTTATACTTCTATATATGCACATTTCAGAGGTTTCAATTCTCTGTTCTGTTTTCTTGTCTAATGTCCATGTTTCTGCACCATACAGGAATGTTGAGAAGATATAACATTTTGTTATTCTTAATTTAACACTGGTGTTATTCTGCCTGTGGTTGACCTTCAAATAGTAATTGTTGAATCTTCAATCTCTTTCATGGTGGTCAGCCATGTTTATCTTTCGTGCCCTGATTATGTCTCTTGTTTACCACACAAGGGTGGTACTTGTGGTCTATGTCTTGTATATCCATTTTTGACAAGAGAAACAAGAAAAAGAGTTTTTAAATGTTATGTAGAGCCAATCTTAACATAGGGATGTCAATCATGGACAATAGGACAACAGACAAGAAAATCGCTGGAGGTCGTAGAATTGTGGTTTTACAGAAGAATGTTGAGAATAACATGGCCAGCTAAGAAGAGTAATGAAAACGTTCTGAAAGAGGCCAAAGCAAAAAGAGAGCTAATTTCCAATATTAGGAAGAAACAATCATCATTTTTTGGCCATGTAATGAGAAGAGAACAGCTGGAATATATTGTAACAACTGGGAAATTGAGGGACGAAGAGATGGAGGGAAGCAAAGAGAAAAGATACCAGACAGCTTAAGAGAATGGCTTGGCGAAAGGTCAACAACGGAAATGATAAATAACTGTTGAGATCGAAAGTTGTGGAGAGACATGATCATCAACGTCAGCAGGCACATTACTTGATGATGATGATGATGTACCACACACTTTGATGTTTTCTCTTTTTGAGCCGTTGTTCATTTCTAATTTTTCCTCTACATCTTTCTCCGGTTATTCGCGATAACAATTTAACGCGCCTAACATAGATCAGAACCAATTCTGACCTATGGAAGCGAATCATGGACAGTAGACAAACAAATGAAAAGACGATTAAAGGCCACATAGATGGGATTTCTCAGAGGAATGTTGAAAGTTCCCTGGACAAGCTGTCCAGGACAAATGAGGAAGTTCTCAAAGAGGCCAACAGCAAAAAGGGAGCTCTTAAAAAACATCAGAAAGAAGCAATCAACATTTTTCGAGCACATCATGAGAAGAGGAAAGTTGGAATACTTGGTTACAACTGGCAAAATAAAAGGAAAGAGAGATCGCGGACGACAAAGAGAGAAAATACTGGATAGCTTGGTGTCATGGCATGGAAAACAGTCAACAACAGAACTGATACGATACACTGTAGATAGAAGATTGTGGAGGGACATGATCACCTACGCCAACCGGTATGACACATGATGATGATGAACATAGATCACGAGCATATAACATGAAAATGTCAGTCTACAAAACATAAGGACCAATCTGTCGGAATTGGACAAACATAATCACACGTTCACTGCATTAGTTCCACAGCCAACTATAGATTTACTTAGACCTGTGGGCAGAGAGGGAAGTCCGGGAAAACCAGCAACTAACGTGCCGTTCTCATCGTAGATATCGTGGCTTGGCGTGAACTAGTAACAGAACGTAACCACGTCACGGGAGAACGCTTACAAGAAGCGAAAGTTACAGAAGATGGCAGCAAGTTTGAGAAAGATTATACTTTCTTTCTACTGAAGACGATCATTTTTTTCCGAAACGTCTTTCTAATTATAAAAGATAAGTCCATTAGAGCTTTCACTGTTATCCATAATTGATTAATTTATAGAACAAGCAATAGAACATTCAATATGCAGTAGGAAGAAAATCAATTTTGAAAGTTCTATTTTTGCTAAGAGCATACAATCTTATTAGAATGGAATATTTTATTTGTCTCGTGCCTGTTCACTTTTTGCGTGTCATATTTTTTGTATAAACCCAAGTAATTATTATCAACGTTTGTTTCAAATAAATCGGTCACAACTGCCATTTTTAATGATTCTATTTTTTTTTAAATGACAAATCAATATTGCAAATTGTTAGTTGCAATGCAAAACGTTATTTTTGTTCCGTTATATTTCGTTCTTTTAATTACACTTTTGTTTCTATGGAAATTATTATTCTTCCTAATTGTTTTCTTTCTGTTTTTTTTTCTTTCGCTGGAAGATAATTTAATTCTCGATGTCTTCTCAGATTCATTACATAGTTGAAGATACTCTGTGTCCTCGTTACATGAAACTATGTTATGTTGAGGTTTCGGTCCAATACTGAGTTATTAGGTACCGCGATAGCTCAGTGGTTAGTGAACTGGACTACCACGGACAAGGGGTAGTGTTCGATCCCAACCGACAGCTTCCGGGTTCACCCAGCCTTAAATGGGTACCGGATTTTTTTCTGGGAAAGTAAAGCAGCACGGGCGTAATACTGACCATATTACCCCAAAAATCATGTGCTGAAGGTCTGTAAAATATAGGGTCACTAACACCATATTTCCCTATACGCCACTTGCTTGGCGTGACGGGGGTACTTTACTTTACTACTTACTGAGTTATTGAGTTATTTCAGTTATTGAGTTATTGAGTTAATGAGTTATTGAGTTAATGAGTTATTGAGTTATTTGAGTTATTTGAGTTATTGGGTTATTTGAGTTATTGGGTTATTGAGTTATTGAGTTATTAGCGGGTCGTCATCATTGCACTCCGAACATGTACATAGGTACTCAGATCCCCTCCTCAGCAAGGCCCGCAGTGTCCAGCGACTGACGACTCCAGTTCTATGTTGGTTGATAAGTCTTCTTACACGCCCACTAAGTTTCTCGTTTCTGGCTGTGCCCATCTTTCTCCCATCTCTTTCATCCGAAGGATTGACGTTGACTCATGGTTGTCGAAGTCATGTGTCCTTCCAACTTCCCGAAGGGCATTGATGATGTCAACCCTATCCATTAGTTGCCTGTCCTCAACAATAGCGCAGCTAGCCAACCTGTCCGCCCTATCCATTAGTTGACCGTCCTCAACAATAGAGCAGCTAGCCAACCTGTCCGCCCTATCCATTAGTTGACCGTCCTCAACAATAGAGCAGCTAGCCAACCTGTCCGCCCTATCCATTAGTTGACCGTCCTCAACAATAGCGCAGCTAGCCAACCTTCCCGCCCTTTCATTTCCCCGTACTCCATCGTGTCCTGGGACGTAACAAAGGTGACCCTACATATTTTTGACTTCTGCAACGACTCTACCCATTGCCTGCGTACAGAGCTCGCCTCCACTGTTTGTATCATGCTCATCGAATCACTCAGTATACAACCCAAAATATCCAACTTCAACAAGACATTGTATGTACCGAATTACCTTAACGATGTTCACACAACCCGTGTTCGATTCCCGCAGGGAGCAGTGTGAGCTGTGCTCGTGGTTGGAAAAAAATTCCCACCCCCAGGTCGACCAAGTCCCTGGCAGAAATATGTACCAGGGTAGAAAAGTGTGGAGAGACATGATCACCTACGCCAGTAAGCATGACACTTGATGATGATGTATCGTGTTTGTCCTATTCACAATGTATTAAGTAGCTCTCTTTTCTCTTCAACTAAGCGTAGTTTCTCTATTTTATCTCATCTCCATCCATCTAAATTGCCCCTTTCTTCTGTAAATCTACATGTCTATGTGGTAGCACACTTTGTCGAAAATGGACAAACAGAATCACACTTTTACTGCATTAATTCCACAGCCAACTATAGATTTACTTAGACCTGTGGGTCTAATACTCAAAACCCACAAGTGGATATCAAAATTGAAGGAATAGACCTGGAGACAGTTCAGAACTACAACTACCTGGGACATACTATAACCAGTGATGGAAAATGTAAAACTGAAATAAACAAAAGAATAGGAATGGCAAAAAGTAATTTTAATGTCATGAAGAACATACTAACATCAAAACAAATAACACCAGGGCTAAAAATAAGAATAGTAAAATGTTACATCTTCTAAATATTCCTATATGGTGCAGAAACATGGACATTATTCAAGAAAATAATCCTTCGTTGCGGACATGGCACTCGATGATGATGAGGCCTCTGGGCAGAGAGGGGAGTCCGGGAAAACCAGCAACTATGTTCTCATCGTAGATATTGTGGCTTGTGCTTATGAAGAAGTAACTTCAGTTTTTGCGCGGTTTCGCCTTATGTTTTTTTGCCGTGTGCTGAGACTGCTATGATAGGGACTGCAACTGCCTTTCTTTGTTTGTGAAATGAGATGTTAATTCGAATGATTCCTCTGGCACGGGCGGTTGAGCAATTATGTATTTTAGTTCGTTTGCAGTGATACCGGGGCCGTCCCTAACCTGTAAACTTCCATAACTTTGAGGGGACGCTGTGACATGAGGTAGAAGAGATGCAGGGAATTTCCGATTTCTGTTAAAATAATTCTATAAATAGAATAAATAGCTAATAAATAAAATAATAGGTAGATTTTAGAATATATTAAAACACAACACAACGAGTCTTCAATAAACGTTGCGAGAATACCAGACCCAAGAGCCGACCTAGAAAAAGATGGACTGACGGAGTATTAGAAGCACTAGGAAACATAACGGCAGCAGAGGCGAACAGAAGAGCAAAAGACCGCAAATTATATCTCCCCTCGACGCTTAAAGACAGATGAGGAAGGAAAGAAGGAGAAGAAGCTGATAAATTATGGTAAATCTATTCGTTGTCCATGTTTCACCACATGATCCACATAGCATGGTTGGATTGGCTTTTAATTCGTTGGTTTTGGATGCGATGATGTTTATTTAGATCGCACAATATATCGCGAATTTCTTCTTCATTTTCTGCTTTCAAGTCATTTAATTCTTCATATTGTTCTTCCTGTTCTCTCATTTCCTTTTAATTTCTCTCCTTATTGTTCTTCCTGTTCTCTCATTTCCTTTTAATTTCTCTCCTTATTGTTCTTCCTGTTCTCTCATTTCCTTTTCCCCTTACTCCTATTCTTATTCTTCCAATTCATTTTCCTCTATTTAAAATTAGACCTTTACCATCTCCTCTACTTCCGTGTCTTCTTCTTACTCTCCATTTTCTCCTTCTTACCCTCCATTTTCTCCTTCTTACTCTCCCTTTTCTCCTTCTTACTCTCCATTTTCTCCTTCTTACTCTCCATTTTCTCCTTCTTATCTCCTTTTTCTCCTTCTTACTCTCCCTTTTCTCCTTCTTACTCTCCTTTTCTCCTTCTTACTCTCCCTTTTCTCCTTCTTACTCTCCCTTTTCTCCTTCTTACTCTCCCTTTTCTCCTTCTTAATCTCCATTTTCTCTTCTTACTCTCCATTTCTCCTTCTTATCTCCCTTTTCTCCTTCTTATCTCCCTTTTCTCCTTCTTACTCTCCCTTTTCTCCTTCTTATCTCCTTTTCTCCTTCTTATCTCCTTTTTCTCCTTCTTACTCTCCCTTTTCTCCTTCTTACTCTCCCTTTTCTCCTTCTTACTCTCCATTTTCTCCTTCTGACTCTCCTTTTCTCCATCTTACTCTTCCTTTTCTCCATCTTAATCTTCCTTTTCTCCATCTTACTCTTCCTTTTCTCCATCTTACTCTTCCTTTTCTCCATCTTACTCTTCCTTTTCTCCATCTTACTCTTCCTTTCCTCCATCTTACTCTTCCTTTTCTCAATCTTACTCTTCCTTTTCTCCATCTTAATCTTCCTTTTCTCACCTTAATCTTCCTTTTCTCCATCTTACTCTTCCTTTTCTCCATCTTACTCTTCCTTTCCTCATCTTACTCTTCCTTTTCTCCATCTTAATCTTCCTTTTCTCCATCTTACTCTTCCTTTTCTCCATCTTACTCTTCCTTTCCTCCATCTTACTCTTCATTTCCTCCATCTTAATCTTCCTTTTCTCCATCTTACTCTTCCTTCCCTCCATCTTAATCTTCCTTTTCTCCATCTTACTCTTCCTTTCCTCCATCTTACTCTTCCTTTCCTCCATCTTAATCTTCCTTTCCTCCATCTTACTCTTCCTTTTCTCCATCTTACTCTTCCTTTTTCTCCATCTTACTCTTCCTTTTTCTCCATCTTACTCTTCCTTTTCTCCATCTTACTCTTCCTTTTCTCCATCTTAATCTTCCTTTTCTCCATCTTACTCTTCCTTTTCTCCATCTTAATCTTCCTTTTCTCCATCTTACTCTTCCTTTTCTCCATCTTACTCTTCCTTTTCTCCATCTTAATCTTCCTTTTCTCCATCTTACTCTTCCTTGTTTTATTCTTCCTCCTCATTTTGTTCTGCCTTTGCCTGATTATTCTTCCTTGTTGTCCGCTCTTAAAATGGCGTGCGTTAAGTGGTCGTAGACACGCGGTGTCGCTAAATTACAGAAACCACGAAATCCGTGCCTGTAATATCCCACGTTAACATTTTTGAATACGGGTGTTTTCTTGTCCCTTCAATCCCGTCTCATTTAACCAGATCGGCCTCGAGACAGAGAGGTTGTGGGTTCAAATCCTGGCTGCTCCAGTTGGGATTTTTAATTGTGATTTCTCTCTGCGGCAACCACCCCTGGTCTCAGCAGCGAGGCCCGGCTTGAATCGTCAATTACTCATGGACGGAAAAAAATATGAGTACCTCCGAAGACGGAGTTATGTCCATGTGCGGCGAGGGACCCCTGTTCACATGGCTGCAAGGAAAAAACGGATTAACACGCAAAATTCAGTTCCTGGTCTCTAGGGACTTCGTCAGAGGTCAAAGCTGGCGAACGCAAAAAAAAAAAACAATTTAACCAGATTGATTAGTCTCATTAGGCACAACTAGGAGGTGGAGTATTCTCTTGATCAGCTTGTTGTTTGCCGATACTGAGGAACAGATCCTAGTTGAGGTCATGATTTCATTATGTATTACCACTGACTTGCTGAGGAGGGGATCTGAGCATCTATGGGCATGTTCCGAGTACAACGATGATGACCCGCAAATAACTCAACTCAATAACTCAATAACTCAATAACTCAATTACTCAATAACTCAATAACTCAATAACTCAATTACTCAATAACTCAATTACTCAGTATGTATTGGAAGCCACTATAGCTCAATGGTTAATGAACTGGACTACAAAGGACAAGAGATCTGGTTCGGTCCTGATCGACGACTTCCGGGTTCACCCAGTTTTAAATAGACACCGGATTTTTTTCTGGGAAGGTAAAGTGGCACGGGCGTAATACCGACCACATTACCCCGAAAATCATGTGACGAAGGTCTGTAAAAATTATGGTCACTAACACCACATTCCCTATACGCCACTTGGCGTGACGGTGCTCTTTACATTTTTTTATTCATGATGTTTTACCAATTCCAAGAATAATAATTGCAGGAAATTATCTCAAATAGAAATTCCAAGAAATACTTTAAAAAAACATCTACAGGTCTGCAATGTAAACTATGACATAAAATAAAAATAAAAATTAATCGCCTTGTATCAGCGTCTGTCTTAAAATTCAATATTGATTTGTCTGCAATAAGGGCATACTATTTTTATCTGCTTATGACGGGGTATATTTTCATTATCTTGCTTCGGACTCATACATATTTAAGAGCCGAAACCATGTATTTTTCCTAACTATTCATTATTGTGTTTAGTTTGCACTGGTAGTAAATTTATTCAATGGATTCTGGTTTGTTTTTTTTTTAACTTGGATCATCATTATCATCATTAATTGCCGTCTCCGCATCGAAGGTTGGCTACCATGGAGCGCCATTCCACTCTGTCTCTTGCTTTGATGGTGCAGATTGTCATAGGTTGACTTGTCCATCTTGTAATGTTACTTGTCCATGTTAGTCTTGGTCTGCCTCTGCCTCCTTTACCTTGTATTTTCCCCTCCAGGATTACTTTTAGTAGGCTGTTGTGTCTTTTAACATGGCCCAAAAATCTCATTTGATTTGTTTGAATTGTGCTTAGTAGTTCTCTTTTTATTTTTAGTTGTTTTAAGACTGCATCGTTTGTTGACATGAGAATACAAAAAGCAAATGCTGTCACATACCAGCTGTCACCATTGCTAAGACATCCACACATTTCTATGCCAGCTAAACAACAAATGATAAATAGCATTTTCATACCAACTTTGTGCTATGAAATTCAAACATGGACCCTTTCTAAATCACATTTAAGAAAGATCAATACATGTGAGATGCGATGCTTGAGAAAAGTAACAAACAACACAAGAAGAGATAGAATACCAAATGAAACGATAAGAAAAATTGTAGGAATAAAACACTGCCAAGAATATATAGAACAACAACAACCTAAATGGTTGGACCACCAGGTCAGAATGAATCCTCACCAATCACCATCAAGGGCGTTCTTCTCGAGAATGCATGGAAAGAGACCAAGAGGAAGACCTAGAAGAAAATGGATAGATGCAGTGACAGAGACATGTAACAACAAAGGAAAATCACTAATTCAGACAGTTCGAGCAGCACAAGTACGACAAATGATATAACCACGACACCTTTTAGGTATCAGTGAGAAAGAGAAAAGAAGAAGATGGATAGATGCAGTGATAGAGACATGTAACAACAAAGGAAAATCACTAATTCAGACAGTTCAAGCAGCTCAAGAACGACAAATGATATAAACCACGACACCTTTTAGGTATCAGTGAGAAAGAGAAAAGCAGAAGATGGATAGATGCAGTGATAGAGACATGTAACAACAAAGGAAAATCACTAATTCAGACAGTTCGAGCAGCTCAAGAACGACAAATGATATAAACCACGACACCTTTTAGGTATCAGTGAGAAAGGGAAAAGAGAAGATGGATAGATGCATGATAGAGACATGTAACAACAAAGGAAAATCACTAATTCAGACAGTTCGAGCAGCTCAAGAACGACAAATGATATAAACCACGACACCTTTTAGGTATCAGTGAGAAAGAGAAAAGAAGAAGATGGATAGATGCAGTGACAGAGACATGTAACAACAAAGGAAAATCACTAATTCAGACAGTTCGAGCAGCTCAAGAACGACAAATGATATAAACCACGACACCTTTTAGGTATCAGTGAGATAGAGAAAAGAAGAGAAAGAAGATTGCTTGTTTTCTTTTCTTTCCCCCAATCGTCTCCCACATATTGTTAGAAGCATTTACCTGTTGTTGACCCTCCAATCGGCTGGTCAACTACAGTGCGTATATTGCGTCAAGCATTCTTTCTCTTTCTGGCCATAGTGCAGTATACAGTGAAGTTATTTTGTTTCTAGCACTAGGTTATTACTAGTTTGTTTCGGATGCAGCATTTTTAGTTAGCTATGTAGAATTAGTTTTATTTATTTACATATCTGCGTGTGTTGTTTGTTTGTTCTTGCTGAAGTCCCATTGAGCTGAAACATCGTTCAAATGTGTGTCGTCCATGAATTACGTAAAGTTTAAACCATACCGTTTTTTTCATTTTTTTTTTTCATTTTTCCTTCCATCCAATTCTACCTAATCTTCTATAAATCCAAATTTCAAAGGCTTCAGTTTTCTGTTCTGTTTCTTGTCTAATGTCCATGTTTCTGGACCATATAGAAATGTTGACATTCTTAGTAAAACATTTTGCTATTCTAAGTTTTAGCCTGGTGTTATTTGTTTTGATGTTAGTATATTTATATATATGTATATATATTTATATGTATATATATTATATATATATATATATTATATATATATATATATATATATATATATATATATATATATATACAGTTATCCTCACTATTGTCCAACAAGGAAATAACTCTGGAGGCAAAACGGGCACTATACAATGCAATCTTCATCCGAACGTTGTGCTACCAATGCCAGACCTGGACCCTAGATGTAAGAACAATAAGAAAAAAAATAACCTCTACAGAGATTAAATGTGTCAGACGAATGACAGGAAACAGTCTGAGAGATAAGATCAGAAATGAAGAACTGAGAAAAAAAGCTCGGAATAGCCCCCGCTATAGAATATATAAGGAAACAACACATAAAATGATTTTGCCACGTGACAAGGCAGAAAGAACAAAACACAACACAACGAGCCTTCAACAAACGTTGTGAGAACACCAGACTCAAGGGTCGACCACGAAAAAGATGGGTCGATGGAATATTAGAAACACTAGGAAACATAACAGCGGAAGAGGCGAACAGAAGAGCAAAAGACTGCAAATTATATCTCCCCTCGACGCTGAAAGGCAGATGAGGAAGGAAAGAAGAAGAAGGAGAAGAGGAAATTAGTATATTTCTCATGACATCAAAATTACGTTTTACCATTCTTAATCTTTTGTTTATTTCAGTTTTGCATTTTCCATCACTGGAATAACTTGCACATAAACCTAACTATGTTATATTATATGGGGTGTTATGTTCTTAACTTACGTAAAGACATATTTGATTAACTTCCCTTGTGTATTTTTCTTATGTTTATGAAAACTAAATAATTTTAATTTGCGCTAGATCTCTTGGATAATAACCGAATAGCAAAGCAAGCCCTCATATGGGAAACAACAGGTAAAAGAAAAAGAGGAAGACCCAGGGAGACACTGAGAAGAACATTGATGAGAGCGGCAAGAGCAGCAGGAATCGGCTCCCTCAACGAGATAGAACTGCTTGCACAGAACAGAGACAGATGGCGAGATTTGATAAAATATCTTTAAAAGAAAACTGCTAGAACAAAAAAAAAATTCATATAGGAGAAGGTGTATCTTGGTCTACGCCCTATGGGCCGGCTACGGCTCGAAAGGTCAATAGATAGAGATCTCTTGGATTTGAACGTACACAAAGTATATTTGTTTCTTGTCTAATGGAGATAATGTTATTATTGAGATGAATAAGAGGTGGTTTTAGTATCTTACGGATGCGTTGAACCGCCATCAAAGAGAGGACTAAGATGGTCTCAGATAAAAAAAAACAAGAACTGAAACACGTTGTGTCTGACCGTCAGACGAGAATAACTATGACTTGTTCTCTTTACGCCTTATTCGGCCCAAAATGATATTTAATCAATCAATCAATCAATCAATCATCAATCAATCAATCAATCAATCAATTAATCAATCAATCAGTCAGTCAGTCAGTCAGTCAGTCAATCAATCAATAAATCATTCAATCAATCATTCAATAAATCAATCAATCAATCAATCAATGGAAAGAATGTTAATACTGAGATTAATTATATGTTTTTGTTCTCATCTACGTCATCATGATCAAGTACCGGGTCTGCTGGTGTAGGTGATCATGTCTCTCCGCAACTTTCGATCTCGACAGTTATTTATTATTTCTGTTGTTGACCTTCTGCCAAGCCATTCTCTAAGCTGTCTGCTATCTTTTCTCTTTGCTTCCCTCTATCTCTTTTATCCCTCAATTTTCCCAGTTGTTACAATATATTCCAGTTGTTCCCTTCTCATTACATGGCCAAAAAAAATGATTGTTTCTTCCTAATATTGGAAATTAACTCTCTTTTTGTTTTGGCCTCTTTGGACCATCATACAACAATCCCCCATTACAACAATCTCCTCATACAACAATCCCCATACAACAATCCCCATACAACAATCTCCTCATACAACAATCCCCTCATCGAACAATACCCCTTTACAACAAACCCCCGATACAACAATCCCCATACAACAATCCCTATACAACAATCCCCTCATACAACAATCCTCATACAAAAATCTCCTCATACAACATTCCCCTAATACAACAATCCCCTAATACAACAATCCCCTAATACAACAATCCCCTAATACAACAATCCCCATACAACAATCCCCATTCAACAATCCCCATACAACAATCCCCATTCAACAATCCCCTAATACAACAATCCCCCCATACAACATAAAGAAAACCACACGACAACACACACAAAGATTTGAACTCACCTCATCCTCGACTGCAGTGTTGACGCTATCCATACTTTGACTAAGCGAGCCTGGTCCTTCCTTAAGCCCTGAAGTCGGAGAAATAGAATTTGACGCTATCAAAGACGTGGCCATGTCAATAACCAGCATATGGAAGAATGTAGTCCGTCCGGCGGAGAGATATCACTGCATATATGTAAATCACCAATGTGTCCTTCGTCAGTGAAAAGTAGTTCAAAATAAATCTTAAATTGTTTTGTTTACCGATCACAGCTGTATTCACAGCAAAATTTCCAGGTATATTCACAGCTGCGAAAACAGTTAAATCTCCACAAGAACTGTTGATTTAATTGGTTTGTTTATGTTGCTCAATTTAGTCTTTTATCGTTTACATAAAACATATCAAATTAAAAAATGAATTAATCTTTCATTAATCATAAACAATGAAAAACTTATCTTAAAGTTGATATATTTTCTTCTTTGGAATTTTGCCTACATTTTGGGAATGCACGACCCATTAAAAGTCTCACTAAGTCTTTCAGGTTATATTTGACGTACGTGTTTATATGTTAGACATTATAGTGAAGGAAAGCAAAAATAAAGGCTCAGCCTCAATAGCAAAAAGACAGAAGTAATGGTAGCAACAAAGAGAAGGACTTCACCGTAATGCACAATATAGACAAGTGGAACAATATTAAAACACGTAAATGAATTTAAATATTTGGGAACGTTGTTAACCTCAGATGGTAGATGTACAACAGAGGTGAGATGTAGAATGGCTCAGGAAAAAGCAGCTTTCAAAAAAAAAAATGTGGAGAATACTGTGCAATCCATTTTTCACAATAGAAGCAAGAAAAAGAGTTCTTAAATGTTATGTAGAACCAGTATTAACATATGGATGTGAATCATAGACAATAGGACAACAGACAAGAAAATCACTGGAGTCTGTAAACATTTGGTTCTACAGAAGAATGTTGAGAATACCATGGACAGCAAAGAAGAGTAATCGAAACATTCTGAAAGAGGTCAAAGCAAAAAGAGAGCTAATTTCCAATATTAGGAAGAAACAATCATCATTTTTTGGCCATGTAATGAGAAGAGAACAACTGAAATATATTGTAACAACTGGGAAAATTGAGGGACGAAGAGATAGAGGGAGGCAAAGAGAAAAGATACCAGGCAGCGTAAGAGGATGGCTTGGGTGAAGGTCAACAACAGATATGATAAATAACTGTCGAGATCGAAAATTATAAAGAGACATGATCACCTACGCCAGCAGGCCCGATACTTGATGATGGTGATGATGACGACCTGTATATACGAACTGTATAAGAAAGAGACAACCCACATCTACTGGACATGTCTTGCGAAAATCAGGGATTGAGAAAACTATAACAACAGACAGAATGAATAGAAACAAGAGCAGAGGACAACAAACAGAAAAAAAATATGAACAGCTTATCCAAATGGTATAATAAAAGATCACCAACTAAAATAATGACATGCATGAAGGACCGAACGATGTGGAGAGAGATGATCGCCTACACCGACTGTCATGACACCTGATGATTCATCATCATCATCATCATCATCACCATTGTGTGCCTTCTCCGCAACGAAGGTTGGCTACCATGGATCGCCATTCTACTCAGTTTCTTGCTTTGATGGTGCAGGCTGTCATAGGTTGACTTGTCCATCTTTTGATGTTACTCGTCCATGTTAGTCTTGGTCTGCCTCTGCCTCTTTTACCTTGTATTTTTCCTTCCAATATTACTTTTATTAGGATGTTGTGTCTTTTAACATGCCCCACAAATCTCATTTGTCTTGTCTTAATTGTATTTAGTAGTTCTCTTTTTATTTTCAGTTGTTTTAAAACTTTATCGTTTGTTATCTTTTGTTTCCATCCAATTCTACCTATTCTTCTATAAATCCACATTTCAAAGGCTTCAATTTTCTGTTCTGTTTCCTTGTCTAATGTCCATGTTTCTGCACCATACAGGAATATTGAGAAGACGTAACATTTTGCCATTCTTAGTTTCAGCCCTGCTGATATTTGTTTTGTTGTTAGTATATTTTTCATGGCATTAAAATTACTTTTTGCCATACCTATTCTTTTGTTTATTTCAGTTTTGCATTTTCCATCATTGGTTATAGTATGTCCCACGTAGTTGTAACTCTGGACTGTCTCCAGATGTATTCCCTCAACTGTGATATTTAATTGTAGGTCTTGAGAATTTTCTTTGTTTATGATCATAGTTTTAGTCTTGTTGATATTCATTTCTTATATGATGATTATATGTGTAAATAGTTAAAACATTTAAACACGTGACAGACCGAACTATATCATCTTCTTCTGCTGTAAGCACCTCCTGATGTCAATATTACTATTTTCGATTTACCCCATACAACTATCTTGACGACACATAGTACCATTGCTGGTGTATGTCGAGGGGCAACGATAGAACCAGAGGTATAAAGGCCGCTTGGCCAAGCAGTCGCCACGACGTGTGAGATTTTTATTTCACCCCCGATAAAAAAAATCCTTTCTGTCTACCGCGGGCTTCGAACACCGTACGTCAGCTTTTAAGCCAGTGGAACAGTGATTTTAGCCGCACGGCCCCATACAACAATCCCCCCCTCCCCAAATACAAATACCCCCAAGTGGGCTCGGTAGCCAAGTTGGGAAAACCACCCTACTGGACTACCGACGTTCGGACAATCCATGTTCGATTCCCGCTGGGAGCAGTGTGAGTTGTACTCGTGGTTGGAAAAAAAATACCCCCCCCCCCTCCGCGGTCGACCCAGCCGTTGACAGAAATGGGTACCAGGGTATTACCATGAGAAGGTGAGGAATGTCGCCTCGCATCGTGAGTTGCAATGCTTGAAACGACACTATCCAGAAGTTTCCGAACATTTCTGGATAGCCGGCCGAGCACATATGGGTGGAAACTCGTTTGCTATGACGCCGGTTCCAGTCTCGTACTTTATCTTTACTATTTTCGGAAAAAGATTTCGTCAGCTCGAGGTTGGTGACGTCTCCATACAGCGTACACATAAAACTTTGGTCAGCTCGAGCTTTTACTTTACTTTACTTTATTCTACTTTACTTTAGTTCACTTTAATTCACTTCACTTTTCTTCACTTCTCTTCACTTTACTTTACTTTACTTTACCTTAATTTACTTTACTTCACTTTACTTTATTTCACTACACTTCACTTCACTTTACTTTACTTCACTTTACTTTACTTCACTTTACTACATTTCACTTTACTTTACTTTACTTTACTTTACTTTACTTTACTTTACTTCACTTTACTACACTTCACTTTACTTTACTTCACTTTACTACACTTCACTTTACTTTACTTCACTTTACTACATTTCACTTTACTTTACTTCACTTTACTACATTTCACTTTACTTTACTTTACTTTACTTTACTTCACTTTACTACACTTCACTTTACTTTACTTCACTTTACTACACTTCACTTTACTTTACTTCACTTTACTACATTTCACTTTACTTTACTTTACTTTACTTTACTTTACTTTACTTTACTTTACTTTACTTTACTTTACTTTACTTTACTTTACTTTACTTTACTTCACTTTACTACACTTCACTTTACTTTACTTTACTTTACTTTACTTCACTTCACTTTACTACACTTCACTTTACTTTACTTTACTTTACTTTACTTTACTTTACTTTACTTCACTTCACTTTACTTCACTTTACTACACTCTAACCATCTAGCTCCCTGTCTACAAAAGAAAATTAAAGTAAAGAGCCCCGTCACGCCAAGCGCTGTATAGAGAATGTGGTGTTAGTGACCATAATTTTTACAGACCTTCAGCACATGATTTTTGAGGTAATGTGATCGGTATTACGCCAGTGCCGCTTTACTTTCCCAGAAAAAAGCAGATACCCATTTAAGGCTGGGTGAACCCGAGAGCCGTCGATCAGAATCAAACCCAACCTCTTGTGTTTGTAGTCCAGTTCTCTAACCACTGAGTTGTCTCGGCTCCCCTTATCCACAGTCATTACATCGATTCTTTTGTTTAGTTTTTACCGTGTTACGACACCACGCTATACAATAACTTCTCTCTTTGTCGTCCGCGATCTTTCTTTCCCCTTTATTTTGCCAGTTGTAACCAAGTATTCCAACTTTCCTCTTCGCATGATGTGCCCGAAAAATGGTGAGTATTTCTTTCTGATGTTTCTTAGGAGCTCCATTTTTTGTGTTGGCCTCTTTGAGAATTTCCTCATTGGTATTTTTAGCTGTCCAGGAAACTTTCAACATTCTTC
This sequence comes from Megaustenia siamemsis, assembly GCA_032433765.1. NCBI lineage: Eukaryota > Metazoa > Mollusca > Gastropoda > Stylommatophora > Ariophantidae > Megaustenia > Megaustenia siamemsis. The sequence goes on from JAVIAB010000099.1 coordinate 22,978,517, forward strand.
TGAGAAATCCCATCTCTGTGACCTCTGATCATCTTCTCATTTTTTTGTCTACTGTCCATGATTCGTATCCATTGGGACAGTACTTATGCTGTTAAAATAGTCCTTATTTATAATTTCTGCTGTTGACCTCCTGCCAAACTGTCTCTCTAAGCTGTCTGATAGCATTTCTCCTTGCTTCTCTCTTTCTCTTCATCCCTCAATTTTCCCAGTTGTTAAATATATTTCAGTTGTTCCCTTCTCATTACATGGCCAAAAATGATGATTGTCTCGTCCTAATATTGGATATTAGCTCTCTTTTTGCTTTGGCTTCTTTTAGAACGTTTTCATGAATCACCTTAGCTATATTTCTATCTTTCTATCTTTCGTTCGCCTGAAGTATTGTCTATATCTGCAATGTCGTTTCCTGTATACATTTTTACTGTCTTTTGTAATTCTTGCAGTGGCGCATATAGTTTTGTGTGTAGTGTACCATTGGCGTGAGTGCGTGGCATCCTGATTGTTGTAGTGAGCCTTTTGGCTGGTTGCCTCCGACGTCAGCACTGAAACTTGCTAGAGCAGACTGTGGTCTTGCTCGGGTGTAGGAAGGCCTGGGCAGTCTTGGTTTTCAATCCCTGGTGACTGTTAAGCCCCATCCCCAAAACAAGGAGCTGGCCTTGATCTTCTTAGTTGTCCTTTGTATTCTCTCTGTAAAACCACAGTTCTACTCCCTCCATTGATTTTCTTGTCTGTTTTCCCATTGTCCATGATTCACATCTACATGTTGAATATGTGATATAAGAAGATAAATGAACACTCATACCATAAACGTCACACTCGAGGCGTGTACGAGGGTTTTCTTCTCCCTCTCGTTTATTCTCTTACAACACCAAAATAGTCCGTTTGTATGCCCCGGACCGATCCGCGATCAATGATTGGCTGCAGCATACGTCACTTATGCATAATTAATGTGATCACTCCACCTTTTGTACTGTCTCCGCATCAAAGATCCGTTACCCAGGAACGCTATTTTACTCTCTCTCGCACTCTCTCTCGCACTTTCTCTCGCACTCTCTCTTGTCCTAATGATACCTATTTGTCTGTCTGTCTGTCTGTCTGTCTGTCTATACAACTATTGTTCTTTTGAGCTGAAGGCGTACCATAGGACGCACATTCTACTCTTGACTTTCGATTACCTTTACTATCAAGTGTCAAACTTTGAGCGCGTCCCTCTTCTCTGGATGTTTCTTAACCTCAGCGAGGGAATGTATGCCTGCTATTGTTGCCTCACTGTTCTTGTTAGTAGTTCTCTAAATCTGACATTTCTGAAGTTTCTCTCTGGTTCTTATGAGGACCAGATTTGTGATTATCTTCTTCCCTCTTCTCATCACATAGCCAACATATGACCACCTTCTTCTCTCTTCTCATCACATAGCCAACATATGACCACCTTCTTCTCTCTTCTCATTACATAGCCAACATATGACCACCTTCTTCTCTCTTCTCATTACATAGCCAACATATGACCACCTTCTTCTCTCTTCTCATCACATAGCCAACATATGACCACCTTCTTCTCTCTTCTCATTACATAGCCAACATATGACCACCTTCTTCTCTCTTCTCATTTCATAGCCAACATATGACCACCTTCTTCTCTCTTCTCATTACATAGCCAACATATGACCACCTTCTTTTCTCTTCTCATTACATGGCCAACATATGACCACCTTCTTCTCTTTTCTCATCACATGGACAACATATGACCCCCTTCTTCTCTCTTCTCATCACATGACCAACATATGACCACCTTCTTCTCTTTTCTCATCACATGGACAACATATGACCACCTTCTTCTCTCTTCTCATCACATGACCAACATATGACCACCTTCTTCTCTTTTCTCATCACATGGACAACATATGACTACCTTCTTCTCTCTTCTCACCACATGAACAACATATGACCACCTTCTTTGTTTTGATACTCAATGAGATATTAACTCGGATGATTCCACTGACACGGACGGTTGAGCAATTATGGATTTCCATTCGTTTGCAGTGATACCGGAGCCTTCGACTAATTAAACTATACGTCTTATGTGGATTATGGCATTAGTGCTCATATTGATATGTGATATATGGCACATTTTGTGGATAGTGTTATGGGAATCCCACTTTGCAGGCGTAGTTCCTCAGAAAGAAAGAAATCTCATGTTTCCTGTTCATGGACTGTGTGGCCATCAAGGTCAAGGTGGTTGGAAAACAAGTTTGACACATCCGGGAACATACAAAGTAAACATGAACAGCGAGGATACCACCCAGATATCTCAGTATGTTACTGCGGCTCTCAGCATCATCTGGTCGCATGTCATTTACAGAATGTTACATTCATCACTGCCCGTCTGAAAGAATCTCTGTCTCTAGCCAGATCTCCCACAGAACGTTACATTCATCACAGCTCGTCTGAAAGAATCTTTGTCTCTAGCCAGATCTCCCACAGAACGTTACATTCATCACAGCTCGTCTGAAAGAATCTCTGTCTCTTGCCAGATCTCCCACAGAACGTTACATTCATCACTGCCCGTCTGAAAGAATCTTTGTCTCTAGCCAGATCTCCCAAAGAACGTTACATTCACCACAGCCCGTCTGAAAGAATCTCTGTCTTTATGACAATGACTTCTTCTGCTGTCATATTCAAGATCTCCTTGATTTCTTGAAACCATCTTCTTCTTGGTCTGCCCCTGATGCGTCGCCCAGGAACCATGCCTTTCGTTGTTCTTTCCAGCCCGCTGTGTCTTTTGACATGGTCATAATATTGTAATTTTCTCTGTATAATGCTATTATAAGCCAGTTCTTTTTTTATGTTTAATTCTTTTAACATGTCTTCATTGCTCGTTTTCATTATCCAAGGTATCTTAAGGATTTTTCTGTAGCATTTTGTTTTGCGAATAATTTGATTTTGTTTTATATAATTACGTCTGCAATTGTAATTTATTAATATTTGTTATTTCTGTTTCATTATTAATTCTTTTTAAAAAATTGTTTTAATTATTTATTTATTTTTGCAAATACAAAGTCTGTGTATTTTCACTTCTTGAAAAACAACAAACTTCTGTCACACGTTATTATTACTTTTCTCATTTCTATTGCTGGTGTTACTCTTTATTCCTTCTTCTCATCAAGTAAGGTGATGGCAGTGACCAAGGCATTCAAATGGTTAGAGTCACAAGACTACACCCACGCATGTATACTGAGTGATTCGATGAGCATGATAAAAAAGTGGAGGCGGGCTCTGTACGCATGCAATGGGTAGAGTTGTTGCAGAAGTCAAAAATACGTAAGGTCACCTTTGTCTATGTCCCTGGACATGCCGGAGTACGGGGAAATGAAAGGGCGGACAGGTTGGCTAGCTGCGCTGTCGTTGAGGACGGTCAGTCAATGGATCGGGCAGACATCATCAATGCCCTCCGAGATGTGGGAAGAGCACAGGACTTCGACAAACACAGATCCACGTCACTTCTTCGGATGATGGAAATGGGAGTTAAGATGGGCACAGCCAGAAATGAGAAACTTAGTGGCCGTGTAAGAAGACTTATCAACCAACACAGAACTGGAGTCGTCAGTCGCTGGACACTGAGGGAATTGCTGAGGAGGGAATCTGAGCACCTATGGACATGTTCGGAGTGCAATGATGATGACCCGCAAATAACTCAATAACTCAATCAAGTAATTTGTAATATTTACATTTACTACTACTCTTACTGGTGCTATAACCAGAACAGTTTTGAGAAGAAAGAACGGGCTAGGAAAAAAAACAGACTACAGTACTGTTATTACAGTACCACCTGTCAGCATATTTACAGTACATTACAGTACAGACTGCTATGATGGGGACTGCAGTTACCTTTCTTTGTTTGGGAGATGAGATAGTAATTCGGATGATTCCACTGGCACGGGCGGTTGAGCAATTATGGATTTTAATTCGTTTGCAGTGATACCGGGGCCTTCCATAACCAAACAACTAACCAAATTACAGTACATTGCAGCCAATGAATGAAAAATATTGAGATAAAAAGTGCCGGTACTGTATACCGTTGAGTACCATGAAATAAGAGTACTGTACACTGGAAATATTATATTATACTCATGGCCCTCATAACGTTGCTATTGTAATTAAAACAATTTTTACTAATTAGTAAAATTACTAGTAAACGTGAATGCAAAACATTTATCTAAAAGGATTTATGAAAAAAAAAATTATGAAAAGATTTATCAAAAAGATTTGTCATAAAGATTTATCAAAAAGTTTTATCATAAAGATTTATCAAAAAGATTTATTAAAAAGATTTATAAATAAAGATTTATCAAAATTGTTATCATAAAGATTTATCTAAAAGATATGTCTAAACGATTTATCAAACAGATTTATCAAAAAGATTTGTCATAAATACTTGTCATAAATATTTATCTAAAATATATGTCTAAAAGATTTATCGAAAAGATTTATCAAACGTAGTAGAGAAATGACATGTGATCTTCCTACATGAATCCACAAGAAAAAGATTCAACGAAAAATTAAGACGAGATCATCATCATCATGTGCCATACCGGTTGGCGCAGGCGATCATCTCCTTCTGCAATCCTGCCTCCTCAGTTCATCTGATCAGTTCTTGTGTTTAGTTGTCACCGAGCCACGACACAAAGCTATCTAGTATCTTCGTCTTTTCTCCCTATTTTGGACAGTTGTAATTAAGTATTCTAAATGTCCTCTTTTCATTGAAAATGTCGATTATTTCTATTTGACGTTTTTATATGTTATGTTATGTTATGTAGAGCTAGTCTTAACATATGGATGTGAATCATGGACAATAGGAATGGACAAGAAAATCACTGGAGGCTGTAGAAATGTGGTTTTACAGAAGAATGTTGAGAATACCATGGACAGCTAAGAAGAGTAATGAATGCGTTCTGAAAGAGGCCAAAGCAAAAAGAGAGCTAATTTCCAATATTAGGAAGAAACAATCATCATTTTTTGGCCATGTAATGAGAAGAGAACAACTGGAATATATTGTAACAACTGGGAAAATTGAGGGACGAAGAGATAGAGGGAAGCAAAAAGAAAAGATACCAGAGAGCTTAAGAGAATGGCTTGGCAGAAGGTCAACAACAGAAATGATAAATAACTGTCGTGATCGAAAGTTGTGGAGAGACATGATCATCTACGCCAGCAGGTCCGGTACTTGATGATGATGATGATGTCTTTATATGAGCTCTCGTTTTGCGTTTCGCTTTGTTGAGAATGTCCTCGTTTGTCTTTTTAGCTGTCCAAGGACTTTCAACATTCTTATGAGAAATCCCATCTCTGTGGCCTCTAATTGAACACAATAACATACATCGCAGGTTGGTTACCATGGAGCGCTATTCATTTATTGGGTGCTGTCTCCATCCACATCGAAGGTTGGCTACCATGGACCGCCATTCATTTATTGGGTGCTGTCTCCATCCACATCGAAGGTTGGCTACCATGGACCGCCATTCATTTATTGCGTGCTGTCTCCATCCACATGGAAGGTTGGCTACCATGGAGCGCCATTCATTTCTTGGGTGCTGTCTCCATCCACATCGAAGGTTGGCTACCATGGACCGCCATTCATTTATTGGGTGCTGTCTCCATCCACATCGAAGGTTGGCTACCATGGACCGCCATTCATTTATTGGGTGCTGTCTCCATCCACATCGAAGGTTGGCTACCATGGACCGCCATTCATTTATTGGGTGCTGTCTCCATCCACATCGAAGGTTGGCTACCATGGACCGTCATTCATTTATTGGGTGCTGTCTCCATTCACATCGAAGGTTGTTGGCTACCATGGACCGCCATTCATTTATTGGGTGCTGTCTCCATTCACATCGAAGGTTGTTGGCTACCATGGACCGTCATTCATTTATTGGGTGCTGTCTCCATTCACATCGAAGGTTGTTGGCTACCATGGACCGCCATTTTATTCTGTCTCTTGTCTTGATGGTCATCTTGTCATAGGTTCACCAATCCAGCTTTTAGTGTTATCAATCTCCACTTTAGTCTTGGTCTGCCTCTGCCTCGTCTACCTTGTACCTTTCCTTCCAAGATGACTTGTTGTTGGCTGTTGTGTCTCTTCACGTTGTTCTTTTTTTTTATTTTCAGCCGATTCAGAACTTCCTTGTTGCTTTTCTTGTCCTTCATTTCTCCCCATTTTCCTATAGATTCACATTTCAGGGGCTTCAATTTTCTGCTCTGTTTTCCTATTTAATGTCGATGTTTCTACACCATACAATTCTTCTTCTTCTACCTTTCAGCTCCCTGTGGAGTATATGTCTTCAACAAAAACTTTCCAAGCCGTTCTGTTTCTTGCCATTCTGTTAAGATCATTCCTCTTTTAAGATCATCTCTGCTTCATGTCTTCTCCAAGAATTCTTCGGTCTTCCTCTTTGTCTTTTCCCCTGGGGGTTCCAAAAAAAGGTCCTGTTGTGTAATACTCTCAGTTGGCTTCCGCAGTGTGTGTCCTATCCAGCGCCATCGTCTTCACTGTATCTCTTTATCCACTGGTATTTAACTGGTACATTTCCATAATTCTATGTTAGTGATTTTGTCCTGCCATTTCCATCCTTTTATTCTGCATAAGCATTCATTAATGAAAGTCTGTATCTTCGTGATTGTCAATTTTGTTGTTCTCCATGATTCACAACCATACACCATACAATAATGTCGAGAAAATATTTATTAATCTACTAAATAATCGCTAATTTTAAATGTTAAAAAATGTTACCAATTTAACTGCTTAAATAATTAATGTTTATGATATATGCAAAATTACCGATTAAAGAGAATTTAACGGATTCTTCACTGCTATGTTAATGAACCACAAATGTGAATGCTTACAATAATCACGTAGCTGAAATATCACATCACCTCCATACATCAGATCACACAATGAAATCACATAACACGTCCCAGAAAGCTCTTCAGAAAAGCAACAAGCATATACACTTGACAGCGTGTGTGTAAGTGTTCTATGCTATCATAAGCCTGGAGTGTTATATTTCGTTTCGGATTATGTCTGTTGGCAGGCTCTTAACAAGTGAGTGAAATAGAAGTGGTTCTTGCTTTTAGTTTATATGAGTTTGTCCGTTGTGCTTCCGGTTTGCAAGGGGGCGGTTCCCTGTGGAGAAACAATATACTAATTAGCTAATTAAGTGAGTGGAAGAGGATAGTTGGTGTTCAGAGGGTGGAGGATGAGTGGAGAGATTGTGGAGTTTGGTTTTATGATAACGATGGTATAAGTGTTAATGATGTGTGACAATAGAATGTGATGGGAATAAAGTGTGAATTTAGACAAAAAAATGGTTACAAGAAATAATGTTGGACATTTTAATGGGGGTTATATGTGAAATAAAGAAAAGAATAGGAATGGCAAAAAGTAATTTTAATGCCATGAAAATATACTAACATCAAAACAAATAACACCAGGGCTAAAACTAAGAATAGAAAAATGTTATATCTTCTCAATATTCCTGTATGGTGCAGAAACATGGACATTAGACAGGAATAGAGAACAGAAAATTGAAGCCTTTGAAATGTGGATTTATAGAAGAATAGGTAGAATTGGATGGAAGGAAAAGAAAACAAACGATGAAGTCTTAAAACAACTAAAAATGAAAAGAGAACTACTAAACACAATTCAAACAATACAAATGAGATTTTTGGGCCATGTTAAAAGACACAGCAGCCTACTACATGTAATATTGGAGGGGAAAATACAAGGTAAAAGAGGCAGAGGCATACCAAGACTAACATGGACGAGTAACATCAAAAGATTGATAAGTCATCCTATGACAACCTGAATCATCAAAGCAACAATCACAGTGGAATGGCGCTCCATGGTAGCCAACCTTCGATGCGGAGATGGCACTCAACGATGATGACATATAATGATGGATGCACGTTCTATTAGTTGTGTATGTTCTTCAAAGTCAACATGAAATAAACAGATAAACAGAGTACAGTTGTGTGCTTGATTTATCACTATCATGTTCCAATGCGGTCACTTCAGCGAAGGCGGTTTTATTGACGATCAACATCAACAGACATTGAGCTATAACAAGTTCTTCTTCTTCACCATCTTCATCATCATCGCCTTCATCTTCATCATCATCACCTTCATCTTCATCTTCTAACACATCTTCTTCATCAAGATCTTCTTCTTCACCATCAATTTCATCATCATTATCTTCATAGTCATCATCATCCTCTTTTTCTTCCTCTCCTTATCCTTATCATCATCATCATCATCTTCATCATCATCATCATCTTCTTCTTCTCCTTTTCATCATCATCATCTTCTTCTTCTCCTTTTCATCATCATCATCTTCTTTTTCTTCCTCTCCTTATCCTTATCATCATCATCATCACCATCATCATCATCGTCATCATCATCATCTTCTTCTTCTCCTTTTCATCATCATCATCACCATCATCACCATCATCACCATCATCATCATCATCATCACCATCATCATCATTACCATCATCACCATCATCATCACCATCATCATCATCATCATCATCATCACCATCATCATCACCATCACCATCATCATCATCACCATCATCACCATCATCACCATCATCATCACCATCATCATCATCATCATCATCACCACCATCACCATCATCACCATCATCATCAGCCTCTTCTTCTTCTTCTCTTTATTCTTTTCATCATCACCATCATCTTCTTCTTCTTCTCCTTTTCATCATCATCATCATCACCATCATCACCATCATCACCATCACCATCATCATCATCATCATCACCATCATCATCATTACCATCATCACCATCATCATCACCATCATCATCATCATCATCATCACCACCATCACCATCATCACCATCATCATCAGCCTCTTCTTCTTCTTCTCTTTATTCTTTTCATCATCACCATCATCTTCTTCTTCTTCTCCTTTTCATCATCATCATCATCATCATCATCATCATCATCATCATCACCATCTTCCTCTTCTCCTTATCATCACCATCATCTCCATCATCATCTTCTTCTTCTCCTTATCCTTCATCTGCCTAACCCAACTACCACACCTTCCACTGTCGTTCCTTCCAACCCGCTGTGTCTTGTGACACGGCTAAATTACTTTAATTTCCTCTGTAGAAGAGTGTTTATAAGCCAGCTCTTTTTTTGAAGCTCAGATCTGTTAATGTCTTCATTGCTCTTTTTCATTATCCAAGATTCTCTAAGATTTTTCCTGCAGAAGTTTATTTTGAACGTACAGATAATCTTCATTGTTGTCTACGAGATTGTCCATGATTCACAACCTATATATTACTATCCGGCCGATACATGTCATCGATTATTGGAGTTATGCTGTCTTTTGATATTGGTGTATAATTTTTGAGTAATTAGAGTAAATATGAAAGATGAACATTTTTCGGGCACATCATGAGAAGAGGAAAGTTGGAATACTTTGTAACAGTTGACAAAATACAGGGAAAGAGAGATCGCGGACGACAAAGAGAGATCGCGGACGACAAAGAGAGAAAATACTAGATAGCTTGGTGTCATGGCATGGAGCCGCGATAGCTCAGTGGTTAGTGAACTGGACTACAAAGCTCAAGTTGTAGGGTTCGATCCCAACCGACGGCTTCCGGGTTCACCCAGCCTTAAATGGGTACCGGATTTTTTCCTGGGGAAAGTAAAGCGGCACGGGTGTAATACCGACCACATTACCCCAAAAATCATGTGCTGAAGGTCTGTAAAATATAGGGTCACTAACACCATATTTCCCTATACACCACTTGGTGTGACAGGGGTACTTAACTTTTTTTTTTTTTTTTTTTTTATAATATGAAAGATGAACATCTTTCGGGCACATCATGAGAAGAGGAAAGTTGGAATACTTGGTTACAATTGACAAAATACAGGGAAAGAGAAATCGCGAACGAGAAAGAGAGAAAATACTGGATAGCATGGTGTCATGACATGGAAAACAGTCAACAACAGAATTGATACGAAGCACTGTAGATAGAAGATTGTGGAGGGACATGATCGCCTACGCCAACCGGTATGGCACATGATGATTATTCTGTTCAACCATCCATTAATGATTGCTGCCGGAGCTACTGAGTTTAGAGCTCTGTGCACACCGTGAGCTGTGCTTCTCATCCGGATGGTGTTTCTATATTCAGATTGCTTACGATGAATGATGATATCGTATGACAAAAGACAGTTCAGCTGCGTTCACTTTCGGTGCCACTTCGCCTTATGTCTTGTGGCGCGTGCTGTAGCTGCTATGGTTGGGACTACAACTTCCTTTCTTTGTTTGGATCCTTCTATGAAAAGTTAATTCGGGTGATTCCACTAGCACGGGCAGTTGAGCAATTATGGATTTTTATTCATTTGCAGTGTTACCGGGCCTTCGACTAACTATACCCATATTTATCCAATAATGAAGGTCTGTATCTACATGATTGTCATATTTGTTGATCTCCATGTTTCACAGCCATTGGCGGATAATACTAGCTCAGCCCTTCATCATCCACATCTTTCCAAGAAGTAACCCTTCTGTCGGTGTTTCTTCTTTGAGCTAAGCAGCAAAAAAATGAGCTCGTTACGTTCTTGCCAATTTGTCGTTTTATTTTAGTTGAGAGTAAATGGTGTGATATGAATGCAGTGAAAACATGACCACATCACAACAAAGGCAAGAGGAATCGTCAACATAAACAAAGAGAGGATAACACAAATATGTGGAAAGAAGTACAAGAAGTGAGATATTTGGCTATTGGTGCTGAATAACAGGCAGGGTAATAGCAATATGTTTCTTATATTGCATGTTATTTCTTTTGTTTCTATATGTTTCTATTTTTCTTTCTACGTTTCTTTCTTCCTTTCTCTCTTTCTTTCTGTCTTTCTTTCTTTCTTTCTTCTCTCTTTCTTTCTTTCTTTCTTTCTTTAAATAATGAATATTAATTAAATCATTCATTCATTTTTTCTTTCTTTCCTTCTTTCTTTCTTTCTTTCCTTCTTTCTTTTTCTTTCTTTCTTTCTTTCTTTCTTTCTTTCTTTCTTTCTTTCTTTCTTTCTTTCTTTCTTTCTTTCTTTCTTTCCTTCTTTCTTTCATTCATTCATACTGTAATTTTTTATTTATTTATTTTAATTTATTTCTTTTTTCGTTTCTTTCTTTCTTTATTACTCTTACTTACTTTCTTTCTTTCTTTCTTTCTTTTTAATCTTTATTCGTTTCTTTCTTTCTTCTTCTTTCTTCTTCATCATCCTCTTCCTTCTCCATTTTCTTCACTCAGCGCTTTTCTTTCTCTTCATTTCCTTGCTATTTTCTCTCTTATTCATTCATTTATCTGTATCTCAGTGAAAAGCAAATGAGGAAGGAAAAAGTAAAAGATTATATTCTATGTCGCCGTATTTCATATTATCGTTATATTTCATATTATCATTATATTTCATATTATCATTATATTTCATATTATCGTTATATTTCATATTATCATCATATTTCATATTATCATTATATTTCATATTATCGTTATATTTCATATTATCGTTATATTTCATATTATCATTATATTTCATATTATCGTTATTTTTCATATTATCATTATATTTTATATTATCATTATATTTCATATTATCGTTATATTTTATATGACCATTATATTTTATATGACCATTATATTTCATATTATCATTATACTATGATGATAAACAAAGAAAATACTCAAAACCCAAACATGGATATCAAAATTGAAGGAATAAACCTGGAGACAGTTCAGAACTACAACTACCTTGGACATACTATAACCAGTGATGGAAAATGTACAACTGAAATAAACAAAATAATAGGAATGGCAAAAAGTAATTTTAATGTCATGAAGAACATACAAACATCAAAACAAATAACACCAAGGCTAAAACTAAGAATAGCAAAATGTTACATCTTCACAATATTCCTATATGGTGCAGAAACACGGACATTAGACAACAGAACAGAACAGAGAATTGAAGCCTTTGAAATGTGGATATGTAGAAGAATATGTAGAATTGGATGGAAGGAAAAGAAAACAAACGATGAAGTCTTAAAACAACTAAAAATGAAAAGAAAACTACTAAGCTCAATTCAAACAAGACAAATGCGATTGTTGTGCCATTTAAAAGACACAACAGCCTACTAAAAGTAATCCTGGAGGGGAAAATAAAAGGTAAAAGAGGCAGAGGCAGACCAAGACTAACATAGACGAGTAACATCAAAAGATGGACAAACCAGCCTATGACAACCTGCACCATCAAAGCAAGAGACAGAGCAGAACGGCACTCCATGGTAGCCAAACTTCGTTGCGGAGATGGCACTCGATAATGATTATCATTATATTTTATGTATCATTATATTTATATTATAATTATATTTTAAAAATAGTATCCTGATACATTTTATCTTTATACATTCTTAATATTTAGTAATGTTGTAACAGTCACAACAAACAGCCTATGCTTCTCAGAATATTGCGCCTCTTACGACCATTTAAACTTCCTTTGTTAATAATACGACCACGTTTGTACCAAACATCCGGCAATCATCTCACAGAGACTTGGGGGGAACATGTACATGAAAGTCAGAGGAAAGGAAGTAAGAACAAAGAAGAAGAAAATGAGATATAAAGTGATAAAGAGGGAAAAAAAGATTAAAAAGGAAGAGGGAATGGTGTTTGATGAGGAGAGGGAGAAGAAGAGGAAAGTGGGGGAGGAGTAGAAGAAAGAGAGGGGGGAAATAAGAAAAGAAATGGAGGAGAAAAAAAGAAAAAGAAGGAACAGAAGAACACGAAGAGGAAAAGAAGAGAAAGATGAAGAAAAAAAGATGAAGAAAAAGAACAAGAGGAAGCACAAGAGGAAGAAAAAAGAGGAAGGAGAACACGAAGAAGAGGTAGAAGAAGAACGAGAGGAAGAAGAAGAAGAACAAGAGGAAGAAGAAGAAGAAGGAGAACAAGAAGAAGAAGAAGAAGTAGAACAAGAACAAGAGGAAGAAGAAGAAGAAGTAGAACAAGAACAAGAGGAAGAAGAAGAAGAAGTAGAACAAGAACAAGAGGAAGAAGAAGAAGAACAAGAGGAAGAAGAAGAAGAAGGAGAACAAGAAGAAGAAGAAGAAGTAGAACAAGAACAAGAGGAAGAAGAAGAACAATAGTAAGATGAAGAAGAAGAAGGGGAAGTGGAAGAAGGGGAAGTGGAAGAAGGGGAAGTGGAAGAAGGGGAAGTGGAAGAAGGGGAAGTGGAAGAAGGGGAAGTGGAAGAAGGGGAAGTGGAAGAAGGGGAAGTGGAAGAAGGGGAAGTGGAAGAAGAAGAAGAACAACAACAACAACAAAAAGAGGAGGAATGGGAAAAAGAAGAACAAGTCAAAGGAGAAGAACAATAGGAAGAAAAGAACAAGCGGAAGAGGAAGAAGAAGAATAAGAGGAAGAAGGGGAAGAAGAAGAAGAAAGGGAAGAGGAAGAGGGAGAAGGGGAAGTGGAAGAAAAAGAACAACAACAACAACAACAAAAAGAGGAAGAAGGGGAAGAAGAAGAAGAACAAGTGGAAGAAGGGGAAGAAGAAGAACAAGAGGAAGAAAAAGAACAAGAGGAAGAAGAACAAGAGGAGGAAGAACAAAACGAAGAAAATGTGGAGGGAGGGGAAAAAAGGAACGACGAGGTGAATTATAAGAAGAGGATACGAATAAGAATGTGATGGGAACAGTTCTATCTAGATGAACAAGAGGAATATTATATTTAGATGAACAAGAAGAATATGAAGAAGGTGCAAAATAAGATGAGGAAAGTGAACGTAAAAAATCAATGTAAATAAGAAGAAATAAATTGAAGCGAAAGTAAACGAAAAAGATGAAGAAATAATAGCAGTGACATCAGTAATAATAGTAGATATAAATGAACAGAAGAAGAGATAACGAAAAGTGAAACCAGTACGCAATCTTTTTACATTTTTCTCTCTCATCTTTAGCTAGAGAAATAACAAAAATATTTTTTGGTTATTTTTTCTTTCTCTCTCACCCAATCTGTCACTCTTTCTCTCTCTCTCTCTCTCTCTCTCTCTCTCTCTCTCTCTCTCTCACATGCACACGCTATCTGTCACTGTTTATTTGTCATATGTGACGTCATGCGTTACACGAATTCTCTCTCTCTCTCTCTCTCTCTCTCTGTCTTTCTCTAGCATGGCAAAAAAAACGGCCTGTCAAGCCCCACAGAGACACGCCCCTGTGCCCCGAACAGACTGTCAAAGGCCGCCCTCGCCATGTCGTCGCGCGTCCAGAGATCCACGAGGAGCCGTGTGATGTGACTGCCACACGTGACCATGCACCTCATTAAGTGAACCAGGGAATTGAAAGATTTTGGTGGGTTTGAGGGGGGGGGGGGGGGGGGGTGGGGGGAGTGTGGAAATATGGCTGAAAGGGAATGGTGGTGGTGGTTTTTTTTGTGCGAGTGGGTGGGTGGGGTAGGGGTGGGGTAGGGGTGGGGGGGGAGAGAAGAGGGAGATCTGTTCTGGTGTTTCGGAGCTCTCTATCTTTATCGACTTGTTGGATTGTTCTCTGAACATGGAGGGATGTGAGAGGGGACTGTGAGGGGGAGACAGAGAGAGAGAGAATGAGAGAGAGGTGGGGTAACAATGGAGAAATATTATAAGGGAGAATGGAGACTGGGAGACAGAAAGTGGGAGCTAAGGAGAGAGAGAGGTGGGGTAAAAATGTAGAAATATTATAAGGGAGAATGGAGACTGGGAGACAGAAAGTGGGAGCTAAGGAGAGAGAGAGGTGGGGTAAAAATGTAGAAATATTATAAGGGAGAATGGAGACTGGGAGACAGAAAGTGGGAGCTAAGGAGAGAGAGAGAGTGGTGGGGTAAAAATGGAGAAATATTATAAGGGAGAATGGAGACTGGGAGACAGAAAGTGGGAGGTTAGGAGAGAGAGAGTGGTGGGGTAACAATGGAGAAATATTATAAGGGAGAATGGAGACTGGGAGACAGAAAGTGGGAGCTATGGAGAGAGAGGGGTGGGGTAAAAATGGAGAAATATTATAAGGGAGAATGGAGACTGGGAGACAGAAAGTGGGAGCTAAGGAGAGAAAGAGAAAGAGAGAGATTTTGAGTGGATGTGTGAGAGAAGAGTGTGGTTGAAAGGGAGAAATTAAGAGGACTGTACGCATTATTATGAATAACATAGAGAGTGTGAGAAAATTGATGAAGGAAGGAAGGAAGGAAGGGTCGGATGGACGGACGGACGACGGAGGAACGGATGGAAAGAAAGAGGGAAAGGGAGGGAAGGAAGGAAATTAAATATTCGTAAAATAGAAGAAGAGTAAGAATGAGAGAATAACACGATAAAGGAGAGAGAGAGAGAGAGAGAGAGAGAGAGAGAGAGAGAGATGAGAATAACAGACAGGAGAGAAACATGTTAGAGGAGTAAGTATACAAAAGAGAAAGTAAAGATAAGTAATAGGTAGATATGTATGTAAATAAATAGGTAGATAGGCAAGTAGGTAGGTATTTAGGTAGGTGGGTGGGTGGGTAGTAGGTTGGTAGGTAGAAGAACGATGAAATTGTAAAGAACAAAAGAAGCTGGTAGATGAAAAGGAAGAAAGAATAAAGGGAGAAGATGTTGAGAGAGAAGAAAGATTAATTATGAGAGAAGGAAGGTTGAGTTACGATAAAGATACATTGAGGGAGAAGAAAGATTAATTATTAGAGAAGGAAGGTTGAGTAACGATAAAGATACATTGAGGGAGAAGAAAGATTAATTATGGGAGAAGGAAGGTTGAGTTACGATAAAGGTACATTGAGGGAGAAGAAAGATTAATTATTAGAGAAGGAAGGTTGAGTTACGATAAAGATACATTGAGGGAGAAGAAAGATTAATTATTAGAGAAGGAAGGTTGAGTTACGATAAAAATACATTGAGGGAGAAAGATAATTAGAGAGAAAGGAAAGATAGTTGAGAAAAAAGAAAGGTTCAGAGAAAAGAAAGACAAGGTGAAAGGTTGAGAGAAAGGATAAAAAATGCTGAGAAAAAAAGTTAAGTAGAGAGAAAAGATAAATAAGCTGAGAAGGAAAGTTAAGTTGAGAGAAAAGATAAATAAGTTGAGAGAAAAGATAAATAAGTTGGGAGAAAAGATAAATAAATTGAGAGAAAAGATAAATAAGTTGAGAGGAAAGATAAATAAGTTTGGAGAAAAGATAAATAAATTGAGAAGGAAAGTTAAGTTGAGAGAAAAGATACATATGTTGAGAGAAAAGATAAATAAGTTGGGAGAAAAGATAAATAAATTGAGAGAAAAGATAAATAAGTTGAGAGGAAAGATAAATAAGTTTAGAGAAAAGATAAATAAATTGAGAAGGAAAGTTAAGTTGAGAGAAAAGATAAAAAAGTTGAGAGAAAAGATAAATAAGTTGAAAAGGAAAGTTAAGTTGAGAGAAACGATAAATAAGTTGAGAGAAAAGATAAATAAGTTGGGTGAAAAGATAAATAAATTGAGAGAAAAGATAAATAAGTTGAGAGGAAAGATAAATAAATTGAGAGGAAAGATAAATAAGTTTAGAGAAAAGATAAATAAATTGAGAACGAAAGTTAAGTTGAGAGAAAAGATAAATAAGTTGAGAGAAAAGATAAATATGTTGAAAAGGAAAGTTAAGTTTAGAGAAACGATAAATAAGTTGAGAGAAACGATAAATAAGTTGAGAGAAACGATAAATAAGTTGAGAGAAAAGATAAATAAATTGAGAAGGAAAGTTAAGTTGAGAGAAAAGATAAATAAGTTTAGAGAAAAGATAAATAAATTGAGAACGAAAGTTAAGTTTAGAGAAACGATAAATAAGTTGAGAGAAACGATAAATAAGTTGAGAGAAACGATAAATAAGTTGAGAGAAAAGATAAATAAATTGAGAAGGAAAGTTAAGTTGAGAGAAAAGATAAATAAGTTGAGAGAAAAGATAAATAAGTTGAGAGAAAAAAAATAAGTTGAGAGAGAATAAAAATAATTTGAGAGAAAAGAAGGATAAGTTGAGAGAAAGATAAGTTGAGAGCGAAAGATAAGTTGAGAGAGAAAGATAAGTTGAGAGAGAAAGATAAGTTGAGAGAAAAGTAAGATAAATTGAGAGAAAAGATAAATTTAGAGAAAAGACATATAAGTTGAGGGAAAAGAAAGACAATTTGAGGGATAATAAACATAGGTTGAGAGAGAAAGATAAGTTCAGAGAAAAGAAAGATAAGCTAAAAGCGGAGAAAAATAAGTTAATAGAGGTTTATAAGCTAGGAGAGAGAAAAAAAAATAAACTGAGAGAGAATAAAGATAAATTGGGAGAAATGAAGGAAATGTTTAGATTGAAGAAACAAAAGATGAGAGAAGAGAGAGAGAGAGAGAGAGAGAGAGAGTGAGAGAGAGGAGAAACATTGAAGAAGAGAATACAAATAGAGGAAGTAGAAAGTGGAGATGTAAATGTTGTAGAGAAGAATAGATATAGATCGAGAGACAGAGAGTGAGAGAGAGATGCACATGAAGAGAATTGGGTGTATTCTTTTATTCTTTCTCTCTGCGTTATCAGAAAAGGTGAAAGAAAGAAATGTATACACAGAAAACATCTTCTCTGCTCGGAGATTGATCTTCTACACAAAGGGAGAGAATCAATAAGAGCCGTTTTTAGTCTATTTATAGCGTATGTTTTGAGTATGATACGAGACGCTAATTAGTAAGCATGTATGTAAGCATGTATGTATTTTAAGCATGTACGTAAGCATGTATGTAAGCTTGTAAACATTTATGTAAGTATATATATATATATATGCATGTTTTGAAAGTTGTTCTTCTTTCTTTTCTCTTTCACTGATACCTAAAAGGTGTCGTGGTTTATATCATTTGTCGTTCTTGAGCTGCTCGAACTGTCTGAATTAGTGATTTTCCTTTGTTGTTACATGTCTCTATCACTGCATCTATCCATCTTCTTCTTTTCTCTTTCTCACTGATACCTAAAAGGTGGTTTATATCATTTGTCGTTCTTGAGCTGCTCGAACTGTCTGAATTAGTGATTTTCCTTTGTTGTTACATGTCTCTGTCACTGCATCTATCCATTTTCTTCTTTTCTCTTTCTCACTGATACCTAAAAGGTGTCGTGGTTTATATCATTTGTCGTTCTTGAGCTGCTCGAACTGTCTGAATTAGTGATTTTCCTTTGTTGTTACATGTCTCTATCACTGCATCTATCCATCTTCTTCTGGGTCTTCCTCTTGGTCTTTTTCCATGCATTCTCGAGAAGAACGCCCTTGATGGTGATTGGTGAGGATTCATTCTGACCAGGTGGCCCAACCATTTAAGTTGTTGTTGTTCTATATATTCTTGGCAGGCTTTTGTTCCTACTATTTTTCTTATGAAAGTTTGTTCACCCAGTCTTAAATGGGTACCGGATTTTTTTCTGGGAAAGTAAAGCGGCACGGGCGTAATACCGACCACATTACCCCAAAAATCATGTGCTGAAGGTCTGTAAAATTTATGGTCACTAACCCCATATTCTCTATACGTCACTTGGCGTGACGGGGGTACTTTACTTTTTTTTACTTACTTATGTTTTGAAAGTATGTATGTAAGTATGGATGTAAGCATGTATGTAAGTATGTAAGCATGCATGTAAGCATATATGTACGTATGTATGTAAGAATGCGTGTAAGTATATATGTATTAATGTATATACATATGTATGTAAGCATGAATGTAAATATATATGTAAGCATGTACGTAATCATGTATAGACGCATTATTTAAGTATGTATGCATGCATTATGTAAACATGAATGTAAACATGTATGTAAACATATATGTTAACATGTATGTATGTAAATATGTAAGCGTGTATCGACGCATGTTATATAATTATTATTACATTTATTAACACTTTTAGAAGTAAGATTAATCATCATCATCTAGTTGCTTTTCCTTGTTGAAACCTGATTCCCACGTTAGCAACTCTAAAGTTTTCTCTGCCCTACGAGAGATGTTCAGCGTTTGCGGCAGTCAATCCCAGCTGGTATTTGAAATCCTGTACCCATATCCCTGTCTCATATTTACTTGAAACTATGCCCTCCATTATTATCGTGACTAAACCATCATGCCGTTTCACATAACCAAAACATGTTATCTTCCATTTTGTTATGTTCTTTCGACTTCCGGTCAATGTGGCGGATAGGCGTCAGGAACCGTTGAGACTTTTCATGAAAAGTGTTCCTTGTCGCAGTTTCCTCATTATCCAAGACCGGCTTGCGTCCGGAGCTACTGAGTTTAGTGCTCTGTGCACTCCGTGAGCTGTGTTTTTTTTCATCCGGATCGTGTTTAGATAATACAACTGCTTACGATGAATGATGATATCGTATGACGAAGGACAGTTCAGCTGCGTTCACTTTCGGTGCCGCTAGGCCACATGTCATTTGGCGTGTGCTGTAGCTGCTATGATGGGGACTGCAGCTACCTTTCTTTGTTTGGATCCTTAAATGAGATGAGTTTTAATTCGGATGATTCCACTGGCATGGGCGGTTGAGCAATTATGGGTTTTAATTCGTTTGTGGTTGATACCGGGGCCTTCGACTAGCTATAACCATATGTTTTTTTATTAACCAGTTTTCTGGGATTTTAAGTTCTTACAAAATTGACATATTTGTTTTTTTTTCCGTCCATGGTATTAATGTTCTTCTGTAATACTTGTATTTAAAGTCACTGATATATTTTACAGGAGATCCATTAATTGTCCATGTTTCACAGCAATATGTTGCTATTGGGAACAAACAGATTTTTCAAAATCGTCTTGATTCTGCATGAAATATTTTGCCGTATGTTGGAATAGAAGTACTTGTTGAGATGAAGAGCAATCTTTCAATTCCAACAGGTATAGAATGCAACAAGAATATATAGAACAACAACAACTTAAATGGTTTGGCTACCTGGTCAGAATGAATCATTACCAATCACCATCAAGGACGTTCTTCACGAGAATGCATCGAAAAAGACCAAGAGGAAGACCCAGAAGAAGATGGATAGATGCAGTGATAGAGACATGTAACAACAAAGGAAAATCACTAATTCAGACAGTTCGAGCAGCTCAAGAACGACAAATGATATAAACCACGACACCTTTTAGGTATCAGTGAGAAAAGAAAAGAAGAAGATGGATAGATGCAGTGACAGAGACATGTAACAACAAAGGAAAATCACTAATTCAGACAGTTCGAGCAGCTCAAGAACGGCAAATGATATAAACCACGACACCTTTTAGGTATCAGTGAGAAAGAGAAAAGAAGAAGATGGATAGATGCAGTGACAGAGACATGTCACAACAAAGGAAAATCACTAATTCAGACAGTTCGAGCAGCTCAAGAACGACAAATGATATAAACCACGACACCTTTTAAGTATCAGGGAGAAAGAGAAAAGAAGAAGATGAATAGATGCAGTGACAGAGACATGTAACAACAAAGGAAAATCACTAATTCAGACAGTTCGAGCAGCTCAAGAACGACAAATGACATAAACCACGACACCTTTTAGGTATCAATGAAAAGAGAAAAAAAGAAAGAAGATAGAATGCAACCACGGGCAATCTCACAAACAGCAAAGAAGAAAATAGATTCACTCGAAACAAAATTCTTAGAAAATCCTTAACTCTTTCCTTACGTTTCGGTGCACAGTGCGTCACTGTAAACTTTATTAGCGTGAACCGTCATCAGACAATATTCTTTTAACATGTCTTATATCATCTTGATATTATTGGAATCTTATACCTTATTCAATTATCTAAACACTCATAATTAATACGTTATATGTTATCATCATCATCGTGTGCCTTCTCCGCAACGATGGTTGGCTACCATGGATCGCCATTCTACTCTGTTTCTTGCTTTGATGGTGCAGGCTGTCATAGATTGACTTGACCATCTTTTGATGTTAATCGTCCATGTTAGTCTTGGTCTGCCTTTGCCTCTTTTACCTTGTATTTTTCCTTCCAATATTACTTTTAGTAGGCTGTTGTGTCTTTTAACGTGCCCCAAAAATTTCATTTGTCTTGTCTTAATTGTATTTAGTAGTTCTCTTTTTTATTTTTAGTTGTTTTAAAACTTTATCGTTTGTTATCTTTTGTTTCCATCCATTCTACCTATTCTTCTATAAATCCACATTTCAAAGGCTTCAATTTTCTGTTCTGTTTTCTTTTCTAATGTCCATGTTACTGCACCATACAGGAATATTGAGAAGATGTATATATGTTATATGTTAGATAATTCTAGATATGTAGATTGATTCTTCAAACCATAAATAAAATAGTGTCTCTAAAATCTGTTCCGTTGCATCGAAAAAAAAACAAAAAAACTTCTGTACAGAAAGAATTAAGATACCTTAGATAATGAAAAGAGTAATGAAGACATATTACAAGATTTAAACATTTAAAAAAAGAACTGGTTTATAAACAACACCATTCAGAGGACATTAATATACTGTGGCCACTAGACACATAGGAAGAGCAGGGATAGCTCAGTGGTTAGTGAACTGGACTACAAAGGACAAGGGTAGGGTTCGATCCCAACCGACGGCTTCCGGGTTCACCCAGCCTTAAATGGGTACCGGATTTTTTTTCTGGGAAAGTAAAGCGGCACGGGCGTAATACCGACCACATTACCCCAAAATTATGTGTCGAAGGTCTGTAAAATTTATGATCACTAACACCATATTTCCCTATAAGCCACTTGGTGTGACGAGGGTATTTTAATTTTTTTTATTTTTAATTGGAGCAGGTGGTGGATGGTGTTGTGGGAGCAGCCGACAAGTGGTGCCGGTTATGGTCCCCACTCCGTTAACCCAATACTTGGTTACAACTGGAAAAATACAGGGAAAGAGAGATCGAGGACGAGAAAGAGAGAAAATATTAGATAGCTTGGTGCCATGGCATGGAAAACAGTCAAGAACAGAACTACGATGCACTGTAGATAGTAGATTGTGGAAGGACATGATCGCCTACGCCAACTGGTATGGCACATGATGATGATGACAACACCAAAAGACACAGCGGACCTACGACCACTAAACGATACGAAGAGGCAGAATAGAAGATATGTATGCAATATAAATGTCGCTTCATAGCTCTTACGTTTAGACACATATAAATGTCGCTTCATGGCTCTTATGGTTATATACAATATAAATGTCGCTTCATAACTCTTATGGTTAGATACAATATAAATGTCGCTTCATAACTCTTATGTTTAGACACAATATACATGTCGCTTCATAGCTCTTATGTTTAGATACAATATAAATGTCGCTTCATAGCTCTTATGGTTAGATACAATATAAATGTCGCTTCATAGCTCTGATGTTTAGATACAATATAAATGTCGCTTCATAGCTCTTATGTTTAGTAAAAAAAAAGTAAAGTACCCCCCCGTCACGCCGAGTGGCGTATAGGGAAATATGGTGTTAGTGACCCTATATTTTACAGACCTTCAGCACATGATTTTTGGGGTAATGTGGTCGGTATTACGCCCGTGCTGCTTTTACTTTCCCAGAAAAAATCCGGTACCCATTTAAGGCTGGTGAACCCGGAGCCGTCGGTTGGGATCGAACCCTACCCCTTGTCCGTAGTAGTCCAGTTCACTAACCACTGAGCTATCGCGGCTCCTACTAATTTTTAGGGAATTAGTAAAACCCAGGTGTCCTCGCCAGGGTACGAACCCCGGCTGTTGCCGTGGTAAGCCAACCGTCTTATGTTTAGATACAATATAAATGTCGCTTCATGGCGCTCGGCTTTAGATACTGCACGGCGCCACATGATGATACTTTCCTTCATCTATTGACCCTCATTGCTATTGTTTCCCTGAGTTACCACTAACAATCTGCCAGTTGGACGTTCATTAGCCAACCCGGTTATTCAATTAAGCACGGGACATCATATTGTCACAGAACAATTGCAACTGCATCACTGGCCAAAAAGTGGTCCCGAAAAAAAACACGGCCAAACCAAAATTAGACCAAAAAAGTGCACAATGGAAATTTATTTTAGTTTGTCGGAAAATTACATAAAAATCTGAGGTAATATGCTTTCTTTCCATCTTCTTTCTGTAATTTCTATTTATTTATTTTTGGTTTTGTTTTGTTCTGTTCGCCTTTGTATGTGTATTGCAGAGGCGTAACATGTGTATAGGAGAGAGGTTTTAGTCTTAGTAATAATTGTTATATGCTACTTCATTACAAATGCTAAATTTAAAATAGTTCCAGTAGTTAGCTGAGTGTCAGTAGTTAGCTGAGTGTCAGTAGTTAGCTGAGTGTCAGTAGTTAGCTGAGTGCCAGTAGTTAGCAGAGTGCCAGTAGTTAGCTGAGTGGCAGTAGTTAGCTGAGTGTCAGTAGTTAGCTGAGTACCAGTAGTTAGCAGAGTGCCAGTAGTTAGCTGAGTGCCAGTAGTTAGCAGAGTGCCAGTAGTTAGCTGAGTGCCAGTAGTTAGCAGAGTGCCAGTAGTTAGCTGAGTGCCAGTAGTTAGCTGAGTGCCAGTAGTTAGCTGAGTACCAGTAGTTAGCTGAGTGGCAGTAGTTAGCTGAGTGTCAGTAGTTAGCTGAGTGCCACTAGTTAGCTGAGTGCCAGTAGTTAGCAGAGTACCAGTAGTTAGCTGAGTGGCAGTAGTTAGCTGAGTGGCAGTAGTTAGCTGAGTTCCAGTAGTTAGCTGAGTGGCAGTAGTTAGCTGAGTGTCAGTAGTTAGCTGAGTGCCAGTAGTTAGCTAATTGCCAGTAGTTAGCTGAGTGCCAGTAGTAAGCTGAGTGCCACTAGTTAGCTGAGTGTCAGTAGTTAGCTGAGTGCCAGTAGTTAGCTGAGTGTCAGTAGTTAGCTGAGTGCCAGTAGTTAGCTAAGTGTCAGTAGTTAGCTGAGTGCCAGTAGTTAGCGGAGTGTCAGTAGTTAGCTGAGTGTCAGTAGTTAGCTGAGTGTCAGTAGTTAGCTGAGTGTCAGTAGTTAGCTGAGTGGCAGTAGTTAGCTGAGTGTCAGTAGTTAGCTGAGTGTCAGTAGTTAGCTAAGTGTCAGTAGTTAGCTGAGTGCCAGTAGTTAGCTGAGTGCCAGTAGTTAGCTGAGTGCCAGTAGTTAGCTGAGTGGCAGTAGTTAGCTGAGTGTCAGTAGTTAGCTGAGTGTCAGTAGTTAGCTGAGTGCCAGTAGTTAGCTGAGTGTCAGTAGTTAGCTGAGTGTCACTAGTTAGCTGAGTGTCAGTAGTTAGCTGAGTGCCAGTAGTTAGCTGAGTGTCAGTAGTTAGCTGAGTGTCAGTAGTTAGCTGAGTGCCACTAGTTAGCTGAGTGCCAGTAGTTAGCTGAGTACCAGTAGTTAGCTGAGTGGCAGTAGTTAGCTGAGTGCCACTAGTTAGCTGAGTGTCAGTAGTTAGCTGAGTGCCAGTAGTTAGCTGAGTGGCAGTAGTTAGCTGAGTGCCAGTAGTTAGTTAGCTGAGTGTCAGTAGTTAGCTGACTGCCAG
Source organism: Megaustenia siamemsis (assembly GCA_032433765.1). Classification (NCBI taxonomy): domain Eukaryota; kingdom Metazoa; phylum Mollusca; class Gastropoda; order Stylommatophora; family Ariophantidae; genus Megaustenia; species Megaustenia siamemsis. The sequence continues at coordinate 23,003,073 of JAVIAB010000099.1, forward strand.
TAGTGAGCTGAGTGCCAGTAGTTAGCTGAGTGTCAGTAGTTAGCTGAGTGGCAGTAGTTAGCTGAGTGCCAGTAGTTAGCTGAGTGCCAGTAGTTAGCTGAGTGGCAGTAGTTAGCTGAGTGCCAGTAGTTAGCTGAGTGCCAATAGTTAGCTGAGTGGCAGTAGTTAGCTGAGTTCCAGTAGTTAGCTGAGTGCCAGTAGTTAGTTAGCTGAGTTCCAGTAGTTAGCTGAGTGTCAGTAGTTAGCTGAGTGGCAGTAGTTAGCTGAGTTCCAGTAGTTAGCTGAGTGCCAGTAGTTAGTTAGCTGAGTTCCAGTAGTTAGCTGAGTGCCAGTAGTTAGCTGAGTGCCAGTAGTTAGCTGAGTGCCAGTAGTTAGCTGAGTGCCAGTAGTTAGCTGAGTGCCAGTAGTTAGCTGAGTGGCAGTAGTTAGCTGAGTGCCAGTAGTTAGCTGAGTGGCAGTAGTTAGCTGAGTGCCAGTAGTTAGCTGAGTGCCAATAGTTAGCTGAGTGGCAGTAGTTAGCTGAGTTCCAGTAGTTAGCTGAGTGCCAGTAGTTAGCTGAGTGGCAGTAGTTAGCTGAGTGGCAGTAGTTAGCTGAGTGCCAGTAGTTAGCTGAGTGCCAGCAGTTAGCTGAGTGGCAGTGTTCCCTAGCGTTTACCTTTTCGTGGCAAGGCGCTGTGCCACTGAGTACGGGTTCGATCCTGCCTTGGTCCATATTTTTTTCTGTTCTTGATTATTTGCCATTTTTTCCGAGTGCTGTAAACATACCTCTTCCTCAGAATTGATTCGCTGATTATCGCCTCGGAAGTTTCCCTCTAGAATAATATTCATTTATTATTTTTTGTCTCAAACACATTGAAGGTTGGCTACCATGGAGCGCCATTCTGCTCTGCCTCTTCCTTTGATGGTGCAGGTTGTCATAGGCTGACTTATCCATTTTTGATGTTACTCGTCCATGTTAGTGTTGGTCTGCCTCTTTTACCTTGTATTTCCCCTCCAAGATTGCTTTTAGTAGGATGTTGTACCTTAATTACAACTGATAGAAGGCAAAGGAGATTGCAGACGACAAAGAGAGAAGTACTATCACTCCTTCAGTTGCAAGAGATGGGAGTTAAGATGGGCAGGGCCAGAAATGAGGAACTTAGTGGGCGTGTAAGGAGACTATTTAACCAACACAGAACTGGAGTCGTCAGTCGTTGGATACTGCGGGACATGCTGCGGAGGGGATCTGAGCACTTAAGGACATTTTCGGAGTGTAAGGATGATGACCCGCTAATAACTTAATACTAGAAAGCTTGGTGTCGACATGGCATTGAAAACAGGACAACAACAAAATTGATACGATAAACTGTGAATGGAAAATTATTGAAGGAAATTAACGCCTAAGCCAACCGATATGCCACATGATGATGATGATAACTCCAGCCATCGTCTCAGCGACCATGATTCCGTGGGCGTTACATTCATTTTTAAGCATCAAATTTATTTGAGCGAACTGTCTATGTTGTATGTGTATTGACTTTACAAATCAATGATGAATTTTCCTCCCTTGAGATAATGAGTTAGATATGCGTGTGGCTTGTTCAAATCAAATATTGGAAACTCCGTCTCAAATAAGAGAACTTAACGTAATCTTTATATAATTGATATATAAACTTATATGTGAATTCGAAACTATATTTGTGTGCGTTCAGAGGATGTTTAATTGGCTGGTTTAGTTAGATATGGTTAGAGTGGGATAGAAGATTGTTAAAAGGTTTCAATGGGAAATAACCTATGTTGTCTTTTAATCAGTGATGTATCATTCGTGTTTAGCGCTTTGGGGAAGGAGAGTATTTTGGTGGTATGCTACGGGTAAGTCGAGTATGTGGGTTGTAAGATCAGGGTAAGTCGAGTACTCTGGGTTGTAAGATCAGGGTAAGGTGAGTATGTGGGTTGTAAGATCTGGGTAAGGGGAGTATGTGGGTTGTAAGATCAGGGTAAGGCGAGTATGTGGGTTGTAAGATCAGGGTAAGGTGAGTATGTGGGTTGTAAGATCAGGGTAAGGTGAGTATGTGGGTTGTAAGATCAGGGTAAGGCGAGTATGTGGGTTGTAAGATCAGGGTAAGGCGAGTATGTGGGTTGTAAGATCAGGGTAAGGTGAGTATGTGGGTTGTAAGATCTGGGTAAGGTGAGTATGTGGGTTGTAAGATCAGGGTAAGGCGAGTATGTGGGTTGTAAGATCTGGGTAAGGCGAGTATGTGGGTTGTAAGATCAGGGTAAGGTGAGTATGTGGGTTGTAAGATCAGGGTAAGGCGATTATGTGGGTTGTAAGATCTGGGTAAGGCGAGTATGTGGGTTGTAAGATCAGGGTAAGGCGAGTATGTGGGTTGTAAGATCAGGGTAAGGCGAGTATGTGGGTTGTAAGATCAGGGTAAGGTGAGTATGTGGGTTGTAAGATCAGGGTAAGGTGAGTATGTGGGTTGTAAGATCAGGGTAAGGCGAGTATGTGGGTTGTAAGATCAGGGTAAGGTGAGTATGTGGGTTGTAAGATCTGGGTAAGGCGAGTATGTGGGTTGTAAGATCAGGGTAAGGCGAGTATGTGGGTTGTAAGATCAGGGTAAGGTGAGTATGTGGGTTGTAAGATCAGGGTAAGGTGAGTATGTGGGTTGTAAGATCTGGGTAAGGTGAGTATGGGGGTTGTAAGATCAGGGTAAGGCGAGTATGTGGGTTGTAAGATCTGGGTAAGGGGAGTATGTGGGTTGTAAGATCTGGGTAAGGCGAGTATGTGGGTTGTCAGATCAGGGTAAGGCGAGTATGTGGGTTGTAAGATCTGGGTAAGGCGAGTATGTGGGTTGTAAGATCCGGGTAAGGCGAGTATGTGGGTTGTAAGATCTGGGTAAGGTGAGTATGTGGGTTGTAAGATCTGGGTAAGGTGAGTATGTGGGTTGTAAGATCTGGGTAAGGTGAGTATGTGGGTTGTAAGATCTGGGTAAGGTGAGAATGTGGGTTGTAAGATCTGGGTAAGGTGAGTATGTGGGTTGTAAGATCTGGGTAAGGCGAGAATGTGGGTTGTAAGATCAGGGTAAGGTGAGTATGTGGATTGTAAGATCAGGGTAAGGTGAGTATGTGGGTTGTAAGATCTGGGTAGGTGAGTATGTGGGTTGTAAGATCTGGGTAAGGTGAGAATGTGGGTTGTAAGATCTGGGTAAGGTGAGTATGTGGGTTGTAAGATCAGGGTAAGGCGAGAATGTGGGTTGTAAGATCAGGGTAAGGTGAGTATGTGGGTTGTAAGATCTGGGTAAGGTGAGAATGTGGGTTGTAAGATCTGGGTAAGGTGAGTATGTGGGTTGTAAGATCTGGGTAAGGTGAGAATGTGGGTTGTAAGATCTGGGTAAGGTGAGTATGTGGGTTGTAAGATCTGGGTAAGGCGAGAATGTGGGTTGTAAGATCAGGGTAAGGTGAGTATGTGGGTTGTAAGATCAGGGTAAGGTGAGTATGTGGGTTGTAAGATCTGGGTAAGGTGAGTATGTGGGTTGTAAGATCTGGGTAAGGTGAGTATGTGGGTTGTAAGATCTGGGTAAGGTGAGTATGTGGGTTGTAAGATCGGGGTAAGGTGAGTATGTGGGTTGTAAGATCAGGGTAAGGTGAGTATGTGGGTTGTAAGATCAGGGTAAGGTGAGTATGTGGGTTGTAAGATCAGGGTAAGGTGAGTATGTGGGTTGTAAGATCTGGGTAAGGTGAGTATGTGGGTTGTAAGATAAGGGTATGGTGAGTATGTGGGTTGTAAATCAGGTAATGTGAGTATGTGGGTTGTAAGATCTGGGTAAGGTGAGTATGTGGGTTGTAAGATCTGGGTAAGGTGAGTATGTGGGTTGTAAGATCTGGGTAAGGTGAGTATGTGGGTTGTAAGATCAGGGTAAGGTGAGTATGTGGGTTGTAAGATCTGGGTAAGGGGAGTATGTGGGTTGTAAGATCAGGGTAAGGTGAGTATGTGGGTTGTAAGATCTGGGTAAGGGGAGTATGTGGGTTGTAAGATCAGGGTAAGGTGAGTATGTGGGTTGTAAGATCAGGGTAAGGTGAGTATGTGGGTTGTAAGATCAGGGTAAGGTGAGTATGTGGGTTGTAAGATCTGGGTAAGGTGAGTATGTGGGTTGTAAGATCTGGGTAAAGTGAGTATGTGGGTTGTAAGATCAGGGTAATGTGAGTATGTGGGTTGTAAGATCAGGGTAAGGTGAGTATGTGGGTTGTAAGATCTGGGTAATGTGAGTATGTGGGTTGTAAGATCAGGGTAATGTGAGTATGTGGGTTGTAAGATCAGGGTAAGGTGAGTATGTGGGTTGTAAGATCAGGGTAATGTGAGTATGTGGGTTGTAAGATCAGGGTAAGGTGAGTATGTGGGTTGTAAGATCTGGGTAAGGTGAGTATGTGGGTTGTAAGATCAGGATAAGGGGAGTATGTGGGTTGTAAGATCTGGGTAAGGTGAGTATGTGGGTTGTAAGATCTGGGTAAGGTGAGTATGTGGGTTGTAAGATCTGGGTAAGGTGAGTATGTGGGTTGTAAGATCTGGGTAAGGTGAGTATGTGGGTTGTAAGATCTGGGTAAGGGGAGTATGTGGGTTGTAAGATCTGGGTAAGGTGAGTATGTGGGTTGTAAGATCTGGGTAAGGTGAGTATGTGGGTTGTAAGATCTGGGTAAGGTGAGTATGTGGGTTGTAAGATCTGGGTAAGGTGAGTATGTGGGTTGTAAGATCTGGGTAAGGGGAGTATGTGGGTTGTAAGATCTGGGTAAGGTGAGTATGTGGGTTGTATGATCTGGGTAAGGGGAGTATGTGGGTTGTAATATCAGGGTAACGTGAGTATGTGGGTTGTAAGATCTGGGTAGGTGAGTATGTGGGTTGTAAGATCCGGGTAAGGTGAGTATGTGGGTTGTAAAATCAGGCTAAGGTGAGTATGTGGGTTGTAAGATCAGGGTAAGGTGAGTATGTGGGTTGTAAGATCGGGGTAAGGTGAGTATGTGGGTTGTACGATCTGGGTAAAGCGAGTATGTGGGTTGTAAGATCAGGGTAAGGTGAGTATGTGGGTTGTAAGATCGGGGTAAGGTGAGTATGTGGGTTGTAAGATCAGGGTAAGGTGAGTATGTGGGTTGTAAGATCTGGGTAAGGTGAGTATATGGGTTGTAAGATCCGGGTAAGGTGAGTATGTGGGTTGTAATATCTGGGTAAGGTGAGTATGTGGGTTGTAAGATCAGGACAAAGCTAGTATGTTGGTTGTAAGATCAGGACAAATCGAGTATGTGTGTTACCTCAACCGAACACCTCAAATAATTTTTCTCATTAACCTAGTGAAGTATATTATGACAGCTTTATGTTATTTGTAAGATCAGCACAAAGCGAGTATGTTATTTGTAAGATCATGACAAAGCGAGTATGTTATTTGTAAGATCAGGACAAAGCGAGTATGTTAATTGTAAGATCAGGACAAAGCGAGTATGTTATTTGTAAGATCAGGACAAAGCGAGTGTGTTATTTGTAAGATCAGGACAAAGCGAGTGTGTTATTTGTAAGATCAGGACAAAGCGAGTATGTTATTTGTAAGATCAGGACAAAGCGAGTATGTTATTTGTAAGATCAGGACAAAGCGGGTATGTTATTTGTAAGATCAGGACAAAGCGGGTATGTTATTTGTAAGATCAGAACAAATCGAGTATGTGTGTTACCCCCGAGCACCTCAAATATTTTTCTCATTAACCTAGTGAACTATATTATGACAGCTTTATGTTATTTTTTTAAAACTTAAATTTGAAATAGTGTGCACATACGAATATTACCTGGCCGGACTACAACCCTTACTCAAACTCCGCCACTGGATTTAATTTATTACATAATATTTTATTATCTACATATTCATTTAATGATTATATTTTTGCGTTAACTTATCATGTAGCTTGTCATTGAGATCTGTCTGATCGAAGGTTGGCTACCATGGAGCGCCATTCTGCTCTGTCTCTTGCTTTGATGGTGCAGGTTGTTATAGGCTGACTTGTCCATCTCCACATCGAAGGTTGGCTACCATGGAGCGCCATTCTGCTCTGTCTCTTGCTTTGATGGTGCAGATTGTCATAGGCTGACTTGTCCATCTCCACATCGAAGGTTGGCTACCATGGAGCGCCATTCCGCTCTGTCTCTTGCTTTGATGGTGCAGGTTGTCATAGGCTGACTTGTCCATCTCCACATCGAAGGTTGGCTACCATGGAGCGCCATTCCACTCTGTCTCTTGCTTTGATGGTGCAGGTTGTCATAGGCTGACTTGTACATCTCCACATCGAAGATTGGCTACCATGGAGCGCCATTCTGCTCTGTCTCTTGCTTTGATGGTGCAGGTTGTTATAGGCTGACTTGTCCATCTCCACATTGAAGGTTGGCTACCATGGAGCGCCATTCTGCTCTGTCTCTTGCTTTGATGGTGCAGGTTGTCATAGGCTGACTTGTCCATCTCTACATCGAAGGTTGGCTACCATGGAGCGCCATTCCGCTCTGTCTCTTGCTTTGATGGTGCAGGTTGTCATAGGCTGACTTGTCCATCTCTACATCGAAGGTTGGCTACAATGGAGCGCCATTCCACTCTGTCTCTTGTTTTGATGGTGCAGATTGTCATAGGTTGACTTGTCCATCTCTACATCGAAGGTTGGCTACAATGGAGCGCCATTCCACTCTGTCTCTTGTTTTGATGGTGCAGATTGTCATAGGCTGACTTGTCCATCTCTACATCGAAGGTTGGCTACAATGGAGCGCCATTCCACTCTGTCTCTTGCTTTGATGGTGCAGGTTGTCATAGGCTGACTTGTCCATCTTTTGATGTTACTCGTCCATATTAGTCTTGGTCTGCCTCTGCCACTTTTACCTTGTATTTTCCCTTCCAATATTACTTTTAGTAGGCTGTTGTGTCTTTTAACATGCCCCAAAAATTTCATTTGCCTTGTTCTAATTGTGTTTAGTAGTTCTCTTTCCATTTTTAGTTGTTTTAAAACTTCCTCGTTTGTTTTCTTTTCCTTCCATCCATTCTACCTATTCTTCTATAAATCCACATTTTGAAGGCTTCAATTTTCTGTTATGGTTTTTGGTCTAATGTCCATGTTTCTGCAACATACAGGAATATCGAGAAGATGTAACATTTTGCTATTCGTAGATTTAGATCTGGTGTTATTTATTTTGATGTTAGTATATTTTTCATGGCATTAAAATTACTTTTTGTCATACCTATTCTTTTGTTTATTTGAGTTGTACATTTTCCATAACAGGTTATAGTATATCCAACGTAGTTGTAGCTCTGAAACTAACTCCCGGTCTGTTCCTTCAATTTTGATATCCACTTGTAGGTTTTGAGTATTATCTATGTTTATTTCAGTTATACATTTTACATCACTGGTTATAGCATGGCCCAACAGAAAAAACTTAATAATGCGCCACCAGGTGTTACCGATGTTTTTTTGTTTCACTAACTTGTAACTAATATCGATTTTTCATGTCAGCTGGTTTGTCGAAGTTGACTATAAATGGAGAAATTAAAACTCTTCACTTGTGCTGGTTACAGATACTATGTGAAGGTGTATATGATAATTTATTCACTTCACGTCGTTGTGTGTTAATTTATATAACTAGTAGAGGATGTGAGTCACACAAGGGGAAATAATCATCGTGTAATATTCCCCCGTTACATTTTAAATAGTAAAGTATGGAGCTCCCTCACGCCAAGTGGCGTACAGGGAGTATGGTGTTAGTGACCATAATTTGTACAGACCTTCAGATCATTATTTTTGGGATGATGTGGTAGGTATTACGCCCGTGCCGTTTTACTTTCCCAGAAAAAAATCGGTACCCAATTAAAGGCTGGGTGAACCTAGAAGCCGTCGATCAGAATCGAACCCGACCTTTTGTCCTTAGTAGTCCAGTTCAGTAACCACTGAGCTATCACGGCTCCATAAATAAAAGAAAAAAAGTAAAAGTAAAGAGTCCCCGTCACGCCAAGTGACGTATAGGGAAATATGGTGTTAGTGACCATAAATTTTACAGACCTTCGGCACAGGATTTTAGGGGTAATGTGGTCGGTATTACGCCCGTGCCGCTTTACATTCCCAGAATAAAATCCGGTACCCATTTAAGGCTGGGTGAACCCGGAAGCCGTCGGCTGGGATCGAACCCTACCCTTGTCCTTTATAGTCCAGTTCACCAACCATTGAGCTATCGCGGCTCCATAAATTTTAAATAATTCAATACAATATTTTGGTCTTTCGTGTTTTGATACATCAACATCTTCTTCTTATTCTTTCCTCCCTCATCTGCCTTTCAGCGTCGAGGGGAGATATAATTTGCGGTCTTTGATCTTCTGTTCGCCTCTGCTGCTGTTATGTTTCCTAGTGCTTCTAATATTCCATCGATCCATCATTTTCGTGGTCGACACTTGGGTCTGGTGTTCTCACAATGTTTGCTGATGGCTCGTTGTGTTGTGTTTTGATCTTTCTGCCTTGTCACGTGGCCAAACCATTTTATCTGTTGTTTCCTTATATATTCTATGGCGGGGCTATTCCTAGCTTTTTTCTCATTTCTTCATTTCTGATCTTATCTCTCAGGCTGTTTCCTGTCATTCGTCTAACACATTTCATCTCAGTAGAGGTTATTTTCTTATTGTTCTTGCATCTAGGGTCCCGGTCCGGCATTGGTAGCACAACGTTGGGATGAAGATTGTATTGTAGAGTGCCCGTTTTGCCACCAGAGTTATTTCCTTGTTGGACAATAGTGGTGATAACTGTCCGATGATTTGGCAATCTCCACAGGTCGAAACATCAGTGTTGTTTGTGTTCCTTCCTTGTAAAGCTGTCACCAGACCCTGGAGTGCTTATCACACCCCACTACTGGCTCCTTACAAACATCCTCAGCACTGGTTTTCCCTTTGGTCTCTTTTCATGCCTAAGATCATCTTATTCTTTTACCTTTCAGCTCCGTGTGGAGCATAGGTCTTCAACAAACACTTTCAGCTCCCTGTGGAGCATATGTCTTCAACAAACACTTTCAGCTCCGTGTGGATCATAGGTCTTCAACAAACACTTTCAGCTCCCTGTGGAACATAGGTCTTCAACAAACACTTTCAGCTCCCTGTGGAGCATAGGTCTTCAACAAACACTTTCAGCTCCCTGTGGAGAATAGGTCTTCAACAAACACTTTCAGTTCCCTGTGGAACATAGGTCTTCAACAAACACTTTCAGCTCCCTGTAGAGCATAATTCTTCAACAAACACTTTCAGCTCCCTGTGGAGCATAGGTCTTCAACAAAAACATTTAACTCCCTGTGGAGCATAGGTCTTCAACAAACACTTTCAGCTCCTTGTAGAGCATAGGTCAACAAACACTTTCAGCTCCCTGTGGAGCACATGTCTTCAACAAACAATTTGAGCTTCCTGTGCAGCATAGGACTTCAACAAACACTTTCCAAGCCGTTCTGCTTCTGGTCATTCTTTTAAGATCATTCCATGTTTCCCCTATCATCAGATCGCCATACAATAATTGTATTCGACCTTTGCTGTTCATTGTTAGTTATCAGTTAGAAATGAAAACAAGGCAAATGGTATACATGAGCATGCGTAACTGCGTTAATACTGGGACAAGGGAGAGTAAAGAAGCAAAAACATGAAAAATAATAATTCGTTCCAAGATAATAACACTTGAAGCAAAACGCTCTATGTTTAATCTGACCTTTTAATGCACACATTGGTTATTGGTTATTAGTTATGGAAGGCCTGGGTATCACTGCAAACGAATTAAAATCCATTATTGCTCAACCGCCCGTGCCAGTGGAATCATCCGAATTACTAACTCATCGCCCAAACAAAGAAAAGTAACTGTAGTCCCCATCGTAGCAGTCTCAGCACACGCCAAAAGACATAAGGCGAAACCGCGCAGAAAGCGAACACAGCCAACTGTTCCCTGTCATACGATATATCATCATTCATCGTAAACAATTGGAATATCGAAACATGATCAAAACGGATGAGACACACAGCTCACGATGTGCACAGAGCACTTAACTCAGTAGCTCCTGCAACAAGCCGGACTTGGAATATGAGGAAACTGCAACAAGGAACACCCTTCAGACATAGCCTTCAATGGTTCCTGCCACCTATCCACCATATACCGGAATTTCACGTCCTCCCGAAGATGATGATCGTCATATTGAGAACAAAAATGTATAGCGTTTGACGATGTTAGGATATTGTTCTTGACTGCAACCGAACATATAAACACCCTGTTAGTTATAAACACAAAATCATTGGTCGACTTGACGGAGCAGTCCACAGTAAATGCGTGTCAGCTTGTAAATAACTTGCGTCAACAAATATGCACGTCGGACATTGAACAGCACTAAATGTGGCGCAAAGCGCATGACAACACTAGATGGTGAAAGTCGCTTTTACAAACAATACTTGACTTGTAACTTGAAAAAGGAACATTGCTGGGCGTGCTCGGCAGTGTAGATTTACTAAGTAGAACATCATTTTGATTTCAACACAGAAACATACGTCAGAGAGCCTAAATTAATAAAACCACAGATACATACGTCAGAGAGCCTAAATTAATAAACCACAGAAACATACGTCAGAGAGCCTAATTAATAAAACCACAGATACATACGTCAGAGAGCCTAAATTAATCAAACCACAGAAACATACGTCAGAGAGCCTAAATTAATCAAACCACAGAAACATACGTCAGAGAGCCTAAATTAATAAAACCACAGAAACATACGTCAGAGAGCCTAAATTAATAAAACCACAGATACATACGTCAGAGAGCCTAAATTAATCAAACCACAGATACATACGTCAGAGAGCCTAAATTAATCAAACCACAGAAACATACGTCAGAGAGCCTAAATTAATCAAACCATAGAAACATACGTCAGAGAGCCTGAATTAATCAAACCATAGAAACATACGTCAGAGAGCCTGAATTAATCAAACCACAGAAACATACGTCAGAGAGCCTGAATTAATCAAACCACAGAAACATACGTCAGAGAGCCTAAATTAATAAAACCACAGAAACATACGTCAGAGAGCCTAAATTAATCAAACCACAGATACATACGTCAGAGAGCCTAAATTAATCAAACCACAGATACATACGTCAGAGAGCCTAAATTAATAAAACCACAGATACATACGTCAGAGAGCCTAAATTAATCAAACCACAGAAACATACGTCAGAGAGCCTAAATTAATAAAACCACAGAAACATACGTCAGAGAGCCTAAATTAATCAAACCACAGATACATACGTCAGAGAGCCTAAATTAATAAAACCACAGATACATACGTCAGAGAGCCTAAATTAATAAAACCACAGATACATACGTCAGAGAGCCTAAATTAATCAAACCACAGATACATACGTCAGAGAGCCTGAATTAATCAAACCACAGATACATACGTCAGAGAGCCTGAATTAATAAAACCACAGAAACATACGTCAGAGAGCCTAAATTAATCAACCACAGATACATACGTCAGAGAGCCTAAATTAATAAAACCACAGATACATACGTCAGAGAGCCTAAATTAATAAAACCACAGATACATACGTCAGAGAGCCTAAATTAATCAAACCACAGATACATACGTCAGAGAGCCTAAATTAATCAAACCACAGATACATACGTCAGAGAGCCTAAATTAATCAAACCACAGAAACATACGTCAGAGAGCCTGAATTAATCAAACCACAGAAACATACGTCAGAGAGCCTGAATTAATCAAACCACAGAAACATACGTCAGAGAGCCTGAATTAATCAAACCACAGAAACATACGTCAGAGAGCCTGAATTAATCAAACCACAGAAACATACGTCAGAGAGCCTGAATTAATCAAACCACAGAAACATACGTCAGAGAGCCTGAATTAATCAAACCACAGAAACATACGTCAGAGAGCCTGAATTAATCAAACCACAGAAACATACGTCAGAGAGCCTGAATTAATCAACCACAGAAACATACGTCAGAGAGCCTGAATTAATCAAACCACAGAAACATACGTCAGAGAGCCTAAATTAATCAAACCACAGAAACATACGTCAGAGAGCCTAAATTAATCAAACCACAGAAACATACGTCAGAGAGCCTAAATTAATCAAACCACAGAAACATACGTCAGAGAGCCTAAATTAATCAAACCACAGAAACATACGTCAGAGAGCCTAAATTAATCAAACCACAGAAACATACGTCAGAGAGCCTAAATTAATCAAACCACAGAAACATACGTCAGAGAGCCTAAATTAATCAAACCACAGAAACATACGTCAGAGAGCCTAAATTAATCAAACCACAGAAACATACGTCAGAGAGCCTAAATTAATCAAACCACAGAAACATACGTCAGAGAGCCTAAATTAATCAACCACAGATACATACGTCAGAGAGCCTAAATTAATCAAACCACAGATACATACGTCAGAGAGCCTAAATTAATCAAACCACAGATACATACGTCAGAGAGCCTAAATTAATCAAACCACAGATACATACGTCAGAGAGCCTAAATTAATCAAACCACAGATACATACGTCAGAGAGCCTACATTAATCAAACCACAGAAACATACGTCAGAGAGCCTAAATTAATCAAACCACAGAAACATACGTCAGAGAGCCTAAATTAATCAAACCACAGATACATACGTCAGAGAGCCTAAATTAATCAAACCACAGAAACATACGTCAGAGAGCCTAAATTAATCAAACCACAGAAACATACGTCAGAGAGCCTAAATTAATCAAACCACAGAAACATACGTCAGAGAGCCTAAATTAATCAAACCACAGATACATACGTCAGAGAGCCTAAATTAATCAAACCACAGATACATACGTCAGAGAGCCTAAATTAATCAAACCACAGAAACATACGTCAGAGAGCCTAAATTAATCAAACCACAGAAACATACGTCAGAGAGCCTAAATTAATCAAACCACAGATACATACGTCAGAGAGCCTAAATTAATCAAACCACAGAAACATACGTCAGAGAGCCTAAATTAATCAAACCACAGAAACATACGTCAGAGAGCCTAAATTAATCAAACCACAGAAACATACGTCAGAGAGCCTGAATTAATCAAACCACAGAAACATACGTCAGAGAGCCTAAATTAATCAAACCACAGAAACATACGTCAGAGAGCCTAAATTAATCAAACCACAGAAACATACGTCAGAGAGCCTAAATTAATCAAACCACAGAAACATACGTCAGAGAGCCTAAATTAATAAAACCACAGATACATACGTCAGAGAGCCTAAATTAATCAAACCACAGAAACATACGTCAGAGAGCCTAAATTAATCAAACCACAGATACATACGTCAGAGAGCCTAAATTAATCAAACACAGAAACATACGTCAGAGAGCCTAAATTAATCAAACCACAGAAACATACGTCAGAGAGCCTAAATTAATCAAACCACAGAAACATACGTCAGAGAGCCTAAATTAATCAAACCACAGATACATACGTCAGAGAGCCTAAATTAATCAACCACAGAAACATACGTCAGAGAGCCTAAATTAATCAAACCACAGAAACATACGTCAGAGAGCCTAAATTAATCAAACCACAGAAACATACGTCAGAGAGCCTAAATTAATCAAACCACAGAAACATACGTCAGAGAGCCTAAATTAATCAAACCACAGAAACATACGTCAGAGAGCCTAAATTAATCAAACCACAGAAACATACGTCAGAGAGCCTAAATTAATCAAACCACAGAAACATACGTCAGAGAGCCTAAATTAATCAAACCACAGATACATACGTCAGAGAGCCTGAATTAATCAAACCACAGAAACATACGTCAGAGAGCCTAAATTAATCAAACCACAGATACATACGTCAGAGAGCCTAAATTAATCAAACCACAGATACATACGTCAGAGAGCCTGAATTAATCAAACCACAGAAACATACGTCAGAGAGCCTGAATTAATCAAACCACAGAAACATACGTCAGAGAGCCTGAATTAATCAAACCACAGAAACATACGTCAGAGAGCCTGAATTAATCAAACCACAGAAACATACGTCAGAGAGCCTGAATTAATCAAACCACAGAAACATACGTCAGAGAGCCTGAATTAATCAAACCACAGAAACATACGTCAGAGAGCCTGAATTAATCAAACCACAGAAACATACGTCAGAGAGCCTGAATTAATCAAACCACAGAAACATACGTCAGAGAGCCTGAATTAATCAAACCACAGAAACATACGTCAGAGAGCCTGAATTAATCAAACCACAGATACATACGTCAGAGAGCCTGAATTAATCAAACCACAGAAACATACGTCAGAGAGCCTGAATTAATCAAACCACAGAAACATACGTCAGAGAGCCTGAATTAATCAAACCACAGATACATACGTCAGAGAGCCTGAATTAATCAAACCACAGATACATACGTCAGAGAGCCTCAATTAATCAAACCACAGAAACATACGTCAGAGAGCCTGAATTAATCAAACCACAGAAACATACGTCAGAGAGCCTAAATTAATCAAACCACAGAAACATACGTCAGAGAGCCTAATTAATCAAACCACAGAAACATACGTCAGAGAGCCTAAATTAATCAAACCACAGAAACATATGTCAGAGAGCCTAAATTAATCAAACCACAGAAACATACGTCAGAGAGCCTAAATTAATCAAACCACAGATACATACGTCAGAGAGCCTGAATTAATCAAACCACAGATACATACGTCAGAGAGCCTGAATTAATCAAACCACAGATACATACGTCAGAGAGCCTGAATTAATCAAACCACAGAAACATACGTCAGAGAGCCTAAATTAATCAAACCACAGAAACATACGTCAGAGAGCCTAAATTAATCAAACCACAGAAACATACGTCAGAGAGCCTAAATTAATCAAACCACAGAAACATACGTCAGAGAGCCTAAATTAATCCAACCACAGAAACATACGTCAGAGAGCCTGAATTAATCAAACCACAGAAACATACGTCAGAGAGCCTAAATTAATCAAACCACAGAAACATACGTCAGAGAGCCTGAATTAATCAAACCACAGAAACATACGTCAGAGAGCCTGAATTAATCAAACCACAGAAACATACGTCAGAGAGCCTAAATTAATCAAACCATAGAAACATACGTCAGAGAGCCTAAATTAATCAAACCACAGATACATACGTCAGAGAGCCTAAATTAATCAAACCACAGAAACATACGTCAGAGAGCCTCAATTAATCAAACCACAGAAACATACGTCAGAGAGCCTGAATTAATCAAACCACAGAAACATACGTCAGAGAGCCTGAATTAATCAAACCACAGAAACATACGTCAGAGAGCCTAAATTAATCAAACCACAGAAACATACGTCAGAGAGCCTGAATTAATCAAACCACAGAAACATACGTCAGAGAGCCTGAATTAATCAAACCACAGAAACATACGTCAGAGAGCCTGAATTAATCAAACCACAGAAACATACGTCAGAGAGCCTGAATTAATCAAACCACAGAAACATACGTCAGAGAGCCTAAATTAATCAAACCACAGATACATACGTCAGAGAGCCTAAATTAATCAAACCACAGATACATACGTCAGAGAGCCTAAATTAATCAAACCACAGAAACATACGTCAGAGAGCCTGAATTAATCAAACCACAGAAACATTTTGCTGCAGCGATCGAGAGGACGTGAAACGTTCCACCATTTTGAAACGGAAGTCCAATGCACACATATAACACGCTACACGGCCCTAGGTTTTAGCTTTAAATCGGACCTTCTAATGGAAGCATATAACACGCTACACGGTCCAACGTTTTAGCTTTAAATCTGACCTTCTAATGGGCACACATATAACACGCTACACGGTCCTACGTTTTAGCTTTAAATCTGACCTTCTAATCTACACATATAACACACTACACGGTCCTACGTTTTAGCTTTAAATCTGACCTTCTAATCTACACATATAACACACTACACGGTCCTACGTTTTAGCTTTAAATCTGACCTTCTAATCTACACATATAACACACTACACGGTCCTACGTTTTAGCTTTAAATCTGACCTTCTAATCTACACATATAACACACTACACGGTCCTACGTTTTAGCTTTAAATCTGACCTTCTAATCTACACATATAACACACTACACGGTCCTACGTTTTAGCTTTAAATCTGACCTTCTAATCTACACATATAACACACTACACGGTCCTACGTTTTAGCTTTAAATCTGACCTTCTAATCTACACATATAACACACTACACGGTCCTACGTTTTAGCTTTAAATCTGACCTTCTAATCTACACATATAACACACTACACGGTCCTACGTTTTAGCTTTAAATCTGACCTTCTAATCTACACATATAACACACTACACGGTCCTACGTTTTAGCTTTAAATCTGACCTTCTAATCTACACATATAACACACTACACGGTCCTACGTTTTAGCTTTAAATCTGACCTTCTAATCTACACATATAACACACTACACGGTCCTACGTTTTAGCTTTAAATCTGACCTTCTAATCTACACATATAACACACTTTACGGTCATATGTTTTAGCTTTAAATCTGACCTTCTAATGGACACACATATAACACGCTACACGGTCCTACGTTTTAGCTTTAAATCTGACCTTCTAATGGACACACATATAACACACTTTACGGTCATATGTTTTAGCTTTAAATCTGACCTTCTAATGGAAGCATATAACACGCTACACGGCCCTACGTTTTAGCTTAAATCTGACCTTCTAATGGGCACACATATAACACACTTTACGGTCATATGTTTTAGCTTTAAATCTGACCTTCTAATGGGCACATATATAACACACTTTACGGTCATATGTTTTAGCTTTAAATCTGACCTTCTAATGGGCACACATATAACACACTTTACGGTCATATGTTTTAGCTTTAAATCTGACCTTCTAATGGGCACATATATAACACGCTACACGGTCCAACGTTTTAGCTTTAAATCTGACCTTCTAATGGAAGCATATAACACGCTACACGGCCCTATTTTTTAGCTTTAAATCGGACCTTCTAATGGGCACACATATAACACACTTTACGGTCATATGTTTTAGCTTTAAAGTTGGCTTTTTTACAGACACAGAGAGAGAGAAACCAGTTCAGTAGAACAAATTACAGAAAACATTTTCTTGATTATAAACGAAAAAAGTAATAATATAATTCGATCATAATTATGGCATATCTGGTGCAAGCCGAAGCTGCTCAGCACTTAGTGTGGTCGGTTACTAAGGGCAAGTGGCTGGGTTCAGTTCTGAACGAAGGTTTTAGGATTCTCAAAGTCTTAAGTGGTAGTAGAAAAGGTAACTGATTGCGTCAACGCCTTTAGGCGCAAAGGGGATATGGAATTAGCGTCTCTATTTTTCTAGAAAATCAGTGGAGGCTGTGGAAATGTGGTTTTACATAAGAATGTTGAGAATACCATGGACAGCTAAGAAGAGTAATGAAAACGTTCCGAAAGAGGCCAAAACAAAGAGAGAGCTAATTTCCAATAGTAGGAAGAAACAATCATCATTTTTTGGCCATGTAATGAGAAGAGACAGCTGGAATATATTGTAACATCTTGAAAAAATTGAGGGACAAGAGATAGAGGGAAGCAAAGAGAAAAGATACCAGGCAGCTTAAGAGAATGGCTTGGCAGAAGGTCAACAACAGAAATGATAAATAACTGTCGAGATCGAAAGTTGTGGAGAGACATGATCACCTACGTCTACAGGCACGGTACTTGATGATGATTTTTCAATTCATTTTCTAAAAATTTCTACTGTGGCCGGCATCACTCCAGGCCGCTATAGTTTCCCAGGGAAGTCCAGTACCCACTTAAGACTTAGTGGACATGGAAGCTGTCAAACGGGATCGAATCCAACCTCTTATATTTAGTACTCCTGTACACTAACCAGCGAGATACCCAGGCTCTAACTTCAATGGGTACAGGATTATTCTGGAAAAGTAGGGCGGCTTGGCGTAATACGGACCACGTCATCTTTAAATTGTGTTGATGGTCATGTTACAATATACTCACTAACAACATAATTCATATACGTTTTAGGGCGTGGAATGAAGACTTTAATTTACTTTCCTTTTCTTCATTTTCTTTTCTTTTCTTTACTTTAATTTACTTACTTTACTTTACTTTACTTTACTTTACTTTAATTTTCTTTTCTTTTCTTTACTTTTCTTTACTTTTCTTTACTTTACTTTACTGTACTTTACTTTACTTTAATTTTCTTTTCTTTTCTTTACTTTTCTTTACTTTACTTTACTTTACTTTTCTTTTCTTTACTTTACTATACTTTACTTTACTTTACTTTAATTTAATTTACTTTACTTTACTTTACTTTACTTTTCTTTTCTTTTCTTTTCTTTTCTTTCTTTTCTTTACTTTACTTTACTTTACTTTACTTTACTGTACTTTACTTTACTGTACTTTACTTTACTTTACTTTATTTTACCGTACTTTACTTTACTGTACTGTACTTTACTTTACTTTACTTTACTTTTCTTTTCTTTTCTTTACTTTACTGTACTTTACTTTACTTTAATTTACCTTACTTTACTTTACTTTAATCCACTTCACTTCACTTCATTTCACCTCACCTCACTTTTACTTTTACTTCACTTCACTTCACTTAAATCTGATTTGCTCAGGTCAACCGCCAACCGTGTAATAAATAAACAGGCACTTCTCACTTCTAGTAGCTTTGTGTAAACTTATATATAACAGATTAGGTTTGCGAATCACACAAGGGGAAATAACTACAACACTTTCAATTACACTACAAAAGGTTGATTGCAAGTGGGGAATTACACGAAAGGCCAAAATATACTTGGAGAAAACAGATGGAAGCAAAGATAAAGAGAATCGGGAGGACATGGGACTATTTTAAGAGAATTACACTAAATCTGGTAGAAGGAAAGGAAGAAAAATACAGAAATATTTAACATGATCCGTAAAAGATGACTAGAATGATAGCGGCATGTGAGGGGACACAACACAGTGCTGAGGTTATCTTAGAATGGAAGGGGTCAGGTAGACAAGGTAGGCCAATAGTAATGTGGACTTTCAACATTAAAAATGGGCAGGTGAACCTATGACAACGTGCACCACTAAAAGAAGAGACAGAGTAAATAGTGGTCTATGGGGGACAACCTTCGATATGGAGACGACATCCAATGAATGAATGACGCCCCATGGTAGCCAACCTTCGATATGGAGACGACATCCAATGAATGACGCCCCATGGTAGCCAACCTTCGATATGGAGACGACATCCAATGAATGACGCTCCATGGTAGCCAACCTTCGATATGGAGACGACATCCAATGAATGACGCTCCATGGTAGCCAACCTTCGATATGGAGACGACATCCAATGAATGACGCTCCATGGTAGCCAGCCTTCGATGTGGAGACGACATCCAATGAATGACGCTCCATGGTAGCCAACCTTCGATGTGGAGACGACATCCAATGAATGACGCTCCATGGTAGCCAGCCTTCGATATGGAGACGACATCCAATGAATGAATGAATGACGCTCCATGGTAGACAACCTTCTATGTGCAGATGACATCCAATGAATGACGCTCCATGGTAGCCAGGCTTCTATGTGCAGATGACATCCAATGAATGACGCTCCATGGTAGCCAACCTTCTATGTGCAGATGACATCCAATGAATGACGCTCCATGGTAGCCAGGCTTCGATGTGGAGACGACATCCAATGAATGAATGACGCCCCATGGTAGCCAACCTTCGATGTGGAGACGACATCCAATGAATGAATGAATGACGCCCCATGGTAGCCAACCTTCGATATGGAGACGACATCCAATGAATGAATGAATGACGCTCCATGGTAGCCAACCTTCGATATGGAGACGACATCCAATGAATGAATGAATGACGCCCCATGGTAGCCAACCTTCGATATGGAGACGACATCCAATGAATGAATGAATGACGCTCCATGGTAGCCAACCTTCGATATGGAGACGACATCCAATGAATGAATGAATGACGCTCCATGGTAGCCAACCTTCGATATGGAGACGACATCCAATGAATGAATTAATGACGCCCCATGGTAGCCAACCTTCGATGTGGAGACGACATCCAATGAATTAATGACGCCCCATGGTAGCCAACCTTCGATATGGAGACGACATCCAATGAATGAATGACGCTCCATGGTAGCCAACCTTCGATGTGGAGACGACATCCAATGAATGAATGACGCCCCATGGTAGCCAACCTTCGATGTGGAGACGACATCCAATGAATGAATGACGCCCCATGGTAGCCAACCTTCGATGTGGAGACGACATCCAATGAATGAATGAATTGCGATCCATTGTAGCCATCCTTCCATGTGGAGACGGCACCCAATGATGATGATGTTGGCCCCAAACAGGGCGGCTTGAATGGCAATTATTGAATATCTTTGATCGACAGGGAATTGTAAAGAAGAAGAAACAGAAAGAAGAAGTAGAAGAGGAAGAAGAATTAGAAGAAGAATAAAATAAAAGAAGCGGAAAGAAACGAAAACAAGAAAAAAGAATTATAACTAAATTTATTTTACGTCTCTTTCACACACAAAAAAGGGCAAATCTTGTAGCGCAATATAACACCGCAAAATCTGGACGTATCTGATAGTTCCAACATTGATACTTTCCTGATGTTTGTGCAGACTCATTGAGCGAGATATATTTCTCATCTAGGACTATCAAATATCATGTATACATTTATTAACCGGATACAGACAGTTAAATACCTGAAAGGTGAACAATGGAAGCACGTAATAAATATTTTAAGACTTCATTAAAAGCTATTAATGGTTATCTTGACAAAAGAAAGATGTGGCACCGGACTGAGCAGCTTTGCGCTCATCCTTTCGATATGGGGGTTATATTTTGCGGCGCGTCCAAAATGATATGCTTGCTTGCATTCGCCCGATGACTAAATGAGTGCACCTATTTATCATCCGCCCTTAAAAGAACGTTAAGTGGGCGTGTCTGCGTTGTGTTGTGGTTCTTTAGTTCTTTGGTTATGGAAGGCCCCGGTAAGGTAAAGTACGAGACTTGAACCGGCGTCTATGTGCTCGGCCGCCTATCCAGAAATGTTCGGAGACTTCTGGATAGTGTCGCTTCAAGCTTCGAAACTCACGATGCGAGGCGACATTCCTCACCTTCCCAGGGTAATACCCTGGTACCCATTTCTGCCAACGGCTGGGTCGACCGTGGGGGTATTTTTTTTTTTCCAACCACGAGTACAATTCACACTGCTCCCAGCGGGAATCGAACACGGGTTGTCCGAACGTCGGCAGTCCAGTCGGGTATCACTGCAAACGAATTAATATCCATAATTGCTCAACCGCACGTGCCAGTTAAAATCATCCGAATTACTAACTCATCTCCCAAACAAAGAAAGGTAGCTGTAGTCCTTATTATAGCAGTCTCAGCACACGCCAAAAGACATAAGACGAAACCTCACAGAAAGTGAACACAGCCAACTGTGATATTTGCGCCTTTCGGCCCAACGCATCCGTCTTCATCAGGACATTTTTGAGTACCGGGTTGTCGTCCATCTTCGATTCCTACTCGCGTGACCAGACTAGACAGGTTAATCTGTTACTGGAGGCACCACGGAGAGCTGGAGCAAAGTCTGAATGGTTCTGGTTCACCTATCTTGGCGCAAGCCATCAGCTGTGGGTCGGTGACAACGTCCAGCTCTGGTGCTGGGAGGCGCCTTTGCCTCCATCCGAAATGATGTACTTATTGGGAATAAAAAGTATATCCATGTGGAAAAGGTGAACGTTTAAATCCGTGTATATCTGCAACTATGGGTGTGCACATCGATATAGGCGTGCACGAAGCACATGTGTGAAAGAGAAAAGAAAGTCAGGGGAACCGTCACGCCAACAAGAGTATAGGGAATATGGTGTTAGTGACCATCAATTTTACTGACCTTCGGCACATGATTTTGGGGTAATGTGGTCAGTATTACGCCCGTGCCGCTTTACTTTCCCAGAAAAAAATCCGGTATCGTTTGAAGGCTGGGTGAACCCAGAAGCCGTCGATCAGGATCGAACCCGACTTCTTACTGTCCTTTGTAAGCCAGTGCGCTAACCACTGAGCCATATATATGTCTAATTGGTTAGTCGAAGGGGGCCTTCACAGCAAATGAATTAAAATACATAATTGCTCAACCGCCCGTGCCAGTGGAATCATCCGGATTAAAACTCATCTCATTGAAGGATCCAAACAAGGAAAAGCTGCTGCAATCCCCAACATAGCAGATACAGCACACGTCAAAAGACATAAGGCGAAGCGGCACCGAAAGTGAACGCAGCCAAACTGTTCTTCATCTTACGATATCATCATTCATCGTAAGCAATCGGAATATCGAAACACGATCCGGATGAAACACACAGCTCACGGCGTGCACAGAGCACTAAACTCAGTAGCTCTGACAGCAAGCCAGACTTGGAATAAGAGAAAACTGCAACAAGGAACACTTTTCAGACTGAGCATGAACGGATCCTGCCGCATATCCGCCATATTGACCGGAAATCCAATTTCTTTCTAATTTCATGTCTATGTTAGTCATCAACATCACTGCTATAGCTCACTAAAATTTTGAACTTTCTGTATTGACTCTGACAAGTTTTACTAATACTTTTGTTATTGCCGTCACGCCATTATATAAACGTAAACTATGTCACTGTACAGTGCATGACCTGCACAATAACTCACCTGTGTGGAGGTTAGCTCACAGCGTAAGCACGTGGCTAGGATCTCAAGTAGGAGATAGGGTTTATAGCATTACTCTTTCCTTGCAATTACACGATGAGTCAAACGAGTAAATTAAACACAAGCTCAAACTGTCATTGGAGTCATTTGACGCCTCGTTCTTTGTGAGTTTACAAATGGGAGTCATATTCTGGGTGGCTGAGCGGTTAGAGTGCTCGCTTTCTGGTTAGAAGAGTCCAGGTTTGATTACCAGAAGTGTGGATTTTTTGGAGGGATCGACAAGGGTCGTGGGGTCATCCAGTATTTAAAAATAGGTACCAGAGAATTTTTTTTTTTTTTGGGGGGGGGGGAGTAGAGCGGTCTGGCGTGATACCGACCACATCGCTCAGATAATGATCTGTGGTCATGGAAAAACATAATGATACCATAAACCCCGTACGCCGAGCTAAGCAAGGGAGACAACCTTCATACATTTTCGTCCGAGTGCCACTTTTGAGCTCTTCTTTCTTTATTTTAACAGACAAAATATATATTCAGTAAATGAGTGCGTTGTCAATACAGAGATAGATTATAATAGTTTTCTGTAGTAGATAATCTCTGTTGTGGCACGTGATGATGATGGATGATCTCCAAGTAGCTCTATAGAGTTGGTCTCACATTGTAAGTAGTAGAAAAATAATAGCCCTATGTCCAGAAAGAAAAAAAAAAACTAAACGAACACTGACAAGAACGGCATAGATACCAGCCATCGACGCTCATCAAGAAAATAACAGGAACGACAATATTAATACTAATTTTTTAGTATCGTGAAGTATCTATTCACCTCGAAGCAAATAATATAAATGGCTACAACAAAGAAACAATAAAATGTTATACCTACACACCATTCTTGTATGGAGCAGAAACATGGACACTGAATAAGAAAACTAGAATGAACAATGAAGCTGTTGAAATGCGTTTTCATAGAAGACTTTAAACAACTTGGTGGACAGAGAAATAAACAAACAGTAAACATTCTCAACATTTGAAAACAAAGAAAACTGTAAACATTATTTAAGTAATTTACGGGTTTAGCGTTTTAATATTTATTTCTGTTCGGAGTAACGTATCTTGGCTTTATTCTGTCGTTGTCTGATTTGTCATAGAAGTCTCCTGGGTTTAGTTTACGGTTAAAAATAACCTAAATCTAAACCTAAACTTAAATCTAAACCGGAGGCGAAGGCGCGTCCCCACCCAGCACCAGAGCTGGAAGTCGTCAGTGACTCATAACTGATGGCTTGCGCCAGGATCGGTGAACCAGAACCATCCAGACCCTGCTACACCTCTTCGTGGTGCCTCCAGAAACAGACTAACCTGTCTAGTCTGGCCAAGCGAGCAGGGATCGAAGTGGGAAGACGAACCCGGTACACAAAAAAGCGTCGGCTGAAATCGGATGTGTTGGGCCGAAAGGCGCAGATATCACAGTGTTACACTGCAAACTTCAACACAACGTAACTACGTCCACTTAACGTCCTTTTAAGGGCGGATGACGAGGAGGAAGTCTACGGTTCGTATCCGTTAGAATACCTCAATCATCGGACGAACGCATCATCATCATCATCATCATCAAATCTAAACCGAAATCTAAACCGAAACCTAAACTTAAACCTAAACTTAAACCTAAACCTAAACCTAAACTTAAACCTAAACTTAAACCTACACTTAAACCTAAACTTAAACTTAAACTTAAACCTAAACTTAAATCTAAACCTAAACCTAAACTTAAACCTAAACTTAAACCTAAACTTAAATGTAAACCTAAACCTAAACTTAAACTTAAATCTAAACCTAAACTTAAACCTAAACCTAAACTTAAACCTAAACTTAAACCTAAACTTAAACCTAAACCTAAACTTAAACCTAAACTTAAACCTAAACTTAAACCTAAACCTAAACTTAAACCTAAACCTAAACTTAAATCTAAACCTAAATCTAAACCTAAACATAAACTTAAATCTAAACTAAATCTAAACCTAAACCTAAACTTAAATCTTGTTGAACAAAAAAGCACAATAAGAAACACTTGATATTCCTCATATACGTGCGGTCAATCAGGGAGATCACTCGTTTAGGTATAAATAATTTAGGACGCTAAACTCCTTAACTACACATCATCATCATCATTGAGTGCCGTCTCCGCATCGAAGGCTGACTACCATGGAACGCCAATCCACTCTGTCTCTTGCTTTCATGGTGCAGATTGTCATAGGTTGATATGTCCATCTGTTGATGCTACTCGTCATGTAATTCTTGTCTGCCTCTGCCTCTTTTACTTGTATTTTCCCTTCCAATATTACTTTTATTAGGCTGTTGTGTCTTTTAACATGGCCCAAAAGTTTCATTTGTCTTGTTCTAATTATGTTTAGTAGTTCTCTTTTTATTTGTAGTTGTTTTAAAACTTCATCGTTTGTTTTCTTTTCTTTCCAACCAATTCTACCTATTCTTCTATAAATCCACATTTCAAAGGCTTCAATTTTCTGTTCTGTAAAGTTATCACAATTTGAAAACACCAAAAGATATAAATAGACACAGTAACTTACTATACAAGGGATACGGTGATAGTTCTATGTAGAAGAACAACACAACACATGTTCTGCACACACACACACACACGCGAACACAACTCATATTTTGAATACCCCTCGTTCCCCGCTCGGTACCAAACCTACATCAATGGATCGACACACTAAAAACAGCCGGTGCTGCATGAATTTTTAATCCATTGAAAATAGACCGGTGCTATTGAAACTCAAGCTAACATTTCACGTGGTCATTACGTCAATAATGTGCTGGAAACGAGAGTGAGTATGTTCAAGTGTTTTGTTTAACCTTCATTACGGTGTCGGGTGAAAATTGTAGACTATGATAAAACGGCTGGCTTGATGATTTGCAAACTACCTTAAACTACCTTCTGAACAGTGAGCTAGATGACTTGAGAACAACCCTAGACCAACTGTGCAATAACTTCCAGAGAGTAGCCATCCAGTGGATACCATCACACTGTAATATACACGGTAACGAACGCGCAGACAAATTAGCTAAAGAGGGAGGGAGATTACCACAAGAGAACTATCCGCTCAGTTATGATGAAGCCAAATCCATCCTCAAAGGTCAGTATCATGAAAAATTCCACAATCTTCTATCTACAGTGCATCGTATCAGTTCTGTTCTTGACTGTTTTCCATGCCATGACACCAAGCTATCCAATATTTTCTCGCTTTGTCGTCCGCGATATCTCTTTCCTTTTATTTTGCCAGTTGTAACCAAGTATTCCAACGTTCCTCTTCTCATGATGTGCCCAAAAATGTTGATGTTTCTTTCTGGTGTTTTTTAGGAGCTGCCTTACAGGCCTTCAACACATGATTTTTTGGGTAAAGTGGTCGGTAATACGCCCGTGCCGCTTTACTTTCCCAGAAAAAAATCCGGTACCCATTAAAGGCTGGGTGAACGGATGCCATCTGTTGGGATCGAACGCTACCTCTTGTCCTTTGTAGTCCAGTTCACTAACGACTGAGCTATCGCGGCTCTCTCACATTGTACGTAGCAGGACAATAATAGACCTACGTAAAAAAAAAAAATTAAAAGAACACTGACAAGAAATGCATAGATACCAGTCATCGACTCCCATAAGGAAAAGAACAGGAACGGCAATACTAATAATCATTTAGAATTATGAATTATATATTAACATAGAAGGAAATTAATTGAGATTATTTGAGAAATAAATTGAGAGAGAACATTGAAAATTAATAGAGATAAGACAAACATTATGAGAATTAATGCAGTTGGCAATAACCAAATAAAATTAGGAGAAATACCTCTACTAGACGTACAATCTTACATATATCTGGGCAGTAATATAGATAAAGAGGGAGGAAAAGAAAATGATACCAAAATAAGGATATCAAAAGCAAGAGGAGCTTTCATTGCACTGGGAAACATATGGAAATCCAAAGAAATTAGGTTAAATACAAAATAAAAAATTTTCAACTCAAATGTTAAGTCGGTCCTATCATATGGCTGTGAAACATGGAGAACAACAGAACTGACAATCACGAAGATACAGACTTTCATTAATGGATGCTTACGCAGAATAAAAGGATGGAAATGGCAGGACAAAATCACTAACATAGAATTATGGAAATGCAACAGTCAAATACCAGTGGATAAAGGGATACAGCGAAGACGATGGCGCTGGATAGGACACACACTGCGGAAGCCAACTGAGAGTATTACACAACACACCCTTTTTTGAATCCCCAGGGGAAAAGACAAAGAGAAGACCAAGAACATCTTGGAGAAGACAGATAGAAGCAGAGATGAAGATGATGGGGAAGACATGGAATGATCTTAAAAGATTGGCAAGAAACAAAACGGCTTGGAAAGTATTTCTTGAAGACCTATGCACCGCAGGGAGCCGAAAGGTAGAAGAATAAGTATAGAAGCAAATAATGTGCATGGCTTCAACATTGAAAATATAAACTGTGAGAAAAATTGCTGGCTGCACGATATGTAAGTTTGTGAACCGAGGGTAAGGCGAGGGTTCGGGAATTTTTTTTTTTTTAGAGCTGTGGAGATGTTGTGTTGTGTTTAATTTATAAATTATAGAATAGAATATGTAAAGCACAGCTAACTAGAGAGATCTCAAAGAAGAGTGATGAAAACGTTCTGAAAGAGGCCACAGCAAAAAGAGAGCTAATTTCCAATATTAGGAAGAAACAATCATCATTTTTGGTCATGTAACGAGAAGAGAACAGCTGGAATATATTGTAACAACTGGGAAAATTGAGGGATGAAGAGATTGAGGAAGCAAAGAGAGAAAATACCAGACAGTTTAAGAGAATGGCTTGGCAGAAGGTCAAGAACAGAAATGATAAATAACTGTCGAGATCGAAAGTTGTGGAGAGACATGATCACCTACGCAAGCAGGCCCGGTACTTGATGATGATGACTTTCAAACTACGACACAATGCACACACGCCCACTGAACACCTTTTAATGGCGGCTGACGACATCATCAAGTGTAGAGAAGCAAAGAAAGCCGCTACTTTTGCGGAACATGAACGAACGGGGGGAAATAAAAAAACAAGCGAGAGGAAGAAAGAGAGAGAAAAAGAGAAGACGAAAGAGATTAATTAATTTAAGAATTGGTCGTTTATTATGTTAAGAAATTAAGGAGATTAATTAATGAGGTAAGTATTGTTGCTCATTGCTGCTGCTACGTTCGCTGATATTATTACTTCCTTTGCTATTATTACTCCACTTGTTGTTACTACTTCCCTTGCTGCTATTACTTCCCTTGATGCTATTACTTCCTTGATTTTATTACTTCCCTTGCTGCTATTACTTCCTTTGATGTTATTACTTCCCTTGCTATTATTACTCACTTGTTGTTACTACTTCCCTTGATGCTATTACTTCTCTTGATGTATTACTTTCCTTGCTGCTATTACTTCCTTTGATGTTATTACTTCCCTTGATGTTATTACTTCCCTTGATGTTATTACTTCCTTTGATGCTATTACTTCCTTTGATGTTATTACTTCCCTTGATGTTATTACTTCCTTTGATGTTATTACTTCCCTTGATGTTATTACTTCCTTTGATGTTATTACTTCCCTTGATGTTATTACTTCCCTTGATGTTATTACTTCCCTTGATGTTATTACTTCCCTTGATGTTATTACTTCCCTTGATGTTATTACAACTTTTGATATTATTACTTCACTTACTGCTATTATTTCCCTTTATATTATTACTCCCCATGCTGTAATTACTCCCTTGCTGTGATTACTCATCTTGCTGTGATTTCTTCTCTTCTTGTTTTTACTTTTCTTGCTGTTATTACTTCCCTTGCTGTTATTAATTCCCTGATGTTTGTACTTTCCTTGTTGTTATTACTTCCTTTGATGTTATTACTTCCCTTGATGTTATTACTCCCCGTGCTGCTATTACTCCCCTTGCTGTGATTACTCCCCTTGCTGTGATTGCTTCCTTGATGTTATTACTTCCCTTGCTGTGATTACTTCCCTTGATGTTATTACTCCCCTTGCTGTGATTACTTCCCTTGATGCTATTACTTCCCTTTGCTGTTACTACTTCCCTTGTTGTTATTATTTCCCTTGATGCTATTACTTCCATATATGTTATTATTCCCCTATTCCCAGTGCTGCTATTACTCCCTTGCTGTGATTTTTCTCTTGATGTTACTACTTCCCTTGATGTTATTACTTCCCTTAATGTTACTACTTCCCTTTGTGTTATTACTTCCCTTGCTGTTACTATTTCCCTTGATGTTACTAATTCTCTTGATGTTATTACTTCCCTTGCTTTATTACTTCCCTTGTTGTGTAGCTGCGTTTTGGTGACTTTGATAAACGTCAAGGATAAAGATACAAGGATAACATGGCTTTAGTTTGATGAGGAATGTTTGGAGACGGACTAGTTTAATTACAAGTACAGGAGCTCTGTGTAAAAAGGAAGTTTTATTTAGACAGATAGACGGAGAGACAGACAAACAGGAGGCAGACGGAGAGACAGACAAACAGGGAGGCAGACAGAGAGACAGACAAACAGGGAGCAGACGGAGAGACAGAGAAACATGGAGGCAGACGGAGAGACAGACAAACAGGGAGCAGACGGAGAGACAGACAAACAGGGAGCAGACGGAGAGACAGAGAAACATGGAGGCAGACGGAGAGACAGACAAACAGGGAGCAGACGGAGAGACAGAGAAACATGGAGGCAGACGGAGAGACAGACAAACAAGGAGGCAGACAGAGAGACAGACAAACAGGGAGGCAGACAGAGAGACAGACAAACAGGGAGGCAGACGGAGAGACAGACAAACAGGTAGTCAGAGAGAGAGACAGACAAACAGGGAGTCAGACAGAGAGACAGGCAAACAGGGAGGCAGACAGAGAGACAGACAAACAGGGAGTCAGACAGAGAGATAGATAAACAGGGAGTCAGACAGAGAGATAGATAAATAGATATAATTAAACAGAAATAAATCGACATGGCTTTCAATATGTACATTTATCATAGACTAGATATAGATAATAAAATAAAATAGACAAAGTCATAGACTTGATATAAAGTGATAAATATAAATAAATAGGCATATCATCATCATCAAGTACCGGGCCTGCTGGCGTAGGTGATCATGTCTCTCCACAACTTTCGATCACGACAGTTATTTATCATTTCTGTTGTTGACCTTCTGCCAAGCCATTCTCTTAAGCTGTCTAGTATTTTTCTCTCTTTGCTTCCCTCTATCTCTTCGTCCCTCAATTTTCCCAGTTGTTACAATATATTCCAGTTGTTCTCTTCTCATTACATGGTCAAAAAATGATGCTTGTTTCTTCCTAATATTGGAAATTAGCTCTCTTTTGCTTTGACCTCTCTCAGACATCTTCATTACTCTTCTTAGCTGTCCATGGTATTCTCAACATTCTTCTGTAAAACCACATTTCTACAGACTCCAGTGATTTTTTTGTCTGTTGTTCTATTGTCCATGATTCACATCATCACAAATAGGCATATAGACGAATGAGTAGAAAAAAAAGTTGGAAAAAAAAACGTGAAGGTGAGAGAGTGAAACAGTCAGAAAGATTAATAGGTAAGGAACGGTAGTTATATTTGATATACATAAATGTTATATAAATACAATGTGTAGACATATAAATACAATTTGTAGACATATAAATACAATTTGTAGACAAATAAATACAATTTGTAGATATATAAATACAATTTGTAGACAAATAAATACAATCTGTAGATATATAAATACAATTTGTAGACAAATAAATACAATTTGTAGACATATAAATACAATTTGTAGGCAAATAAATACAATTTGTAGACATATAAATACAATTTGTAGGCAAATAAATACAATTTGTAGGCAAATAAATACAATTTTACAAACTATAAATGATTTAAAGTTAAAGAAATAATCATTTTTGATTTGAGCAAATAGTGTAAAAAACAAACAGTGTTAAATAATAAAGAAACTGATACTGATTAGAACTGGTAAGAGAGAATGGTGACCAAAAAGAAATAAATATGATTTAAATGTTTCAAGACAACAAAAGGACATGAGAATACAAAAGCAAATTCTGTCACATACCAGCTTTCACCATTGTTAAGACATCCAAACATTTCTATAGCAGCTAAACAACAAATTATAAATATCATCTTCATACCAACTTTGTGCTATGAAAGTCAAACATGGACCCTGTCTAAATCATATTTAAGAAAGATCAATACATGTGAGATGCAATGCTTGAGAAAAGTAACAAACAACACAAGAAGAGACAGAATACCAATGAAACCATAAGAAAAATGGTAGGAACAAACCCTGCCAAGAATATATAGAACAACAACAACTTAAATGGGCGGGCCACCTGGTCAGAATGAATCCTCACCAATCACCATCAAGGGCGTTCTTCTCGAGAATGCATGGGGAAAGACCAAGAGGAAGACCTAGAAGAAGATGGATAGATGCAGTGACAGAGACATGTAACAACAAAGGAAAATCACTAATTCAGACAGTTAGAGCAGCTCAAGAACGACAAATGATATAACCACGACACCTTTTAGGTATCAGTGAGAAAGAGAAAAGAGGAAGATGGATAGATGCAGTGACAGAGACATGTAACAACAAAGGAAAATCATTAGTTCAGACAGTTCGAGCAGCTCAAGAACGACAAATGATATAAACCACGACACCTTTTAGGTATCAGTGAGAAAGAGAAAAGAGGAAGATGGATAGATGCAGTGACAGAGACATGTAACAACAAAGGAAAATCACTAATTCAGACAGTTCGAGCAGCTCAAGAACGACAAATGATATAAACCACGACACCTTTTAGGTATCAGTGAGAAAGAGAAAAGAAGAAGATGGATAGATGCAGTGACAGAGACATGTAACAACAAAGGAAAATCACTAATTCAGACAGTTCGAGCACTCAAGAACGACAAATGATATAAACCACGACACCTTTTCGGTACCAGTGAGAAAGAGAAAAGAAAGAAGAAGAAATAGAACACAGATTAAAATAAGAAGAAATAAACCATATATATATATATTTGTATATATGCAGAAAGAGACAAGAATCGGAGACGAAATGAAAATAGAAAGAAGCACTTATAACTCTTCACTACCCAGTCAGAAATACGCTCTCGTTCTACTCCTAATTTTTGTGCATGCATCTCCGAGTATCACGTGACTAACTTCATTAATATGCACAAGCACCTGTTCCCTAACTAACATCTATTAAATTTGTTTCCAGTCCAATGCTGATGAATACTACACACATGCAACCCACACCACACAGAACAAATCGATATATATTCTGCCCTCGTCATCTGTCTCCAGTTTTAAGCGCGTTAATTGAGGAAATGTATAATGGACGTTACGAGCTGAACTTTTGAAGTGTTATGGGAATACACTTTAGAACATAACAAAAATAAATGATGAGAAGATAATGATGAATACGAGCAATGGGAAGATGCGAAAAACCTGTTCTTGTATATCGTAATAGAAGCCCCTGAAGAAAAGAACTTGAAATGTGATCAAATTAAAAAAAGGGTTGAAAAAAAAAAACAGGATTAAATTAAAAATGGGCACAAAAGATACAATTAAAAACAAAATTTAAAAAAGCCTGGGTCAAAGATGCCCACCATTATCCGGCTCAAAGCGACACATATCTGAGTGTTTGCATCACGATTAGAGAACAACGGATCTCATTAAGATTCTCCAAAAAAGCCTTTTTTACATGGAAAAGACTAACCGATCTAGCGAAAGGATAGGGATCGTAAAGGGAAGGCATAACTCTAATAACGAGCTGTGCTGACATCGGATATGTTGGGCCGGAACGCATATATCACAGTTTAGCTGCAATAACACAAGATTGACAGTGGAATGACGCTCCATGGTAGCCAACCTTCGATGCGGAGACGGCACTCAATGATGATGATAAACACATGATAACACTGTTAGGCCCAGTTAATATCATTTTAAGGCGGATGATGAAGAGGGGTAGTCATTTCTTTAGTAATCGTCGTGAGAATACAAGGAAAAAACGTCAGAAAGAACGCTGGTACATCATGAAAAGAGGAAAGTTGGAATACTTGGTTACAACTGGCAAAATACAGGGAAAGAGAGATCGCGGACGACAACGAGAGAAGATACAAGATAGCTTTCATTCATGACATGGAAAACAGTCAACAACAGAATTGATACGATGTACTGTAGATAGAAGATTGTGGAAGGACATGATCGCCTACGCCAACCGGTATGACACATGTGTATGTGTATATGGCCCTTTTAGTCTTGTCAGACAGTCTAGCGGAGGCTATTGTGTATATGGCCCTTTTCGTCTTGTCAGACAGTCTAGTGGAGGCTATTGTGTATATGGCTCTTTTCGTCTTGTCAGACGGTCTAGTGGAGGCTATTGTGTATATGGCCCTTTTCGTCTTGTCAGACGGTCTAGTGGAGGCTATTGTGTATATGGCCCTTTTCGTCTTGTCAGACGGTCTAGTGGAGGCTATTGTGTATATGGCCCTTTTCGTCTTGTCAGACAGTCTAGTGGAGGCTATTGTGTATATGGCCCTTTTCGTCTTGTCAGACAGTCTAGTGGAGGCTATTGTGTATATGGCCCTTTCGTCTTGTCAGACGGTCTAGTGGAGGCTATTGTGTATTTTTTGAGATTTTATTTTTGTCGAACAGCTTCTCTCCTGGCTAATCCTACCAATGTTTGACAAACACACACGGTCACAGAATGAACAAGTCAGGCCCACTGATCCACAGGGTTTTCCATCCTTTTCATGAGTCTTTTTTCTTCTAGGTTTTGCCTTAGCACAGTCTCAAATGATGTTATACCATTCCTTATACATGCTGTCCATGATGTGCGATCACTAGCCAGATATTCCCAGTCAATTTCACAGATAGAGAAGTCATTCAGAGATGATTTACAGATATCTCTATATCGTAGTTTAGGTCTGCCGATTTGTCTTTTTCGTGGCACATGATGATGATGAACCTAGTAAAAGTGGAAGAGTCATTACACGGTCATCAGCTCTAGAAACTATAAACAGTGTGCCCCCAGTATAGAAACATAGAAATATATCATCGTCATCATTGAGTGCCTTCTCCGCAACGAAGGTTGGCTACCATGGATCGCCATTCTACTCTGTTTCTTGCTTTGATGGTGCAGGCTGTCATAGATTGACTTGTCCATCTTTTGATGTTACTCGTCCATGTTAGTCTTGGTCTGCCTCTGCTTCTTTTACCTTGTATTTTCCTTCCAATATTACTTTTAGTAGGCTGTTGTGTCTTTTAACATGCCCCAAAAATTTCATTTGTCTTGTCTTAATTGTATTTAGTAGTTCTCTTTTTATTTTCAGTTGTTTTAAAACTTCCTCGTTTGTTATCTTTTCATTCCCTCCAATTCTACATATTCAAAGGCTTCAATTTTCTGTTCTGTTTTCTTGTCTAATGTCCATGTTTCTGCACCATACATGAATATTGAGAGGATGTAACATTTTGCTATTCTTAGTTATTGGGAGATACTAACAACATACGGAGTAAGCCATCATCTAACAGAGAACAACTGTGCACAGTCAGAACAGCAGCAGGCTACACAGACCACTTCGAAGTTAGATCATTGTAAGACAGAGGTGCGTACTATACCTCCCCACGTCCTATTGTTTATTACATACATGGACTGTAATTTTAAAAAACCCGTCACGCCAAGTGGCGTATAGGGAATATGGTGTTAGTGACCATAAATTTTACAGACCTTCGGCACATGATTTTTGGGTAATGTGGTCAGTATTACGCCCGTGCCGCTTACTTTACTTTCCCAGAAAAAATATGGTACCCATTTAAGGCAGGGTGAACCCGGAAGCCGTCGGTTTGCGATCGAACACTACCCTTGTCCTTTGTAGTCCAGTTCACTAACCACTGAGCTATCGCGGCTCCAATAAACATTAGCTTTAGTTAAATAGTTCACGTTTTGTATCTGGTGTCGCGAAGTGGAACCACTCCCATAAAATACCCAATTAAGAATTAGGGGAATGTACTAGTGCAAAACATCTTAGTCCGTAAAGGCTGCAAAATTTCCAGGATTACAATAATGCGCACTTTAAGATAGGGGAAAAAAATGTGTGATGAACCGGAAACCGAAGCCCGGACTGTATTATATAGAGGCGAATGTCCTACTACTTCGAAGTTAGATCAGTTATGTAAGAGAGGAAAAATTACAAGAAATGCTGGACATTACAGTGAAAGAAAGCAAAAATAAAGGACTCAGTCTTAATTGAAAAAAGACAGAGGTAATGGTAACAACAAAGAAAAAGTCATCACTCAGTGCAAAATAAAGACAAGTGGAACAATATTAAAACAGGTCAATGAATTTAAATATTGGGAACTTTGTTAACCTCAGACGGAAGATGTACAAAGAGGTGAGATACAGAATGGCTCAGGCAAAAGCAGCTTTCCAAAAAATGAGGAAGATACTGTGCAATCCATTTCTGACAATAGAAACAAGAAAAAGAGTTCTTAAATGTTATGTAGAGCCAGTCTAACATATGGACGTGAATCATGGGCAATAGGACAAAAGAAGAAAATCACTGAAGTCTGTAAAAATGTGGTTTTATAGAAGAATGTTGAGAATACCATGGACAGCTAAGAAGAGTAATGAAAACGTTCTGAAAGAGGTCAAAGCAAAAAGAGAGCTAATTTCCAATATTAGGAAGAAACAATCATCATTTTTGTGCATGCAATGAGAAGAGAACAACTGGAATATATTGTAACAACTGGGAAAATTGAGGGACGAAGAGATAGAGGGAAGCAAAGAGAAAGATACCAGACAGTTTAAGAGAACGGCTTGGCAGAAGGTCAACAACAGAAATGATAAATAACTTTCGAGATCGAAAGTTGTGGAGAGATATGATCACCTACGCCACAGGCTTATACTTGATGATGATGAACGTCCTACCTCTAGACCACCCATTTTCTCGTTCAAGCGCACCAGAAAATTTAACAAACGACCTATTTAAATATTATCGAAAGCACCTCCCATTTGCAATCGTCACCACGTGGTTGAGTATTGAAGTGGAGCAATCTACATCAAAATAAAATAAACCAAATTATATTACGTGGCAGATTTACGACAAATCTGTGAAAAAGTCCTAAGTGTTTTTGTCTGCATGTTTGATTATGTTCAATTTCCTCTTAAAAGTTTGGTCCTAAATCTCGATCCATATTTCACTATTCTGCCCCTCGAATTCTCCTCGGGATATACAACGTTGGGCGCGTGCCGCTGGTTGGTCTACAGCCATTAAGACACCGGTTACAAGTAATTTACGTGTTTCCGTATTCCGTTTCTAAGTTTTCCTAGAATCATATAAACTGGATTCTAGGAAATGTGGATTCTAGGAAAAACAGCGCGTGTTTCGCAGAAGGAAGTGAATCAGAAAATTCCTGGAAGGAACTCGGAAATAAATGAGAATTTATAGAAACGTACACAGTTTTTTTTCAAACTAATTATTATATTTTAGGGTCAGTATAACCTCGTTATTGTTAATTGCATTAGCGAATGCGCATATTTGAACACACACACGCGCGCGTACACATAATCAATATATTATTAAGACATTACAATCACATATACACACAAACACACGAACGAAATATATTATTTTTTAAAATATTTTAATAAATAAAAAATGTGGAATATAAATTAAAATAAGCAGTTTTTGTTTCCCCCAATAAACGAGACAAACAATCTACAATTCAAATTACTAATCATTTCTAGTCACACGGGTCAGCAGCCAGCGGAAAGGAAATATGAAGGTCATCATCATCATCAAGTACCGGGCCTGCTGGCGTAGGTGATCATGTCTCCCCACAACTTTCAATCTCGTCAGTTATTTATTATTTCTGTTGTTGACCTTCTGCCAAGCCATTCTCTTAGGCTGTCTGGTATCTTTTCTCTTTGCTTCCCTCTATCTCTTCGTCCCTCAATTTTTCGAGTTGTTACAATATATTCCAGTTGTTCTCTTCTCATTACATGGCCAAAAAATGATGATTGTTCTTCCTAATATTGGAAATTAGCTCTCTTTTTGCTTTAGCCTCTTTCTGAACGTTTTCATTACTTTTCTTAGCTGTCCATGGTATTCTCAACATTCTTCTGTAAAACCACATTTCTACAGCCTCCAGTGATTTCTTGCCCGTTGTCCTATTGTCCATGATTCACATCCATATGTTAAGACTTGCTCTACATAACATTTAAGAACTCTTTTCTTGTTTCTATTGTCACAAAAAGGAATTGCATAGTATCTTCCTAATTTTTTTTTGAAAGCTGCTTTTGCTTGACAATTTTTAAAAAAAAAGAAGAAAAAAGTGGTACGGTAATAACTTTACGTAGATAAGGAATAAAACAAAAGTCGACGTTTCGTTCAAGTAGGTCTTCATCTGGAACAACGAACAACAAGATGAAAACAAATCTTTTGCCTGAGCCATTCTACATCTCACCTCTGTTGTACATCTACCATCTGAGGTTAACATTGTTGCCAGATATTTAAATTCATTTACCTGTTTTAATATTGTTCCACTTGTCTTTATTGTGCGGTAAAAGGAGTAAGTCGGGATAAAGACAGAAAAATAAGACAGAAAATGTCTCCACATCTATCAAGCTTTGGGAGACAGACTATCAGAATTGCAAGAGAAGTCTGTCTCTTCTTTTATTTCATTTTAATTTGAGATACAAAAAGATGGATAGATGCAGTGATAGAGACATGTAACAACAAGGAAAATCACTAATTCAGACAGTTCGAGCAGCTCAAGAACGACAAATGATATAACCACGACACCTTTTAGGTATCAGTGAGAAAGAGAAAAGAGGAAGAAGATGATACAAAATAATGAGGTTGCATGTCCTTAGCTGAACGTTACATTAACCACAGCCCGCCTGAAAGATTCTATGTCTCTAGCCAGATCTCATGTTCTTCCATCTCTGTATCTAGCCAGATCTCATGTTCTTCCATCTCTGTCTCTAGTCAGATCTCATGTTCTTCCATCTCAGTCTCTAGTCAGATCTCATGTTCTTCCATTTATGTCTCTAGCCAGATCTCATGTTCTTCCATCTCAGTCTCTAGTCAGATCTCATGTTCTTCCATCTCAGTCTCTAGTCAGATCTCATGTTCTTCCATCTCTGTCTCTAGTCAGATCTCATGTTCTTCCATCTCAGTCTCTAGTCAGATCTCATGTTCTTCCATCTCTGTCTCTAGTCAGATCTCATGTTCTTCCATCTCAGTCTCTAGTCAGATCTCATGTTCTTCCATCTCTGTCTCTAGCCAGATCTCATGTTCTTCCATCTCTGTCTCTAGTCAGATCTCATGTTCTTCCATCTCAGTCTCTAGTCAGATCTCATGTTCTTCCATCTCAGTCTCTAGTCAGATCTCATGTTCTTCCATCTCAGTCTCTAGCCAGATCTCATGTTCTTCCATCTCTGTCTCTAGTCAGATCTCATGTTCTTCCATCTCAGTCTCTAGCCAGATCTCATGTTCTTCCATCTCTGTCTCTAGCCAGATCTCATGTTCTTCCATCTCTGTCTCTAGTCAGATCTCATGTTCTTCCATCTCTGTCTCTAGTCAGATCTCATGTTCTTCCATCTCTGTCTCTAGCCATGTATGTTCTTCTATTGTCATGTTCCTTTATGTCTTGAAACCACATTCCTTTTGGTCTTCCCCCTGAGGCGTCGCCCAGGAAACATGTCCTCTATTATACAACACCTCAACAACACAAATATGGCGCACAGAAACAATCCTGCCAGTTCTGGGGAACCGGTGATGAGCTCAAAATCTACCTGATCACAGAACAAGTTGATGAAAATGAAGAAGAGGAAGAGGAAGGAAGCGAAGGATGTAGTGAAGTAGGGAGGAAGTAGGGAGGGATGAAGGACGGAAGAAAGGAAGGAAGGAAGGAAGGAAGGAAGGAAGGAAGGAAGGAAGGAAGGAAGGAAGGAAGGAAGGAAGGAAAAGGAAAAATGAGAAGAAATGAAATAAACATGAAACAGATTGTTAAGTTTGGGTCCAATTTTTGAGCTTAAATGAGAGAAGTCTGTTTGAGCTTAAATAAGAGAAGTCTGTTTCAGCTTAAATGAGAGAAGTCTGAAAGAGATCGCGCACTTAATGAGAGAAATGAGTGTAGTCATAATAATGATAAATCAAGTCCCAATTTACATCTTGGTTAACTGACCTGTGTCAGTTCTGTAACGGAAACACGTCACTCGTGTAATTCAAGCTGTATCATAACCTCGTGTCGTCCTCGCATTTTATCCAATTATACACACTCGTAAATGAGTATATCAATCTATTTTATGTACACACACAAAGACAATCTTCTGTGTACAAAAATGCATTATCTCTTAATTAATCCATTCATCCTTATTCTGTCCCCCCTGCTCTGGGTAATTCCAAATGCATGCAGTTAATTCAGTGGTTCCTAAACTGGGAGATCTCAACTCATGGGGTTGGAAGGACAATCATCAGAAATCATGGAGTGATCGAAAGTGAAATTTATGAAATATGTACTATGTGATAAAAAGTGAAATTTATGAAATGTGGACTATGTGATAAAAAGTGAAATTTATGAAATATGGACTATGTGATAAAAAGTGAAATTTATGAAATATGTACTATGTGATAAAAAGTGAAATTTATGAAATATGGACTATGTGATAAAAAGTGAAATTTATGAAATATGGACTATGTGATAAAAAGTGAAATTTATGAAATATGGATTATGTGATAAAAAGTGAAATTTATGAAATATGGACAATGTACGTGGAGCTGCAGTAAAGCTGGTGAAAGGGAGGATAATGTGAAGGTAAAATAAAACAAAACTTCTTTCCTTCCTCATTTGCCTTTCAGCGTCGAGGGGAGATATAATTTGCGGTCTTTTGCTCTTCTGTTCGCCTCTGCTGCTGTTATGTTTCCTAGTGCTTCTAATATTCCATCGATCCATCTTTTTCGTGGTTGACCCTTGGGTCTGGTGTTCTCACAACGTTTGTTGAAGGCTCGTTGTGTTGTGTTTTGTTCTTTCTTCCAAGGCATGTGGCCACGCCATTTTATCTGTTGTTTCTTTATATATTCTATGACAGGGATTATTCCTAGTTTTGTCCTCAGTTCTTCATTTCTGATCTTATCTCTCAGACTGTTTCCTGTCATTCGTCTAACATATTTCATCTCTGTAGAGGTTATTTATCTTATTGTTCTTGCATCTAGGGTCCCAGTCTGGCGTTGGTAGCACAACGTTGGGATGAAGATTGTATTGTAGAGTGCCCGTTTTGCCTCCAGAGTTATTTCCTTGTTG
Organism: Megaustenia siamemsis; assembly: GCA_032433765.1. Lineage (NCBI taxonomy): Eukaryota > Metazoa > Mollusca > Gastropoda > Stylommatophora > Ariophantidae > Megaustenia > Megaustenia siamemsis. The sequence continues at coordinate 23,043,384 of JAVIAB010000099.1, forward strand.
GACAATAGTGGCGATAACTGTCCAATGATTTGACAAGCTTTGTTGCATCTTGATTCTATCTCTGCTGTTTGTGATTTGTCGTTTGCCACTAGATTTCCTAGGTATTTAAATTCCTCTACTTGTTTTAGTTGTCTGTACTCTGTCATTATGTTGATGTTCTGTGTCTCTTTTGTGATATTTATAACTTCTATTTTGTTGATGTTGATTTTCATGTTGTACTTTGTTCCTGAGATGTTGAGTTTGTTTAAGTGTTCTTGTAGGTCTTCTATTGTTCCATGTATTAGTGCCTGATCGTCTGCAAATAGAAGCTCGTTGATCTCCTCTGTCTCTGATGGGTTGGCTAGCTTGCATATATGGTCCATGTATGTAATAAACAGTAGGGGGGATAGCACACACCCCTGTCTTACACCTGATATAACTTCAAAGTAGTCCTTGTAACCTGCTGCTGTTCTGACGCTGCAGCTGCTGTTGATGTAAAGACTTTTAATTAGGGTGGTTAGATATTGACTTACTCTGTATGTTGCTAGTATCTCTCACAGTTGTTCTCTGTTAGATGTTGGCTTACTCCGTATGTTGCTAGTATCTCTCACAGTTGTTCTCTGTTAGATGTTGGCTTACTCCGTATGTTGTTAGTATCTCCCACAGTTGTTAGTATCTCCCACAGTTGTTCTCTGTTAGATGTTGACTTACTCCGTATGTTGCTAGTATCTCTCACAGTTGTTCTCTGTTAGATGTTGGCTTACTCCGTATGTTGTTAGTATCTCCCACAGTTGTTAGTATCTCCCACAGTTGTTCTCTGTTAGATGTTGACTTACTCCGTATGTTGCTAGTATCTCCCACAGTTGTCCTCTGTTAGATGTTGACTTACTCCGTGTGTTGCTAGTATCTCCCACAGCTGTTCTCTGTTATATGTTGACTTACTCTGTATGTTGCTAGTATCTCCCACAGTTGTTCTCTGTTAGATGTTGGCTTACTCCGTATGTTGCTAGTATCTCCCACAGTTGTTCTCTGTTATATGTTGACTTACTCTGTATGTTGCTAGTATCTCCCACAGTTGTTCTCTGTTATATGTTGGCTTACTCCGTATGTTGCTAGTATCTCCCACAGCTGTTCTCTGTTAGATGTTGACTTACTCCGTATGTTGTTAGTATCTCCCACAGTTGTTCTCTGTTAGATGTTGACTTACTCCGTATGTTGTTAGTATCTCCCACAGCTGTTCTCTGTTAGATGTTGACTTACTCCGTATGTTGTTAGTATCTCCCACAGTTGTTCTCTGTTATATGTTGACTTACTCCGTATGTTGTTAATATCTCCCACACTTGTTCTCTGTTTACTGGATCGAATTTGTGGCTTTGCGGTGTAAAAAAAAAAACACACACACACACACACACACACACACACGCACACAATGCACTTTCGACATTTCGGGTAAATAAGTCTACAAAGATAGATAATCTCTTAGTTATAGCTTATTTCTAAATGTGAAAATATATGGAATGTGCATCAGAATAGATAGCTAGACCTTAGATCTCATTACACAGAGAAGGCTAGACATCGCATATCATTATCCATATAAGGCTGGACCTAAGATCTCATTATCCAGAGAAGGCTAGATATCAGATCTCATTACCCAGAGAAGGCTAGACCTCAGATCTCATTACCCAGAGAAGGCTAGACCTCAGATCTCATTACCCAGAGAAGGCCAGACCTCAGATCTCATTACCCAGAGAAGGCTAGACCTCAGATCTCATTTCCCAGAGAAGGCCAGACCTCAGATCTCATTACCCAGAGAAGGCTAGACCTCAGATCTCATTACCCAGAGAAGGCTAGACCTCAGATCTCATTACCCAGAGAAGGCTAGACCTCAGATCTCATTACCCAGAGAAGGCCAGACCTCAGATCTCATTACCCAGAGAAGGCTAGACCTCAGATCTCATTACCCAGAGAAGGCCAGACCTCAAATCTCATTACCCAGAGACAAGACGAAGGTAAAGCCATGAAGAAATCATGAATTCGAAGACAAATTCAACAGCGAATGTCGGGAGTCGAACCCTGGACCCTCCAGACCAAAGGCCGAAGTACCAATTGACCATCCAATCCGTCACATAACTCTAAATATCATGGATAACGGCATATATCAAAATCAAGGGAAAATAAAGGTCGAGGAGACTAACAGAAGAACTAACGACCGAAAATAATTAAGTTCTCGAGTATATGAGGAAGGAGAGAAGAAGAAGAAATCTAAAGATGAGGATGAGAGAAATGAAGGAATTAGATTCGGTGAGTGAGTTATACAACGCGAGCTTTGTCGTGTCTGGATGTGGTACAAGTGATGTCAGCTTTCAATAAATAAAGAAACATCAATATGGCATTATTTGATTAGGTCAATGAATACAAATACACCGGAACGATGTGAGCTTCAGATGGTAGATGTACAACAGAGATGAGTTGTAGAATAGCTCAGATGGTAGATGTACAACAGAGGTGAGATGTAGAATAGCTCAGATGGTAGATGTACAACAGAGGTGAGATGTAGAATAGTTCATATGGTAGATGTACAACAGAGGTGAGATGTAGAATAGTTCAGATGGTAGATGTACAACAGAGGTGAGGTGTAGAATAGTTCAGATGGTAGATGTACAACAGAGGTGAGATGTAGAATAGTTCAGATGGTAGATATACAACAGAGGTGAGATGTAGAATAGTTCAGGTGGTAGATGTACAACAGAGGTGAGATGTAGAATAGTTCAGATGGTAGATGTACAACAGAGGTGAGATGTAGAATAGTTCAGATGGTAGATGTACAACAGAGGTGAGATGTAGAATAGTTCAGACGGTAGATGTACAACAGAGGTGAGATGTAGAATAGTTCAGATGGTAGATGTACAACAGAGGTGAGATGTAGAATAGCTCAGATGATAGATGTACAACAGAGGTGAGATGTAGAATAGTTCAGATGGTAGATGTACAACAGAGGTGAGATGTAGAATAGTTCAGATGGTAGATGTACAACACAGGTGAGATGTAGAATAGTTCAGACTAGTGCGGTATTATAAATAATTAAAAATATATTATACAACCAATCTTTGGCAAAGGAGATAATGAAGAACCAACCAACCAGCCAGCCAACTAGCCAACCAGCTAGCCAACTAGCCAACCAGCTAATTAACTAACTAGTTAACTGGCTAAATAACTAACTAATTAACTAACTATCTAACTAGCTAACTAACTAACTAACTAACTAACTAACTAACTTACTGACTAACTAACGAAATAGCTAACGAACTAATTATCGAAGAAATAAACTAAATAACAAACGAACTAACTAAGGAACTAACGCAATAACAAACTAATGAAATACATGCCTATTACTGTCTTTCTACTTACTCTCTAACTAATTAACTAATAAGCTAACTGAACATTCAAGTAAATAAATACCATATAAATTAAATAGATAAGTTGACCACTAAGCTATTACACCCGTTATATATTACTTTAGTTGATTATTACTTTATAACATTTATAACAATATGGACACGCGAGTACTAAAGTATGTTATTGTCACGTATTAGGACCGATCAACATATATCATGAGAGTCACACGAGGGCAGTTATTTCCTAGGACTACTTTTATGGGTTAATGTGTGAGTAAAAAGGCATTAGAAATACGTTTATAAATACATGGAGGTGAAATAGTCCAGATAATGAGTTTATATAAACAAGAAGTCTTTGTGGATGAGTTTATGTAAACAATTTTTTTAGCAGTTTAAATGTGAGGATTGTGTTTGTTGAAATAAGAGGACGGCGTGTGTGTGAGTGTGTGTATGTGTGTTTCTGGAACCAATGTGGGGGGGGGGTTGTTAATGATTGCTTGCGCACAATACAAATGATTGAAATGGCAGGACACAATCACATACGTAGAATTTTGCAAAAGTACCAGTCAAATACTACTGGATGCGATGCTTGAGAAAAGTAACAAACAACACAAGAAGAGATAGAATACCAAATGAAACCATAAGAAAAATGGTAGGAACAAAACCCTGCCAAGAATATATAGAACAACAACAACTTAAATGGTTGGGCCACCTGGTCAGAATGAATCCTCACCAATCACCATCAAGGGCGTTCTTCTCGAGAATGCATGGAAAAAGACCAAGAGGAAAACCCAGAAGAAGATGGATAGATGCAGTGATAGAGACATGTAACAACAACGGAAAGTCACTAATTCAGACAGTTCGAGCAGCTCAAGAACGACAAATGATATAACCACGACACCTTTTAGGTATCAGTGAGAATGAGAAAAGAAGATGATGGATAGATGCAGTGATAGAGACATGTAACAACAAAGGAAAATCACTAATTCAGACAGTTCGAGCAGCTCAAGAACGACAAATGATATAACCACGACACCATTTAGGTATCAGTGAGAAAGAGAAAAGAAGAAGATGGATAGATGCAGTGATAGAGACATGTAACAACAAAGGAAAATCACTAATTCAGACAGTTCGAGCAGCTCAAGAACGACAAATGATATAACCACGACACCTTTTAGGTATCAGTGAGAATGAGAAAAGAAGATGATGGATAAATGCAGTGATAGAGACATGTAACAACAAAGGAAAATCACTAATTCAGACAGTTCGAGCAGCTCAAGAACGACAAATGATATAAACCACGACACCTTTTAGGTATCAGTGAGAAAGAGAAAAGAAGAAGATGGATAGATGCAGTGATAGAGACATGTAACAACAAAGGAAAATCACTAATTCAGACAGTTCGAGCAGCTCAAGAACAACAAATGATATAAACCACGACACCTTTTAGGTATCAGTGAGAAAGAGAAAAGTAGAAGATGGATAGATGCAGTGACAGAGACATGTAACAACAAAGGAAAATCACTAATTCAGACAGTTCGAGCAGCTCAAGAACGACAAATGATATAAACCACGACACCTTTTAGGTATCAGTGAGAAAGAGAAAAGGAGAAAAGAAGAAGAAAGAAGAGGAGGAAACACCAGTGGATAAAGAGATACAACAAAGACGATGGCGCTGGATAGAACTGCGGATGTCAAGTGAGAGTATTACACAACATGCCCTTGGGTGGAATCACCAAGGGAAAAAAGACTAAGAGGTAGACCAAAATATCTTGGAGCAGACAGATGGAAGTAGAGATGAAGATGATGGGGAAGACATGGAATGATCTTAAAAGAATAGCAAGAAACAGAGCGACCTGGAAAGTGTTTGTTGAAGACCTATGCTCCACAGGGAGCTGAAATTGTTTGTTGAAGACCTATGCTCCACAGGGAGCTGAAAGTGTTTGTTGAAGACCTATGCTCCACAGGGAGCTGAAAGTGTTTGTTGAAGACCTATGCTCCACAGGGAGCTGAAAGTGTTTGTTGAAGACAGTAGTAAGAGATGTCCAAAACCTTACGATAACATTTCATCTCCATAACTTCAACATTTCCAATATCTGGGAACCTCTCAATTAATTTATCTAACGGAACAGCACATTCTCAATAGCCTATATTTAGCTTGGTACAACAGGCATATTCCATATATTGTTCCTTAATTCTTACATATGCCAGGCGTTTTATTCCAACGAGAAAACAGCCAAGAAATAAAATCGAATGAATGAATCCAACAATGTTCGTTAAAGGCATTTGCATGATAGTAATCTGGCAATGTGAGGCTTTCCTAATGAATTATGCCAGAGTGGATGGTTGGGTAATGAGTTAGAGGGGGCGGGGTAGCAAGGGTGTATACGGAGGGAGTGGAGTGTTGGGGATGTTTTAGGAGGGAGGAGGGAGAGTAGATAATGGTGATTAGAGGGAGGATGAGGGAGAAATTGATTTGAGGAGGAGGGGAAAAGTGGGGATGTAATTGTTTAGGGGCAAGAGTGAGGAGAGTGGAGAGTGAAAGGAGTGTGGAGAAATGGTGGAGAGTGGAGAAATGGTGGAGAGAGATTGTGGAGAAATGGCGGAGAGAGGAGAGTGGAGAAATGGTAGAGAGGGAAGAGTGAAGTAGAGTGTGGAGAAATGGTGGAGAGGGGAGAGTGCAGAAATGGGGGAGAGAGGAAAGTGGAGAAATGGTGGAGAGGGGAGAGTGATATTTGTGGTAATGTGGTCGGTATTACGCCCGTGCTGCATTACTTTCCCAGAAAAAAATCAGGTACCCATTTAAGGCTGGGTTGAACCCGAAAGCCGTCGGTTGGGATCGAACCCAACCTCTTGTTCTTTGTAGTCCAGTTCACTAACCACTGAGCTATCGCGGCTCCCATGGATAGAGAAGGGGAGTGGAGAAATGGTGGAGAGAATAATGGTGGTATAGAAATTAGGGAATTAATGGGAGAATAGTGGATAGATGTAAGAGGATTGTAGAGGATTGTAGAGAGATGAAGGAGGAAGAGGTAGACAGTTGTGAATCATCTCATGGGAAGAGGTGGGTCTACAACATCCGGGGTTAAAAAAATGTACACATAAGTGTTATCATCATGTGCCGTATCGGTTGGCGTAAGCATCATGTCCTTCCATAATTCTATATCAACAGTCATCATCATTGAGTGCCGTCTCCGTATCAAAGGTTGGCTACCATGGAGCGCCATTCATCTCTGTCTCTTGTTTTAATAGTGCACGTTGTCATAGGCTGATTTATCATCTTTGGTGATGTTCGTCCATGTTAGTCTTCGTCGTCTGTCTCTTCCTCTTTTATTTAGATTTTTTTTCCCCTTTCGTTATTACTTGTAGTAGGCTGTTGTGTCTTTTAACATGGCCGAAAAAATCTCATTTGTCTTGTTTGAATTGTGTTTAATAGTTCTCTTTTTATTTTAGTTGTTTTAAAACTTCATCGTTTGTTTTCTTGTCTTTCTATCCAATTCTACCTATCCACATTTCAAAAGCTTCAATTTTCTGTTCTGTTTTCATGTCTAATGTCCATGTTTCTGCACCATACAGGAATATTGAGAAGATGTAACATTTTGCTATTCTTAGTTTTAGCCCTGGTGTTATTTGTTTTGATGTTAGTATGTTCTTCATGACACTAAAATTACTTTTTGCCATTCCTATTCTTTTGTTTATTTCAGTTGTACATTTTCCATCACTGGTTATAGTATGTCCAAGGTAGTTGTAGTTCTGAACTGTCTCCAGGTCTATTCCTTTTACTTTGATATCCACTACATATGCTTTCAGTGTAATCTTTGTTTATGATCATAGTTTTAGTCTATTTGATATTCATATCTAATCTATAATTGTAGCTTATCATGTTCATTTCATTAAGTAATTGTTGTAGATCTTTATGATTTTCTGCTAGTAATTACAGTATCATCATCTACAGAGATGAAATGTGTCAGACAAATGACAGGAAACAGCCTGAGAGATAAGATCAGAAATGAAGAACTGAAGAAAAAAAAACCTAGGAATAATCCCCGCAATAGAATATATAAAGAAACAACAGATAAAACTGTTTGGCGACGTGACAAGGCAGAGTGATAAAAACACAACACAACGAGCCTTCAACAAACGTTGCGAGAACATCAGACATAAAGGCCGACCACGAAAAAGATGGATCGATGGAATATTAGAAACACTAGGAAACATAACAGCAGCATAGGCGAACAGAAGAGGAAAAGACCGCAAACTATATCTCCCCTCGACGCTGAAAGGCAGATGAGAAAGGAAAGAAGAAGAAGAATACAGTTTCATCAGCATATCATAGGTTATTGATTACCTTTCCATTAATTTGTAGGCCTGGCATCTCTATGATGTTTTTAAAGATTTGCTCAGTGTATAGATTGAACAAGCTTGGTGATAGGATGCATCATTGTCTTACTCCTCTTTTTATGTCCATGGGTGTAGAGTTCTCTTTGTTATATTTTATTATTGCTGTTTGCTCCCAGTATAGATTACGTGGTTAGCGGCGTAGAGATCTGCTCTACCAAAAGAGGAGTAAAACGTCTCCTTTCCTCCGCTTGTCTTCGGGACACCCTTGGACAAGGTGGGGCTCTCGTTTAGCCCCCCCTATCAGAGTTACGTGAAGCCATTAGAGCAGGTGGGAGCCGCGATAGCTCAGTAGTTAGTGAACTGAACTACAAAGGACAGGGGATAGGGTTCGATCCCAACCGACGGCTTCAGGGTTCACCCAGCCTTTAATGGGTACCGGATTTTTTCTGGGAAAGTGAAGCAGCACGGGCGTAATACCGACCACATTACCCTAAAAATCACGTGCCGAAGGTCTGTAAAATTTATGGTCACTAACACCATATTCCCTATACGACACTTGGCGTGACGGGGGTACTTTACTTTTTTTTTTATTGGAGCAGGTGGTGGATGGTGTTGTGGGAGCAGCCGACAAGTAATGCCGGTTATGGTCCCCACTCCGCGATGGCAGGCAGAGGATCTCATGTATAGAGACAATGGCTGCGATCTCCGACTAGTACAGTCACTGCCAAGAAGGAAAGAATTGGGAAAACTACCTTCTTATATTGCCTAGACTAATCATGACAAAACACAACTTAAAAAAAGGCCGCTCCTAAAAAACATCAGAAAGAAACAATCAACATTTTTCGGGCACATCATGAGAAGAGGAAAGTCGGAATACTTGATTACAACTGGCAAAATAAAAGGAAAGAAAGATCGCGGACGACAAGGAGAGAAAAAACTGGATAGCTTGGTGTCATAGCATGGAAAACAGTCAACAATAGAACTGATACGATGCACTGTGGATAGAAGATTGTGGAAGGACATGATCGCTTACGCCAACCGGTATAGCACATGATGATGATAAATTACATATTAGTCGTATTATATCAACAGTACATCGTATGACTTCTCATGTTGACTGTTTTTGATGCCACGACACCAAGATGTCCAGTATCTTCTCTCTTTGTTCCCCGCGATCTGTTTTGCCAAGTATTCCAACTTTCCTCTTCTCAGGATGTGCTCCAACAATGTTGATGCCTTCTTTCGAATGTTTTTAAGGAGCTCCATTCTTTGTGTTTTCGATTTTTTTTCAGAATTTCCCCATGGGCCCTTTTGGAGATAAGATAAGAAATTAATATATAAGCAAAGGATGAGAAATTAGATGAATTATTGAATGATAATGAATAGTTGAGTAGGCAAAAGGTAAGAAATGGATAAATAATCAAAGAATGAGAAATGGATGCGTGAAGAAAGGATAAGAAATGGATTAGTAGGCACAGGATATGAAATGGATTAGTAGGCATGGGATACGAAATTTGTGATTTGTTGAAAGGTAATGTTTGCTGGATATGCTAAAGCTAAGAAATGGATAAAAATGAAAAGAGAGTTATTAAACACAATTAGAACAAGCCAAATGAGATTTTTGGAGCATGTTAAAAGACACAACAACAGCCTACTGAAAGTAATCAAGGAGGGGAAAATACAAGGTAAAAGAGGCAGAGGCAGATCAAGACTAACATGGACGAGTAACATCAAAAGATGGATAAGTCAGCCTATGACAATCTGCACAATCAAATCAAGTAACAGAGTGGAATGGCGCTCCATGGTAGCCAACCTTCGATGCGGAGACGGCACTCAATGAACGAGAAATGTAAGAAACGGATAAATAATCAAAGAATGAGAAATGGATGTGTGAAGAAAGGATAAGAAATGGATTAGTAGGCACAGGATAAGAAATGAATGAGGCGTTTCAGCTTTCATCTGTCCTATCTCTGTAACCATGTTCTTGTTTATGATCCATACGGAAGTGTAGACAGATGCACATACACTTTTTTAATACTAAACTATTCTCATCATCATCATCATGTGCTATACTGTTTGGCGTAGGCGATCATGTCCCTCCACAATCTTCTATCTACAGTGCATCGTATCAGTTCTGTTGTTGACTGTTTTCCATGCCATGACACCAAGCTATCAAGTATTTTCTCTCTTTGTCGTCCGCGATAACTCTTTCCTTTTATTTTCCAGTTGTAACCAAGTATTCCAACTTTCCTCTTCTCATGATGTGCCCGAAAAATTGTGTTTGTTTCTTTCTTATGTTTTTTAAAGCTCCCTTTTTGTGTTGTCCTGTTTGAGAACTTCCTCGTTGGTCTTTTTAGCTGTCCAGGGAACTTTCAACATTATTCTGAGAAATTCCATCTCTATGGCCTCTAATCGTCTTTTCATTTGTTTGTTTACTGTCCATGATTCGCTTCCGTAGGTCAGAATTGGTTTAGAATTGCAATAGCACCGATGAATTCACTTTCTTATTTCTATTGACATTGATTTGTTGTATAAGATATTTTTATAACTATCCTAACCTTCAAAATGTGTAATGAGAGGCCATGTAATGAGAGGCCATGTAATGCGAGGCCATGTAATGAGAGGCCATGTAATGAGAGGCCAAGTAATGAGAAGAGAACAACTGGAATATATTGTAACAACTGGGAAAATTGAGGGACGAAGAGATAGAGGGAAGCAAAGAGAAAAAAATAATATAAAGCTTAAGAGAATGGCTTGGCTGAAGGTCAACAACAAAAATTATAAATAGCTTCCGAGATCGAAAGTTGCGGAGAGACATGATCACCCACGCCAGCAGGCCCGGTACTTGATGATGATGAACCTTCAAAAAAGTGCGTATTTTAATGGTGTGGTTAACTGTAACGTGTCTCTCCGTTAAAAATAAAACCCACATGGACACGTTTGACACAGGAACCACAATCCGCGTGTAAATAACAATAAAGGGGAATAACACAGTGTGTACATCTTCAACATTATGTTGATGGGTTTGGCGACATGTTGCTGCCTGCATGACTAGTGCATGACTGTAGCAGCAGTCACCTGACTTAATTATGTTATACAGTCATGAACAGGTGGATGTTTAGTGCGATGATTGTTAAACAAGTGGGGATCGAGGATATGAAATAACTAACATACAATGTACTACAAACGTTAACTCTAGCGTTTAGTCAGTCCTATTGTGTGGTTGTGAAACATGGAGAATGACAACAAGTATATGTATATATTGGGAGCCGCGATAGCTCAGTGGTTAGTGAACTGGACTACCACGGACACGGGGTAGGTTTCGATCCCAACCGACGGCTTCCGGGTTCCCCAGCCTTAAATGGGTACCGGATTTTTTTTTTCTGGGAAAGTAAAGCAGCACGGGCGTAATGCTGACCACATTACCCCAAAAATCATGTGCTGATGGTCTGTAAAATATAGGGTCACTAACACCATATTTCCATATACGCCACTTGGCGTGACGGGGGTACTTGACTTTTTATATGTATATGTCTGACGTGTATGATACAACAGAGGGGAAATACATAATAGCTCATCGAAACAGCTTTCCAACAAAATGAGGAAGATACTGTGCAATCCATTTTTGACAATACAGAAAGAAAAAGTTGTTAAATGTTATGTAGAGCCAGTCTTAACATATGGATGTAGAAGTCTGGTTTTATAGAAGAATGTTGAGAATACCATGGACAGCTAATAAGAGTACTGAAAACGTTCTGAAAGAGTGCAAAGGAAAATGAGAGTTAATTTCCAATATTAGGAAGAAACAATCATCATTTTTTGGCCATGTAATGAGAAGAGAACAACTGGAATATATTGTAACAACTGGGATAACAACTGGCCTCTACCCAGATCTCCCTTAAAACGTTACATTCATCACAGTCGGTCTGAAAGAATCTCTGTCTCTAGCCAGCTTTCCCTTAAACGTTACATTCATCACAGTCGGTCTGAAAGAATCTCTGTCTCTAGCCAGCTCTCCCTTAAAACGTTACATTCATCACAGTCGGTCTGAAAGAATCTCTGCCTCTAGCCAGATCTCCCTCAGACCGTTGCATTCATCACAGCCCATTTGAAAGAATCTCTGTCACCACTTCATCTTGCGTCATATTCAAAGTCCGTATCATGTCATGATACCACATTTTTCTTGGTCTGCTCATGATGAGTCGTCCAGGAACCATAGTTTAAAAAAAAAGCAGAGATCCCCGTCACGCCAAGTGGCTTATAGGGAATATGGTGTTAGTGACTATAATGTTTTACAGACCGTCAGCACATGATTTAGGGTAATGTGATCGGTATAACGCCCCTGCCGCTTTACTTTCCCATGAAAAAATATGTAGCCATGTATGGCTGGGTGAACCCGGAAGCCGTCGATCAGGTATCGAACACGGTCTCTTGTCCTATATAGTTCGTTCCACTAACCACTGAGATATCGCGAGCCACGACAGGAACAATGGCTCCCAATTATTGTTCTTTCCAACTCGCCGTGGATTTTTTTGACGTCAAAACTCGCTCTATAGAATGGCGTTATTAGCCAGATCTTTTTAATGTTGAAATATAGAAGTAAAATACCATGATGAACATATGTCCCAATATGAAGTCGATCATGCAAGCAACTTCCCCATAGCAACATATCCTTGCTAATCATAGCCAACCTCTGGGGAGCCGCGATATCTATCTATTGACCTTTCAAGCCGTAGCCGGCCCATAGGGCGTAGACCAAGATACTCCTTCTCTTATCTGAATTTTTATTCTAGCAGTTTTCAATTCTTTTAAATATATTTTATCAAATCTCGCCATTTGTCTCTGTTCTGTGCAAGCAGATCTATTTCACTGAGGGAGCCGATTCCTGCTGCTCTTGCCTCTCTGATCAATGTTCTTCTCAATGTCTCTCTGGGTCGGCATCTTTTCCTCTTACCTGTTGTTTCCCACATGAGGGCTTGCTTTGCTATTCGGTTATTATCTCTTCTCATCACATGTCCAACATATGACCATCGTCTTTTCTTTATTACTGAAGATATTAGTGGTTGATTGGCGATTTCTCTATTTTCCTCGTTTGTTTTGAATTCGTTCCACGCTATACCAAGTATTTTCCTTAGACATTTATTTTCCTTAGACATTTATTTTCCTTAGACATTTATTTTCCTTAGACATTTATTTTCCTTAGACATTTATTTTCTTTAGACATTTATTTTCCTTAGACATTTATTTTCCTTAGACATTTATTTTCCTAAGACATTTATTTCCTTAGACATTTATTTTCCTTAGACATTTATACCGCAATAGCTGAAGCATACCTGAAAATTAGTACAGATACAGAGCATCCATTGCATCACGTGATCAACAAAGGGAAAGGCTAAAAAGAGGCAAATAATGGGTGGGCCGAGCAGAAGATGTCATCAAACAGGTCTGTGGGCTTACCAATATCAGCGTTGGTGGGGAATGGATACCGGTGCCTACGTCATTCAAGGGGACTTTCTCGTGTATTGTCACACTCGACAGAAAAGTAGGGAACAGAACCCAGTCGTGGTTAATGCTGAGGTCAACGGTCTCATCTGCGATAACACCGATGAGAAAGATGCAGTCATCTATACAGACGGATCTGTAAGACGACACCAAAGAAGTGCATGGGCATTTACAGCACGCTCGGCAGGCAGAATAGTCAAGGAAAATAGTGGTGCATACGTCATGACCACGAGTAGCATGACAATGGAGGTGATGGCAGTGACCAAGGCATTCAAATGGTTAGAGTCACAAGACTACACCCACGCATGTATACTGAGTGATTCGATGAGCATGATAAAAAAAGTGGAGGCGGGCTCTGTACGCAGAAATCCAAAATACGTAAGGTCACCTTTGTCTATGTCCCTGGATATGCGCGAGTACTGGAAATGAAAGAGCGGACAGGCTGGCTGCGCTGTCGTTGAGGACGGCCAACCAATGGATCGGGCGGACATCATCAATGCCCTCCGAGATGTGGGAAGAGCACAGGACTTCGACAAACACAGATCCATGTCACTTCTTCGGATGATGGAGATGGGAGTTAAGATGGGCACAGCCAGAAATGAGAAACTTAGTGGCCGTGTAAGAAGACTTATCAACCAACACAGAACTGGAGTCGTCAGTCGCTGGACACTGAGGGAATTGCTGAGGATCTGAGCGCCTATGGACATGTTCGGAGTGCAATGATGATGACCCGCAAATAACTCAATAACCGGGATAGCTCAGTGGTTAGTGAACTGGACTACAAATGACAAGAGGTAGGGTTCGATTCCAACCGACGGCTTCAGGGTTCACCCAGCCTTTAATGGGTACCGGATTTTTTTCTGGAAAGTAAAGCGGCATGGGAGTAATACCGACCACATTACCCCAAAAGTTATGTGCTGATGATCTGTAAAGTTTATGGTCACTAACACCATATTCCCCATACGCCACTTGGCGTGACGGGGGCTCTTTACTTTTTTACTGACATAGTCAATGTCGGAATCGATAATTTGATAATAGGGAAAAAGGAGAAAAATGAAGACGTGAAAAGACCTAAATTTGAAAAGAATTGTTTTATAAATAATACTTTTCCGGGAAAATTAAAATAAAATTACGATCACAGGAAAAAAACCACAATGGGGCATGAAAGAACAATAATGGCAGTTAGGGTTCCAGGAATACGAGAAATGGGCAGACTAAGAAGAAGATGGTTTCAAGACATCAAAGAGACCTTGAACATGACAACAAAGGAAGCAAGAGGCCCTTGGCTGGAGAAAGAGATTCTTTCAGACGGGCTGTGGTGAAATGCCGGCTCTTAAAAATCTAAGTGCCAATTTAGGTCGCACGATTTTTATTGAGATTTGACAATGCTCAAAGCAGATCTGGGATAAAGCTGGCGATTGTAAAGCTATCTGAAGATGGCATACAAAGTGCGCGAGCGTGCGGTTACATACATACGCTGCTGGAGTCACGGAAGAGTCGTGTTCAACACTGGCTCATGTTTTTGCATAACCGATTTTTTTCTTGACGCGGTAGACATTACTAGAAAATGTTTGTTGAAATGTTGGAATTGTTTTATACGGGGTTTTTTGTGGGGGGGGGGGGGAGAGGGGGAGGAGGGGGGCAACGAAAAGCTTTATATATATATATATATATATATAATATATATATATATATAACCAGAGAAACAGTGAGAAGAACATTGATGAGAGAGGCAAGAGCAGCAGGAATCGGCTCCCTCGATGAGATAGAGCTGCTTGCACAGAACAGAGACAAATGGCGAGATTTGATAAAATATCTTTAAAAGAATTGAAAACTGCTAGAACAAAAATTTAGATAAGAGAAGGAGTATCTTGGTCTACGCCCTATGGGCCGGAATCGGCTTGAAAGGTCTATAGATAGATGGATGGATGGATGGATGGATAGATGGATTAGATAGATTAGATAGATAGATAGATAGATAGATAGATAGATAGATAGATAGATAGATAGATAGATAGATAGATAGATAGATAGATAGATAGATAGATAGATAGATAGATAGATAGATAGATAGATAGATAGATAGATAGATAGATAGATAGATAGATAGATAGATAGATAGATAGATAGATAGATAGATAGGTGGGTAGGTGGGTGGGTGGGTGGGTGGGTGGGTGGGTGGGTGGGTGGATGGATGGATGGATGGATGGATGGATTGATGGATGGATGAGATAGATATGGCCCTTTTTGTCTTGTCAGACGGTCAGAGGAGGCTATTGTGCATTTTTTTGAGGTTTTGTTTTGTCGAACAGCTTCTCTCGTGGCTAATTCTACCAATGTTTGACAAACACACGCTGCCACAGAATGAACAAGTCAGGCCCACTGATCCACAGGGTTTTCCATCCTTTTTCATGAGTCTTTTCTCTTCTAAGTGTTGCCTTAGCACTGTCTCAAATGATGTTATATCATTCCTTATACATGCTCTCCGTGACGTTCCCAGTCATTTGTTAGGCACAGCAACAATTTAGACCAATCATATTTGTCATCACCACTATTGTCCAACAAGGAAATAACTCTGGAGGCAAAACGGGCACCCTACAACACAATCTTCATTCCAACGTTGTGCTACCAATGCCATACCTGGACTCTAGATGCAAGAACAATAAGAAAATAACCTCTACTGAGATGAAATGTTAGACGAATGACAGGAAACAGTCTGAGAGATAAGATCAGAAATGAAGAACTGAGAAAAAAGCTAGGAATAGCTGCCGTCATAGAATATATAAAGAAACAACAGATACAATGGTTTGACTTCGTAATAAGGCAAAACAATCAAAACACAACACAACACGCCTTCAATAAACGTTGTGAGAATACCAGACCCAAGGGTCGACCACGAAAAGATGGATCGATGGAATATTAGAAACACTAGGAAACATAACAGCAGCAGAGGCGAAACAAAAGATCACAAATTATATCTCACCTCGACGCTGAAAGGCAGATGAGGAAGGAAAGAAGAAGGAGAAGAAGCAGTACATTTTTCATCCCCTCTGTAGTACAGATATATCCTGCGTTAAATGTATTAAATGTTCTACAGGAGTGCTACCCAGTACACAGACCTGAGATGGACAATGTGGACCACGCCCACCCCCCTAGAAGAGAAACTATACGGGACAACCGAATCACTTAGACAGCTGCCTTCATGAGAGAGTCCGGAATCCTACTCTGACAGAGTCATGATCGCAGAAGAAGAAATGTATCGAAGTAAATACAATTAGCGCCACGTAGCTAACTAATAAGGAAGGAGCTAAAACAAAATAATGTTTACTAGAATGAAAAACCGTGAAAGAGAGTGGAGCCTCATCACGTAACACTCCAAAGAAAGCCATGGAGAGAAATTCTAACTACTGTTTTAGGAACGAACTAAACTAACATCAAAACAAATCCACGGAAGAATACCGGGCTAAAACTAAGAATAGCAAAATGTTACATCTTCTCAATATTCCTGTATGGTGCAGAAACATGGACATTAGACAAGAAAAGAGAACAGAAAATTGAGGCCTTTGAAATGTGGATTTATAGAAAAATAGGTAGAATTGGATGGAAAGAAAAGAAAACAAACGATGAAGTTTTAAAACAAGTAAAAATGAAAAAAAAAGAACTACTAAACACAAGTTAGAACAAGACAAATGACATTTTTGGGGCACGTTAAAAGACACAACAGCATGCTAAAAGTAGTATTGGAAGGGAAAATACAAGGTAAACGAGGCTGAGGCAGACCAAGACTAACATGGATGAGTTACATCAAAAATGGACAATTCAGCCTATGACAACAACCTGCACCATCAAAGCAAGAGACAGAGTGGAATGGCGTTCCATGGTAGCCAACCTTCGATGCGGAGACGGCACTCAATGATGATGATGAGAATGAGAAATAAAAATAATGATGTCTTCCCTGCAAATATTATTTGGTTTTACATACTTTATTACTACTTAGCTGTGTAGGGCACATGATGGTGATGATTACTACTTAGCTGTGTAGGGCACATGATGGTGATGATTGATTACTACTTAGCTGTGTAGGGCACATGATGGTGATGATTACTACTTAGCTGTGTAGGGCACATGATGGTGATGATTGATTACTACTTAGCTGTGTAGGGCACATGATGGTGATGATTACTACTTAGCTGTGTAGGGCACATGATGGTGATGATTACTACTTAGCTGTGTAGGGCACATGATGGTGATGATTACTACTTAGCTGTGTAGGGCACATGATGGTGATGATTGATTACTACTTAGCTGTGTAGGGCACATGATGGTGATGATTACTACTTAGCTGTGTAGGGCACATGATGGTGATGATTACTACTTAGCTGTGTAGGGCACATGATGGTGATGATTACTACTTAGCTGTGTAGGGCACATGATGGTGATGATTACTACTTAGCTGTGTAGGGCACATGATGGTGATGATTACTACTTAGCTGTGTAGGGCACATGATGGTGATGATTACTACTTAGCTGTGTAGGGCACATGATGGTGATGATTACTACTTAGCTGTGTAGGGCACATGATGGTGATGATTACTACTTAGCTGTGTAGGGCACATGATGGTGATGATTACTACTTAGCTATGTAGGGCACATGATGGTGATGATTACTACTTAGCTGTGTAGGGCACATGATGGTGATGATTACTACTTAGCTGTGTAGGGCACATGATGGTGATGATTACTACTTAGCTGTGTAGGGCACATGATGGTGATGATTACTACTTAGCTGTGTAGGGCACATGATGGTGATGATTACTACTTAGCTGTGTAGGGCACATTTTTATTTACTTGCATATCTGAGTAAGGGTAAAGGTCAAGTACGAGATTTGAACCTTCCTCTTACCACACCAGTTTCCGCCCATATGTGCTCGGCCGCCTATCCAGAAATGTTCGGAGACGGGATAGTGTCGCTTCAAGCATCGGAAGTCATGATGCGAGGCGGCATTCCTCATCTTCCCAGAGTACCTCCTTGGTACCCATTTCTGCCAGCGGCTGGGTCGACCGCGAGGGTATTTTTGTTTCCAAACACGGGTATAACTCACACGGCTCTGAGCTGGAATCGAACACGGGTTGTCCGAACTTTGATAGCCCAGTTGGATGGTTTTCCCAACTAGGACACCGAGGTCCCCCACATATATGAATGTGTGTTGTTTGTTCCTGCTGAAGGCCTATTGAGCCGAAACGTCGTTTAAAATTGTATCGTCCTTTAATTACGCAAACCTTTAACCATCATCATCATCATCATCATCGCGTGCCTTCTCCGCAACGAAGGATGGCTATCATGGATCGCCATTCTACTCTGTTTCTTGCTTTGATGGTGCAGGCTGTCATAGATTGACTTGTCCATCTTTTGATGTTACTCGTCCATGTTAGTCTTGGTCTGCCTCCGCCTCTTTTACCTTGTATTTTTCCTTCCAATATTACTTTTAGTAGGCTGTTGTGTCTTTTAACATGCCCCCAAAATTTCATTTGTCTTGCTCTAATTGTATTTAGTAGTTCTCTTTTTATTTTCAGTTGTTTTAAAACTTCCTCGTTTGTTTTCTTTTCTTTCCATCCAATTATACCTATTCTTCTATATATCCACATTTCAAAGGCTTCAATTTTCTGTTCTGTTTTCTTGTCTAATGTCCATGTTTCTGCACCATACAGGAATATTGAGAAGACGTAACATTTTGCCATTCTTAGTTTCAGCCCTGCTGATATTTGTTTTGATGTTAGTATATTTTTCATGGCATTAAAATTACTTTTTGCCATACCTATTCTTTTGTTTATTTCTTTACACATACCATTTTTAATATTTTAAAAAATTTCCCTTTACAATCAGCTTTACCGCAGCTTATCATTTTTATTCATTTCTTCCCTTTACTCCCCTGATATATATTCTCCATTTTCCCATTCTTTGTTTTTGCTGGTCTCACCTTTAAAGAAACAAAATTTATTTTTATTTCAAATTCACAGCCACAACAACACGTTTTACGAGTGATCCTCAACTATACAGATCGGATTTCTAAGCTGAAATTTGTACGTAATTTTTCGACAAGCGAAGAGGTTTTACAGGGAACAGAATTGACACGGATGGGTCCCAGTTGGGTTTTGAAGAATTACACTTTGGGGGATTGAATCTGGATTGCGGAATTGTTGTCTAGAGAAAGGTAGAATCCTTGTTGAAGGCTGTAAGAGGAATCAATCTATCTATTGAACTTTCGAGCCGTAGCCGGCCCATAGGGCATAGACCCAGGTACTCTTTCTCTTATTTAAATTTTTATTCTAGCAGTTTTAAATTCTTTTAAAGATATTTTATCAAATCTCGCAATTCTTCTCTGCTCTGTGCAAGCAGCTCTATCTCATTGAGGGAGCCGATTCCTGCTGCTCTGGCCTCTCTGATCAATGTTCTTCTCAATGTCTCTCTGGGTCTTCCTCTTTTCCTCTTACCTGTTGTTTCCCACATGAGGGCTTGCTTTGCTATTCGGTTATTATCTCTTCTCATCACATGTCCAACATATGACCATCATCTTTTCTTTATTACTGAAGATATTAGTGGTTGATTGGCGATTTCTCTAATTTCCTCGTTTGTTTTGAATTCGTTCCATGCTATACCAAGTATTTTCCTCAGACATTTATTTTCCTTAGACATTTATTTTCCTTAGACATTTATTTTCCTTAGACGTTTATTTTCCTTAGACATTTATTTTCCTTAGACATTTATTTTCCTTAGACATTTATTTTCCTTAGACATTTATTTTCCTTAGACATTTATTTTCCTTAGACATTTATTTTCCTTAGACATTTATTTTCCTTAGACATTTATTTTCGAACGCGTTCAATTTGCGTAAGAGGGGCGGGCGGGGGGGGGGGGGGGGGAAAAGTAATTCTTGCATATCGTTATCACTGGAGGCTCGCCTCACAGCACCAGAGCTGGACGTTGTCAGCGACCCATACGTGATGGCTTGCGCCATGATCGTTGAACCAGAACCACCCAGATCCTGCTCCACCTCTCCGTGGTGCCTCTAGTAACAGACTAACCTGTCTAGTCTGGCCTAGCGAGTAGGGATCGAAGAGGGAAGACAACCGGTACCCATAAATGTCGTGCTGAAATATCACAGTTATACTGCAAACCACAAAAGAGACTTCCGGTCAATGTGGCGGATAGGCGTCAGGGATCCGTTGAGGCACTGTCTGAAAAGTGTTCCTTGTTGCAGTTTCCTCATATTCCAAGTCCGGCTTGTTACATGAGCTACTAAGTAATGTTCTGTGCACACCGTGAGCTGTGTGTTTCATCCGAATGGTGTTTCTATATTTACATTGCTTACGATGAATGATGATATCGTGTGACGAAGGACAGTTCAGCTGCGTTCACTATCGGTGCTATAATACGCCTTATGTCTTCTGGCGTGTGCTGTGTTTGTTACAATGGGGACTGTATCTGCCTTTCTTTGTTTGGATATTCCATGAGATGTTGATTCGGATAATTCCACTAGCACGGGCGGTTGAGCAATTATAGATTTCAATACGTTTGCAGTGATAACTGGGCCTTCGAATTATCATAACTATAACCATAACACAATGCAAATTAGCTCACTTAACGTCCATTCAAGGGCGGATGACGAAGAGGTGTACTCCTTTAGTCATCGGGCGAACGTAAGCAAACATCGTTATCACCATCATCATCATCGCCATCAGCTCTTTCAACAGCTTCTGAAGAATTTCATCGTGAAAGACAAATGAAGTGGATAGAAGTAGAGCACATCTTTTTCTTGTGCCTTTTCTGTTCTTCCTTTTCCCTGTTTCTCTTGTTGCGTTGTGCTTTTCTCTCCTTCTTCTTCTTCCTCTCTTTCTTTCACTTCCTCTCTTTCTTTCACTTCCATCTCTTCTTCTTCTACCCCTTAATTGTCTGTCTTTATTTCTGCTATCCCATTGTGTCTAAATTTCTTTTTTTTTTTGGTTGGCCTCTTCTGTTTTTGTTTGTTTGTTTGCCTCCTCTGTTTTTATTTTGCCTCTTCTGTTTTTTGTTTGTTTGTTTGCCTCCTCTGTTTTTATTTTGCCTCTTCTGTTTTTTGTTTGTTTGTTTGCCTCCTCTGTTTTTATTTTGCCTCTTCTGTTTTTTGTTTGTTTGTTTGCCTCCTCTGTTTTTATTTTGCCTCTTCTGTTTTTTGTTTGTTTGTTTGCCTCCTCTGTTTTTATTTTGCCTCTTCTGTTTTTTGTGTGTGCATCTTCTGTTTTTTTTGTTTGCCTCTTCTGTTTTTTGTTTGCCTCTTCTCTTTTTTTTTTGCTTTCCTCTTCTCGTTGTCATTTTTTTTCGTCGACCACGCCTCTGTCTGTTTCCTCTCCTTTCTATTCCACAACTTCTTCTCTCTTTTCAGTTTCTTCTCCTCTCTATTCTACCTCCTCTTCTCTCTTTTCTGCTTCTTCTCCTTTCTATTCTACCTCCTCTTTTTTCTCTCCTGCCTCCTCTTCTTTCTATTCTGCCACTTCTCTCTCTTCTGTCTCTTCTTCTTTCTATTTTACCTCCTCTTCTTTCTATTCTGCCTCTTTCCATCTACATATTTTTCTTCTGTCATTTCTACTTTTCCTATTCTTTGTTTTGAATCTGCATCTTCTTCAATATAATTTACTACTTCATTTTTGCCTCTTATTCATCTTATTATTAAATGCTCAATAATGCTATAAACATATATTAAATGTTATGCAATGTTATAAAATTCTTTAAATTCTACACATTAATTCTAAACGACACGAAAATCTGAACGAAACAATCAACATTTTTCGGTCACATCATGAGAAGAGGAAAGTTGGAATACTTGGTTACAACTGGCAAAATAAAAGGAACGAGAGATCGCGGACGACAAAGAGAGAAAATTCTGGATAGCTTTGTGTCATGGCATGGAAAACAGTCAACAACAGAACTGATACGATGCACTGTAGATAGAAGATTGTGGAAGGACATGATCGCTTACGCCAATCGGTATGGCACATGATGAATGCTATAAAATGCTACAAACGTGTATTACCTAACTATCTATCTTTACGACACATAGTACCATTGCTGATGTATGTCGGGGGGCAACGATAGAACCCGAGGGATAAAGGCCGCTTGGTCAAGCAGTCGCCACGACGTGTGAGACTTTTATTTCACAAACTTGTATTAAATGTTATATAATGTTATAAAATGCTACAAACTTATATTAAATGTTATATAATGTTATAAAATGCTGCAAATTTATATTAAATGTTATATAATGTTATAAAATGCTACAAACTTATATTAAATGTTTTGCAATGTTATAAAATGTTATAAACTTATATTAAATGTTATATAATGGTATAAAATGCTACAAACTTATATTAAATGTTATATAATGTTATAAAATGCTGCAAACTTATATTAAATGTTATATAATGTTATAAAATGCTACAAACTTATATTAAATGTTATATAATGTTATAAAATGCTGCAAATTTATATTAAATGTTATGCAATGTTATAAAATGCTACAAACTTATATTAAATGTTATATAATGGTATAAAATGCTGCAAACTTATATTAAATGTTATGCAATGTTATAAAATGCTATAAACTTATATTAAATGTTATATAATGGTATAAAATGCTACAAACTTATATTAAATGTTATATAATGGTATAAAATGCTACAAACTTATATTAAATGTTATATAATGGTATAAAATGCTACAAACTTATACTAAATGTTATGCAATGTTATAAAATGCTACAAACTTATATTAAATGTTATATAATGGTATAAAATGCTGCAAACTTATATTAAATGTTATATAATGTTATAAAATGCTGCAAACTTATATTAAATGTTATATAATGCTATAAAATGCTACAAACTTATATTTAATGTTATGCAATGTTATAAAATGCTATAAAACTCTACAAATTAATTCTAAACGACACGAACGTTTCAGATATAAATCATATGCGGGTTACAGTCCTGAAATGAAAGCCACTAAATTATCAACGACAAAACATCTGTGCCGTTATGTTATATAGTTGGACGGTCTCATTTCATGTGGGTAGTTCAGCTGTTCTCTGTCCACCCACTCGACAATAAATCTTTGGAAAAATATATTCGTTTCCTACTCATAAATCATTCTCTTCTAGGTTATATGCCACTGTCAGGGCTGCATTTGACAAAAATATATAAAATTCCTCCCTTTCTCCTTCTTCTTCTCTATCTTTAGCATCCACCCTTTAAGTGGGCGTGGATAAGTTCCGCCTCTGCAAGCCACCATAGCCTCACCTTTCGACCTGACACATCCGTCTTCAAGAAGAGCAGATTTTTTTTGTAATTTCTTTAATTTGCACAAGCAGCAGCCATGTTGACCAACTTGTTTTCAAATTTTCACTTGAAATAGTTCATTAACGTGCGCGGAGTGAGCACGTAATCTCCTTGGTTTTTTTTCCCTTTTCCGAAATGGATGGATAGCAGATCTCACAACCCAAAGATCAGGGGAGGGTCAACCTTTCAAATCCAATGTTAAGTGAGTCCTATTATATGGATGTGAAACATGGAGAACAACAAAAATGACAATCATGAAAATACACTTTCATTAATGGATGCTTACGCAGAATAAAAGGATGGAAATGGCAGGACAAAATCACTAACATAGAATTATGGAAATGTACCAGTCAAATACCAGTGGATAAAGAGATACAGTGAAGACGATCGCGCTGGATAGAACACACACTGCGGAAGCCAAATGAGTGTATTACACAATAGGCCCTTTTTTGGAATCCCCAAGGAAAAAGATAAAAAGGAAGATCAAAATACTCTCGAAGAAGACAGATGGAAGTAGAGATGAAGATGATATGGGGAAGACATTGAATGATCCTAAAAGAATGGCAAGAAACAGGACGACTTGGAAAGTGTTTGTTGAAGACCTATGCTCCACAGGGAGCTGAAAGTGTTTGTTGAAGACCTATGCTTCACAGGGATCTGAAAGAGTTTGTTGAAGACCTATGCTCAACGGGGATTTGAAAGTGTTTGTTGAAGACCTATGCTCCACAGGGAGCTGAAAGTGTTTGTTGAAGACCTATGCTTCACAGGGATCTGAAAGAGTTTGTTGAAGACCTATGCTCCACAGGGATCTGAAAGTGTTTGTTGAAGACTTATGCTCCACAGGAAGCAGATAGAGAGAAGAAGAGTGATATAATTTGAGCTGTGGACTTTACTGTCCATACACTATCGCCTTGCCTCTAGGGTGGCCAGACAGCTCAATCCTTCAGTGTTCATATACAGAGAAAAACATTAATTCAGTCTCCTAGTGACTCTAGTATTCCCTTTATCCATCTTTTTCTCGGTCTTTCTCTTACTAGCGTTTGTTTATGGCTCTTTGAGTCATTGTTAGTTCTTTGTGTCTTGTTTTGTGGCCGAACCAATTTATCTGTTGTTTCTTTATGTATTCGATGGCTGGTTCAATTTCGAGTTTCTTCCTCAGGTCGGTGTTTCTTACTCTGTCCCTTAAGATGTTTCCTGTTGATTTTCTGACACAATATATCTATATATAAATATACAAGCATCAGCTGTCACCATTGCTAAGACATCCAAACATTTCAATGGCAGCTAAACATCAAATGATAAATAGCATTTTCATACCAACTTTGTGCTATGAAAGTCAAACATGGACCCTTTCTAAATCATAATTGAGAAAGATAAAAACACGTGAAATGCAATGCTTGAGAAACGTAACAAACAACACAAGAAGAGATAGAATACCAAATGAAACCATAAGAAAAATGGTAGGAACAAAACCCTGCCAAGAATATATAGAACAACAACAACTTAAATGGTTGGGCCACCTGGTCAGAATGAATCCTCACCAATCACCATCAAGGGCGTTCTTCTCGAGAATGTATGGAAAAAGACCAAGAGGAAGACCTAGAAGAAGATGGATAGATGCTGTGACAGAGACATGTAACAACAAAGGAAAATCACAAATTCAGACAGTTCGAGCAGCTCAAGAACGACAAATGATATAAACCACGACACCTTTTAGGTATCAGTGAGAAAGAGAAAAGAAGAAGATGGATAGATGCAGCGACAGAGACATGTAACAACAAAGGAAAATCACTAATTCAGACAGTTCGAGCAGCTCAAGAACGACAAATGATATAACCACGACACCTTTTAGGTATCAGTGAGAAAGAGAAAAGAAGTAGAAGGTACACGCATATCAATAGTTTGATTATATACTTCTCGTAGAACTCGTCTTTATATTATAAATCTGCTCTAGCATTTCTTGCAGTGATTTCGCCTTTTCTACCACAGATAAGGACATAGCCAGTCGTGTCCCTTGTTGAATCCCCGAGAGACCCATCGTTCCATAGTTGTGGTATGTAACTGTTTTATATTTACTTACTTCCCTTTAGGGCAAGGATTCTCAAACTCAGTCGAGTTGAGGCCACACAAATTATATCATCTTCTTTGACAGTAGTCCAAAAAAACTGACCACATACAGTATGGATATATGAAGTTAGTGACCATATTTTTCTATGACCACGGCACATTTGTGGGTGATGTGGTCCATATAACGCCAGGCCGCCTTTACTTCCCAGAAAAATCTCTGGTACCCATTTTTAGAGTCTGGATGAACCCCGCAGCCTTGTCAGTCCGAAAAAAAAATCAGCCACATGTGGGGATCGAACCAGGACACATCTGGTGATGAAGCGAGCACACTAACCACTCAGCCGCCGAGGCTCATAAACAATAGTGATACATTATAAATGTATTTAAGTAATACTTTAGTGGTGTAAACTTGTGAACTTTACTTTACCAATAAACAACGGAACTGCTAACAAACATCAGAAAGAAACAATCAACATTTTTCAGGCACATCATGAGAAGAGGAAAGTCGGAATACTTGGTTACAACTGGCAAAATAAAAGGAAAGAGAGATCGCGGACGATAAAGTGAGAAAATACTGGATAGCTTGGTGTCATGGCATGGAAAACAGTCAACAAAACTGATACGATGCACTGTAGATAGAAGATTGTTGAAGTATGTGATCGCCCTACGCCAGCCGGTATGGCACATGATGATGATGATACCAGGAAACATAATTGTGACGTAGAATAGGCTCGATGTTATTCCTCGACGCTATCATCGTCCCAAAACTACCGTGGTCGTCAAGAAAATAAAGCAAAACTAAAGTACCCCCGTCACGCCAAGTGGCGTATAGGGAATATGGTGTTAGTGACCATATATTTTACAGACCTTCAGTCCATGATTTTTGGGGTAATGTGGTCGGTATTACGCCCGTGCTGCATTACTTTCCCAGAAAAAAAATCCGGTACCCATTAGAGGCTGGGTGAACCGGATGCCGTCATTTGGGATCGAACCCTACATCTTGTCCTTTGTAGTCCAGTTCACTAACCACTGAGCTATCGCGGCTCCCTTCTTCAAGCCAGTGCGCTAACAATATTCAAGTCATATTGCTAATGGCGATTCTATATTTCCTTAGGAGGAGCACAAAAACTGATCGCAAAAAATTGATTATCATCTAGTCGTCCCACTGATGGCATCAAAAACATCGTTATTAAATAATTTATCTTTTGCTTCGCATCCGTTAGCTCATTAGCTGATTGCGTTGCACTGTTTTCTACACCTTACACACATCAGTGCTCATTTCTTTTATGGTTGATTCATTTACATTTTATTTCCCTTCTTGTCATTACTGTATCTCTCAAAACAGAAAGGATGAAAATCGATTAATTGGAAACAAAATGCTGCAGAAAATTCTTCAACTCTTTCCATACGTTGTGCCGCATAGTACGTCACTCCCAATTTGATTAGTGTGAACCATAATCAAATCATATTCTTCTTACATATCTTGTATCATCTTGGTATAAAGTAAAAAAAGGTAAAGATTCCCCGTCATGCCAAGTAGCGTATACGGAATATGGTGTTAGTGACCATATATTTTACAGACCTTCAGCACAAGATTTTTGGGGTAATGTGGTTGTTATAACGCCCGTGCTGCTTTACTTTCCCAGAAAAAAAAAATCCGGTACCCATTTAAGGCTGGATGTACCCGGAAGCCGTTGGTTGGGATCGAACCCTACCCCTTGTCCTTTGTAGTTCAGTTCACTAACCACTGAGCTATCGCGGCTCTCTTCATCTTGGTATTGGTGAAATCTAATACTTTGTTCAATTATTTAAAAATTCATATAATATGTTATATGTTAGATAAATATAAATATGTAGATTGATTCTTAAAACCATGAACAATTTTGTCTCTGAAATCACTTCCATTTGATTGATAAAATACTTCCGTACTGAAAGAGTTAAAATACATTGGGTAATGAAAAAAGAGCAATGAAGGCATAAAAGAATTAAACATGAAAAAGAACTGGTTTATAAACACTGTTCTGTAGATGGCGATGAAGTATATAATAGCCACATCAAAATACACAGCGCACTGGCAAAAGCAATAATGGAAAGCATGGTTCCTGTGCGACGCTTCAAGGGAAGACCAAGAAGAAGGGGTTTTAAGAAATCAAGGAAACCGTGAAAAAAGATAAGAAGCGGGAGACCTGGCTAGAGACAGATATTCTTTCAGACGGGCTGTGGTGAATGTAACGTTCTGTGGGAGATCTGACTAGAGACAGAGATTCTTTCAGACGGGCTGTGGTGAATGTAACGTTCTGTGGGAGATCTGGCTAGAGACAGATATTCTTTCAGACGGGTCGTGGTGAATGTAACGTTCTGTGGGAGATCTGGCTAGAGACAGATATTCTTTCAGACGGGCTGTGGTGAATGTAACGTTCTGTGGGAGACCTGGCTAGAGACAGATATTCTTTCAGACGGGCTGCGGTGAATGTAACGTTCTGTGGGAGATCTGGCTAGAGACAGATATTCTTTCAGACGGGCTGTGGTGAATGTAACGTTCTGTGGGAGACCTGGCTAGAGACAGATATTCTTTCAGACGGGCTGCGGTGAATGTAACGTTCTGTGGGAGATCTGGTTAGAGACAGATATTCTTTCAGACGGGCTGCGGTGAATGTAACGTTCTGTGGGAGACCTGGCTAGAGACAGATATTCTTTCAGACGGGCTGTGGTGAATGTAACGTTCTGTGGGAGATCTGGCTAGAGACAGATATTCTTTCAGACGGGCTGCGGTGAATGTAACGTTCTGTGGGAGACCTGGCTAGAGACAGATATTCTTTCAGACGGGCTGCGGTGAATGTAACGTTCTGTGGGAGATCTGGTTAGAGACAGATATTCTTTCAGACGGGCTGCGGTGAATGTAACGTTCTGTGGGAGACCTGGCTAGAGACAGATATTCTTTCAGACGGGCTGCGGTGAATGTAACGTTCTGTGTGAGATCTGGTTAGAGACAGAGATTTTTTCAGACGGGCTGTGGTGAATGTAACGTTCTGTGGGAGATCTGGTTAGAGACAGAGATTTTTTCAGACGGGCTGTGGTGAATGTAACGTTCTGTGGGAGATCTGGCTAGAGACAGAGATTCTTTCAGACGGGCTGTGGTGAATGTAACGTTCTGTGGGAGATCTGGCTAGAGACAGAGATTCTTTCAGACGGGCTGTGGTGAATGTAACGTTCTGTGGGAGATCTGACTAGAGACAGAGAATATTTCAGACGGGCTGTGGTGAATGTAACGTTCTGTGTGAGATCTGGCTAGAGACAGAGATTCTTTCAGACGGGCTGTGATGAATGTAAATGTAACTTTCTACAAAGGACATGCAAACTGATAATGATGATGCCATTCGAGTAAGGCACTAGTTGTTTGTTGTCAAAGCTGTGTCTGCCACTTTTTAAAGATCCTATTAAAAATTAGAGTATCCACCACAATAATCAAGTTTGAGTAAGAGAATGTAGATACATTAGAACCTTCAATTCTATCTTACAATATCCCTAACTCTACAGTCATTGAGCTATTTGCGGGTCATCATCATTGCACTCCGAACATGTCCATAGGTGCTCAGATCCCCTCCTCAACAAGTACCACAGTGTCCAGCGACTGACGACTCCAGTTCTGTGTTGGTTGATAAGTCTTCTTACACGGCCACTAAGTTTCTCGTTTCTGGCTGTGCCCATCTTATCTCCCATCTCTTTCATCCGAAGGAGTGACGTGGACTCAGGGTTGTCGAAGTCCTGTGCTCTTCCCACATCTCGAAGGCATTAATTACGTCTGCTGATCCATCGGTTGACTGTCTTCAACGATAGCACAGCTAGCCAGACTGTCCTCTCTTTTATTTCCCTGCACTCCCACAATTCCAGATACGCAGACTAAGGTACCTAATGTGTTGAAATATGGACAGAAAAATAGAATAGAAAATTGAAGCCTTTAATTCTTTCTGTACGGAACGTTTTTATCAATTCAGCGGTAGAGATTTCAGAGGTCATTTTTTTCATGTTTTAAATACCAATCTATAAGTTTATATTTATCTAACACTTAACATATTATATATGAACTTTTAAATAATTGAACAGGGAACTGGATTTTACCAATCACCAACGTCATCATCAAGTACCGGGCCTGCTGGCGTAGGTGATCATGCATCTCCACAACTTTCGATCTCTACAGTTATTTATCATTTCTGTTGTTGACCTTCTGCCAAGCCATTCTCTTAAGCTGTCTGGTATCTTTTCTCTTTGCTTCCCTCTATCTCTTCAGGCGATTCATGATTGTACAAAGAAGTTACGACGGTGGTTTTCTGTTGCCTTCCGTCGGTTTGTTTACGGTTGGCTCCGCTAGCCTTTGACTAAAAAGTCTCACCCACAAGGCAGTGGGGTTGTTTTACTTCGGGGTACCCGCCCTTAGCCTTTTACTCTCCCGAGCTTACCTGCAATGCAGCAGGGCAGCCACAGGTTGTGCTGTTTACTGCATACAGTAGCAGGTAAAATTACCCGACCGTCACCAATTTCACCAATATGAAGATGCTAAAAGACCTGTAAAAAGAATATGGTTTGATGGCAGTGTGCACTTATCAATACCAGAGTGGCGCAAACGTACAAAAAGTGTTAAATGTGAATTTATAGGAAAATAGGAATGGATGGAAATAAAAGAAAATAAAGTCTTATAATAACAAAAATAAAAGAGAACTACTGGATACAAATCACAAATCCAATGAGAGTTTGGGGCATGATACTATACACAGGGAGCCGCGATAGCTCAGTGAACTGGACACCCATGCCGCTTTACTTTCCCAGAAACAAATCCGGTACACATTTAAGGGGAGCCGCGATAGCTCAGTGGTTAGTGAACTGGACTACAAAGGACAAGAGGTAGGGTTTGATCCCAACCGACGGCTCCCGGTTCACCCAACCTTTAATGGGTACCGGATATTTTTCTGAGAAAGTAAAGCTGCACGGGCGCAATACCGACCACATTACCCCAAAAATCATGTGCTGAAGTTGTGTAAAATGTATGGTCACTAACACCATATTCCCTATACGCTACTTGGCGTGACGGGGGTACTTTACTGTTTATACTTTACACATTTAAGGCTTGGTGAACCCAGAAGCCGTCGGTTGGGATCGAACCCTATCCCTTATCTTACGTGACTGTCTTGTGTGAATATTTTCATTTATTAGACGAGCCTGTGTTCAGTAACTGACTGTCTTGTGTGAATATTTTCATTTATTAGACGAGCCTGTGTTCAGTAACTGACTGTCTTGTGTGAATATTTTCATTTATTAGACGAGCCTGTGTTTAGTAACTGACTGTCTTGTGTGAATATTTTCATTTATTAGACGAGCCTGTGTTTAGTAACTGACTGTCTTGTGTGAATATTTTCATTTATTAGACGAGCCTGTGTTTAGTAACTGACTGTCTTGTGTGAATATTTTCATTTATTAGACGAGCCTGTGTTTAGTAACTGACTGTCTTGTGTGAATATTTTCATTTATTAGACGAGCCAGTGTTCAGTAACTGACTCTTGTGTGAATATTTTCATTTATTAGACGAGCCTGTGTTTAGTAACTGACTGTCTTGTGTGAAGTACCGACCCCATTACCCCAACAAATCATGTGCTGAAGGTTTGTACAATTTATGGTCACTAACACCATATTCCCTATACGCCATTTGGCGTGACGGGGGCTCTCTTTACTCTTTATACTATACACAACAACCTACTAAAAGTAATCTTGGAGGGGAAAATGCAAAGTAAAGAAGGCAGAGGCAGACCAAGACTTACATGGACGAGTAACATCAAAAGATGGACGAATCATCCTATGACAACCTGCACCATCAAAGCAAAAAACAGTGCGGAATGGCGCTCCATGGTAGCCAATCTTCGATGCGGAGACGGGACTAAATGATGAAAGGTGACTGGCTATACGTTTCGAATTTGCATTCATTTACCTTCTCTCATGTTTACATTATAACCATCACCTTCTACCACCACCAATTTACAACCATCACCTTTTTAGTATCACCACTTATAACCATTTACCTACTATAACTATAAATCACTTTTGTTTTTATCGCTAGTTGTAAATCACCACCACTACCATAACCACCTGCCTCCTGCACCACAACAGTAACCACTTCATCGTCAAGAGAAAACATAGAACAAAAACCACAATTATTCTACCACCATAAACATAGAACAAAACCACGATTTTCTTTTGCCAAATCGCAGAATAAAAATCACAATTATTCTTCCACTACAAACATAGAACAAAAACCATTATTATTCTTGCAACACAAACATAGAACAAAAACCACAATAATTAATTCACCAAAATCAAAGAACAAAAACAACAATTATTCTACCACCACAAACACAGAACAAAAACCACAATTATTCTACCACCACAAACACAGAACAAAAACCACAATTATTCTTTTACCACAATCAGAACAAAAACCACAATTATTCTACCACCACAAACACAGAACAAAAACCACAATTATTCTTTCACCACGATCAGAACAAAAACCACAATTATTCTTTCACTACAATCAGAACAAAAACCACAATTATTCTTTCACCACAATCAGAACAAAAACCACAATTATTCTTTCACCACAATCAGAACAAAAACCACAATTATTCTCCCACCACAATCAGAACAAAAACCACAATTATTCTTTCACCATAAACATAGAACAAAAACCACAATTATTCTTTCACCACAATCAGAACAAAAACCACAATTATTCTTTCACCACAATCAGAACAAAAACCACAATTATTCTACCACCACAAACATAGAACAAAATCCACAATTGTTCTTTCACCACAAACATAGAACAAAAACCACAATTATTCTACCACCACAAACACAGAACAAAACCACAATTATTCTACCACCACAAACATAGAACAAAAACCACAATTATTCTTTCACCACAATCAGAACAAAAACCACAATTATTCTTTCACCACAATCAGAACAAAAACCACAATTATTGTCCCACCACAATCAGAACAAAAACCACAATTATTCTACCACCACAAACATAGAACAAAAACCACAATTATTCTTTCACCACAAACATAGAACAAAAACCACAATTATTCTACCACCACAAACACAGAACAAAAACCACAATTATTCTCCCACCACAATCAGAACAAAAACCACAATTATTCTACCACCACAAACATAGAACAAAAACCACAATTATTTTCCCACCACAATCAGAACAAAAACCACAATTATTCTTTCACCACAATCAGAACAAAAACCACAATTATTCTACCACCACAAACACAGAACAAAAACCACAATTATTCTATCACCACAATCAGAACAAAAACCACAATTATTCTCCCACCACAATCAGAACAAAAACCACAATTATTCTTTCACCACAATCAGAACAAAAACCACAATTATTCTTTCACCACAAACATAGAACAAAAACCACAATTATTAATTCACCAAAAACATAGAACAAAAACCGCGATTTCTTTATAACCATCTCTCCATCTTACTTCAAATCATGCTCTTAGCAACTCCTTCTTACATACTTAAGGTGCCAACATCATCTAGAGGTGGCGCACCGATTGACCTGTGAAATTTATATCGATACTTCAACATGTGAGATTTCTGGAAAAATATAATTGTACACATTAGGTGTCGATTGCTTTTATTCGAATTGTAACACTCGAAATGTGTATTTACACAGTTCAGACTATCCCACGGAGTGTATCGTTTCCACAACAATGATTCCAATCGATACGACAACCCGGGGGAAAAAAATCAATACTTAAGTATTGATCAGTGCTGTGTGACAGCTAGCACCGTCGGAATGTGGTAATCTCTTCTTTTTTATATTTATATTCGCGAATAGAATCTGTCGTAATGCTGTACTGTTTCTTGCCTTCTCTTTCTCCCTCTCTATCTTTCTTTTTCTTTCTTTCTCCCGTACATTAGCTCTACTCTCGCAGCCAAATACATGTACATTTTTTTCTTTTTTATTTCACAGGCTACACTTGCATTAGAAGTGACATTTAAAAATCTATAGCCATCGCAATAAGTGGCTTTTTCTGGTCTCGTACCGACTTAAAGTGGCGTTTTCTTGGGCCTCATGCCTTAAATAAGTGGTTTTTGCATTGCCACATATATCTACAATCGGATATGTGGTATACACCTTACAATAACTGAGTAATATGTGACTATTCTTTATAATAGTCAACTGAGATATGACTCTCTTTTATAGTCAGCATCAAGTGCCATACAGGTTGGCGTAGGCGATCATGTCCTTCCACAATGTTCTATCCACAGTGCATCGTATTAATTCTGTTGTTGGCTGTTTTCACTCCCATGACACCAAGCTATCTTCTAGATTTTTCTCTTTTTGTCGACCGCGATCTCTCTTTCCTTTTATTTTGCCAGTTGTAACCAAGTATTTCAACTTTCCTCTTCTCATGATGTGTCCGAAAAATGTTGATTGTTTCTTTCTGATGTTTTTATGAGCTCCCTTTTTGTGTTGACCTCTTCGAGAATATCATCATTGGTATTTTTAACTGTCCAGGGAACTTTCAACATTCTTCTGAGATATCTCATCTCTGTGGCCTCTAATCGTCTTTTCATTTGTTTGTCTACTGTCCATGATTCGCTTCCATAGGTCAGAATTGGTTCTATATAGCACCAATGAGTTAGGTGTCATGGGATGGAAAACAGTAAACAACATAATTAATATGATGCGATGTGGGCTCAAAAAATGTTACATCTTCTCAATATTCCTATATGGTGCAGAAACATGGACATTACACAAGAAAACATAACAGAGAATTGAAGCCTTAGAAATGTGGATATATAGAAGGATAGGTAGAATTGGATGGAAAGAAAAGAAAACAAACAATGAAGTTTTACAACAACTAAAAATGAAAAGAGAACTACTAAACACAATTCAAAACAGTACAATTGAGATTTTTGGGCCATGTTAAAAAACACAACAGCCTAGTAAAAGTAATCTTGGAAGGGAAAATACAAGGTAAAAGAAACAGAGGCAGACCAAGACTAACATGGACGAATAAAATGAAAAGATGGACAAGTCAGCCTATGACAACCTGCACCATCATAGCAAGAGACAGAGCAGAATGGCGCTCCATGGTAGCCAACCTTCGTTACGGAAATGGCACTCGATGATGATGATGATGATGATGATGATGAAATGTGGGCAGAGATTTATGGAAGGTCATAGTCGCCTACGCCAACCGGTATAGATTTCAATATTCTGCTCGACCTTCATTCATACTATTTAATATATTATATAGTTTATATTTGTGGGTTCCTCCAACTAGTATAGCACAGGATGTTGATGGCAGGGGGAGAAATAGATGAAGACGGAGAAGACATAATGATCTATAGGCACTGACAAGAAACAGAACGGCTTGACAAATGTTTCTTGAAGACATATGCTCCACAGGGAGTTGAAAGTGTTAAACCTCACTTAAGCACATAGTGAAGACAATATTTAAGCTCTCACTTAAGCCCAGATTTAAGCTCTCACTTAAGCACATAGTTAAGTCCTTACTTAAGCCCATATTTAAGCTCTCACTTAAGCCCATAGTTAAGCTATTTCTTCAGCCCATAGTTAAGCTCTCACTTAAGCCCATATTTAAGCTCTCACTTAAGCCCATATTTAAGCTCTCACTTAAGCCCATAGTTA
Organism: Megaustenia siamemsis; assembly: GCA_032433765.1. Taxonomy (NCBI): domain Eukaryota; kingdom Metazoa; phylum Mollusca; class Gastropoda; order Stylommatophora; family Ariophantidae; genus Megaustenia; species Megaustenia siamemsis. Next base: position 23,078,778 of record JAVIAB010000099.1, read on the forward strand.
AACCCTTACTTAAGCCCATAGTTAAGCTCTCACTTAAGCCCATAGTTGAGACTTCACTTAAGCCCTTACTTAAGCCCATATTTAAGCTCTCACTTAAGTCCATAGTTAAGATTTCACGTAAGCCCATATTTAAGTTCTCACTTAAGCCCATAGTTAAGCTCTCACTTATGTCCATAGTTAAGCCCTTACTTAAGCCCATATTTGAGCTCTCACTTAAGCCCATAGATCAGCTCTCACTTAAGCCCATATTTAAGCTCTCACTTAAGCCCATAGCTAAGCTCTCACTTAAGCCCATAGTTAAGCTCTCACTTAAGCCCATAGTTAAGGTCTCACTTAAGCCCATAGTTAAGCCCTTACTTACACCCATATTTAAGCCCTCACTTAAGCCCATAGTTAAGCTCCCACTTAAGCCCATAGTTAAGTCCTTACTTAAGCCCATATTTAATCTCTCACTTAAGCCCATAGTTAAGCCCTTACTTAAACTCATAATCAAGCCCATAGTTAAGCCCTTACTTAAACTCATAATCAAGCCCATAGTAAACCCTCACTTAATCTCATAGTTATGCCCTCTCTAACCCTCACTTAATCTCATAGTTATGCCCTCTCTAACCCTCACTTAATCTCATAGTTATGCCCTCTCTAACCCTCACTTAATCTCATAGTTATGCCCTCTCTAACCCTCACTTAATCTCATATGTATGACTTCTCTAGCTCTCACTTAATCTCATAATTAAACCCTCACTTAAGCCCATTATTAAACCCTGACTTAATCTCATAGTTATGTCCTCTCTAGTTCTCACTTAAGACCATAGTCAAGCCCCATTTACACCCACAGTAAAGCTCTCTCTCTTGTTTAATTGCTCTTTTTGGAGAACTTTAGACCCTTAGAGCCGCGATAGCTCAGTGGTTAGTGAACTGGACTACAAAGGACAAGAGGTAGGGTTCGATCCCAACCGACGACTTTCGGATTCACCCAGCCTTTAATGGGTACCGGATTTTTTTCTGTGAAAGTAAAGCGGCACGGTCGTAATACCGACCACATTACCTCAAAAATCATGTGCTGAAGGTCTGTAAAAATTATGGTCATTCTTCTCTTCTTTTCTCTTCTCACTGATACCTAAAAGGTGTCGTGGTTATATCATTTGTCGTTCTTGAGCTGCTCGAACTGTCTGAATTAGTGATTTTCCTTTGTTGTTACATGTCTCTATCACTGCATCTATCCATCTTCTTCTGGGTCTTCCTCTTGGTCTTTTTCCACGCATTCTCGAGAAGAACGCCCTTGATTGTGATTGGTGACGATTCATTCTGACCAGGTCGCCCAACCATTTAAGTTGTTGTTCTATATATTCTTGGCAGGGTTTTGTTCCTACCATTTTTCTTATGGTTTCATTTGGTATTCTGTCTCTTCTTGTGTATATATGGTCACTAACACCATATTCCCTTTACGCAACACTCGTGACGGAGGCACTTTGCTATTTTTACTTACTCCCATATAGTTATTGGTTATTGGTTATTGGTTATGGAAGGCTCGGTATCACAGCAAACGAATTAAAATCCATAATTGTTCAACCGCCCGTGCCAGTCGAATCATCCGAATTACTAACTCATCTCCCAAACAAAGAAAGGTAACTGTAGTCCCCATCGTAGCAGTCTCAGCACACGCCAAAAGACATAAGGCGAAACCGCGCAGAAAGTGAACACAGCCAACTGTTCCCTGTCATACGATATCATCATTCATCGTAAACAAGCGGGATATCGAAGCAGGATCAAAACGGATGAGACACACAGCTCACGGTGTGCACAGAGCACTTAACTCAGTAGCTCCTGCAACAAGCCGGACTTGGAATATGAGGAAACTGCAAGAAGGAACACTTTTCAGACATAGCCCTCAATGGTTCCCGCCGCCTATCCACCATATACCATGGGAGTTCACGTCCTCCCGAAAATGATGATCGTCATAGCACATGATGATGTTTGGCCATCGTTGATGACTCCAATTCCAAACATATAGACACACAGTGGTGGTAATTTGTCATTTCCAATCCAACAGTAGCCACATGACCTGTAGTTAGTAAAACCACAGAGAGAATATGATTTTGTGACCTTCACTGATTCACTCTTAGATGTGAGTGTGTAGTTTACACAAGAGAAGAAGTTTTCAACTACAGTGATCCCATTTAAGGCAATTCTGGGATAGCAAGGCAAGTCTCCTTTATAGCTGCAGAACTTGAATTTCTCCGCTCCCTTCTTGTAGCTGCCGCCACACGATTCTGATGTCTCATTAACTTGGACATCATTCAAGAACAATGTCAGATTAACATTCCATAGATATGGCTCTGCTGATGACTTGCTTGGTGCAACAGTTGTATCAATCATACTGGAGGCTCCTGGTCTGTGGTCATTAATATCACAGACGGCACATGATGTTGTTATATTCAGTATTTCTTTCTGGGGTGTAAATATGTGGCACACACATGGAGAGTGGTTTGTGGTCACAGTAATCCCATTAAAGGCAATTCTAGGGTAGCATGGCATAGCTGTTTCAGAACATCACAATCCTGTGATGTTTTCTGTGTTCGCTATAAAGCTGCTGCTGCTACACAATCCTGACCAATTATAGGTGTGGACATTATTCACTTGCAATGACAAAACTGCTTTGTTTACATCATAAACCTCTGGAAGCGAATCATTTATGGGACTAATAGTACAATTTATTCTTCCATAGGGGATATCTTCAGTCCCCAAAAAAAGGTCTTTGGTTAAAAAGCACATATGCTTTTGAGTTAAACACACAATGAGCCCACTTCATAGATTCAAAATGATCCTTGCCAATGCCATCCGTTTGCACAAGTTAGGTCCTTAGCTACCAAACGTCTGAAACGAAGCCATCGAATTAACGACTTTATCTACAGCGAAGGTTAACGAACTGTGAACAAACATTTATGATCAAACCCTTGAAAACATTTTCAAAAATCTGCCAATTCGCTGCAATAACATATATCGTGTTTGTTCAATGTAAACATTGCTTAGTCCATAGCTCGAATATAAATAAGCTGCCATTTTGGTGCGTCCCATGATTTTGGTGGGTCATTCAATATATAGTATTACATTTAAGAATGCGTCGAATTTAGTAGACTTTCGATTTCTTCTTTAATAAGTACTCTGATGATACAGCCTTAATCGCTAAGAGTGAAAATGAGTTACAAGAAATGTTGGACATTATAGTGAAAGAAAGCAAAAATAAAGGACTCAGCCTTAATAGCAAAAAGATAGAAATAACGGTAACAACAACGAAAAGGACATCACCGCAATGCACAATAAAGATAAGTGGAACAATATTAAAACAGGTAAATGAATTTAAATATTTGGGAACAATGTTAACATCAAGATAGTAGATGTACAACATATGTGAAATTCAGAATGGCTCAGGCAAAAGCAGCGCTCCAAAAAATGAGGAAGATACTATGCAATCCATTTTTGAAAATAGAAACAAGAAAAAAAGTTCTTAAATGTTATGTAGAGTCAGTCTTAACGTATGGATGTGAATCATGGACAATAGGACAACAGACAAGAAAATCAATTCACTTGAGGCTGTATAAATGTGGTTTTACAGAAGAATGTTGAGAATACCATGGGCAGCTAAGAAGAAGTAATGAAAACGTTCTAAAAGAGGCCAAAACAAAAAGAGAGCTAATTTCCAACATTAGGAAGAAACAATCATCATTTTTTGGCCATGTAATGAGAAGGGAACAACTGGAATATATTGTAACAGCTGGAAAAATTGGGGGACGAAGAGATAGAGGGAAAAGATACCAGACAGCTTAAGAGAATGGCTTGGCAGAAGGTCAACAACAGAAATGATAAATAACTGTGGAGATGGAAAGTTGTGGTGATACATGATCACCTACGCCAGCAGGCATGGCACTTGATGATGATGATGATGATGATAATTACTCTATTAACTGGACTAGATTGAGTGGGTGGGACTTCGTCAGAGGTCAAAGCTGACGAAAGCGAACGAACGAACGAACTGGATTAGACCTAAAAAGCCAATTTGATATGGAAGCCAGCAACTGTGCAGTTGACGTGACATCATATAATGATGTATCTTTTATCAGGTCTTATTTATTTTATAAAAATTTTCCTAAGACTTTACCCAAAAACCTATCTACCTGTGTTGGTTATAATCAGGTTATCTTCGGGGTTTCCCAAAATACATCTACCTTTGTATGTTTATTGTTTTTTGTATATCTGCGGCATTGCATGACATACATTTTGTAATTCTTATTATATTATTATTTTATTTTTCATCTGTATTGCAGGAGTTAGTTATATATCATATTCTGTTGTTTATGTTGTCGTGCTATAAGCATGATAGACATCTCTATATATGATATATGTTATACTATAATAAATATATATGATAAAGATGTTAACAGATAATAACAGAACATCAAAATAACTATAGACGGCAGAGAACTAAAACAAGTAGAGGAATTCAAATAACTATGAAGTCTAGTGACAAACGATAATTTACAAACGGCGGAGATAGAATCAAGATGCAAGAAAACTTGTCAAATCATCGGACAGTTATCACCACTATTGTAAAACAAGGAAGTAACTCTGGAGGCAAAACAGGCACTCTACAATACAATCTTCATCCCAACGTTGTGCTACCAATGTCAGACCTGGACTCTACAATACAATCTTCATCCCAACGTTGTGCTACCAATGACAGACCTGGACTCTACAATATAATCTTCATCCCAACGTTGTGCTACCAATGCCAGACCTGGACTCTACAATACAATCTTCATCCCAACGTTGTGCTACCAATGCCAGACCTGGACTCTATAATACAATCTTCATCCCAACGTTGTGCTACCAATGCCAGACCTGGACCCTAGATCCAAGAACAATAAGTAAAATAACCTCTACAGAGATGAAATGTGTTAGATGATTAGATGGTTTCAAGACATCAAAGAGATATTGAAAATGACAACAGAAGAAGTGAGAGATCTGACAGGAGACAGATTCTTTCAGACGGGCTGTGTGAATGTAATGTTCTGTGGGAGATCTGACTAGAGACGGGCTGTGGTGAATGTAACGTTCTGTGGGAGATCTGACTAGAGACGGGCTGTGGTGAATGTAACGTTCTGTGGGAGATCTGACTAGAGACGGGCTGTGGTGAATGTAACGTTTTGTGGGAGATCTGGCTGGAGACGGGCTGTGGTGAATGTAACGTTCTGTGGAAGATCTGACTAGAGACGGGCTGTGGTGAATGTAACGTTCTGTGGGAGATCTGACTAGAGACGGGCTGTGGTGAATGTAACGTTCTGTGGGAGATCTGGCTAGAGACGGGCTGTGGTGAATGTAACGTTCTGTGGGAGATCTGACTAGAGACGGGCTGTGGTGAATGTAACGTTCTGTGGGAGATCTGACTAGAGACGGGCTGTGGTGAATGTAACGTTCTGTGGGAGATCTGACTAGAGACGGGCTGTGGTGAATGTAACGTTCTGTGGGAGATCTGACTAGAGACGGGCTGTGGTGAATGTAACGTTCTGTGGGAGATCTGACTAGAGACGGGCTGTGGTGAATGTAACGTTCTGTGGGAGATCTGACTAGAGACGGGCTGTGGTGAATGTAACGTTCTGTGGGAGATCTGACTAGAGACGGGCTGTGGTGAATGTAACGTTCTGTGGGAGATCTGACTAGAGACGGGCTGTGGTGAATGTAACGTTCTGTGTGAGATCTGACTAGAGACGGGCTGTGGTGAATGTAACGTTCTGTGGGAGATCTGACTAGAGACGGGCTGTGGTGAATGTAACGTTCTGTGGGAGATCTGACTAGAGACGGGCTGTGGTGAATGTAACGTTCTGTGGGAGATCTGACTAGAGACGGGCTGTGGTGAATGTAACGTTCTGTGGGAGATCTGACTAGAGACGGGCTGTGGTGAATGTAACGTTCTGTGGGAGATCTGACTAGAGACGGGCTGTGGTGAATGTAACGTTCTGTGGGAGATCTGGCTAGAGACGGGCTGTGGTGAATGTAACGTTCTGTGGGAGATCTGACTAGAGACGGGCTGTGGTGAATGTAACGTTCTGTGTGAGATCTGACTAGAGACGGGCTGTGGTGAATGTAACGTTCTAAGGGAGATCTGACTAGAGACGGGCTGTGGTGAATGTAACGTTCTGTGGGAGATCTGACTAGAGACGGGCTGTGGTGAATGTAACGTTCTGTGGAGATCTGACTAGAGACGGGCTGTGGTGAATGTAACGTTCTGTGGGAGATCTGACTAGAGACGGGCTGTGGTGAATGTAACGTTCTGTGGGAGATCTGACTAGAGACGGGCTGTGGTGAATGTAACGTTCTGTGGGAGATCTGAATAGAGACGGGCTGTGGTGAATGTAACGTTCTGTGGGAGATCTGACTAGAGACGGGCTGTGGTGAATGTAACGTTCTGTGGGAGATCTGGCTAGAGACGGGCTGTGGTGAATGTAACGTTCTGTGGGAGATCTGACTAGAGACGGGCTGTGGTGAATGTAACGTTCTGTGGGAGATCTGACTAGAGACGGGCTGTGGTGAATGTAACGTTTTGTGTGAGATCTGACTAGAGACGGGCTGTGGTGAATGTAACGTTCTGTGTGAGATCTGACTAGAGACGGGCTGTGGTGAATGTAACGCTTTGTGTGAGATCTGACTAGAGACGGGCTGTGGTGAATGTAACGTTCTGTGTGAGATCTGACTAGAGACGGGCTGTGGTGAATGTAACGTTTTGTGTGTGATCTAACTAGAGACGGGCTGTGGTGAATGTAACGTTTTGTGTGAGATCTGACTAGAGACGGGCTGTGGTGAATGTAACGTTTTGTGTGAGATCTGACTAGAGACGGGCTGTGGTGAATGTAACGTTTTGTGTGAGATCTGACTAGAGACGGGCTGTGGTGAATGTAACGTTTTGTGTGTGATCTGGCTAGAGACGGGCTGTGGTGAATGTAACGTTTTGTGTGAGATCTGACTAGAGACGGGCTGTGGTGAATGTAACGTTTTGTGTGAGATCTGACTAGAGACGGGCTGTGGTGAATGTAACGTTTTGTGTGAGATCTGACTAGAGACGGGCTGTGGTGAATGTAACGTTCTGTGTGAGATCTGACTAGAGACGGGCTGTGGTGAATGTAACGTTTTGTGTGAGATCTAACTAGAGACGGGCTGTGGTGAATGTAACGTTTTGTGTGAGATCTGACTAGAGACGGGCTGTGGTGAATGTAACGTTCTGTGGGAGATCTGACTAGAGACGGGCTGTGGTGAATGTAACGTTCTGTGGGAGATCTGGCTAGAGACGGGCTGTGGTGAATGTAACGTTCTGTGGGAGATCTGACTAGAGACGGGCTGTGGTGAATGTAACGTTCTGTGGGAGATCTGACTAGAGACGGGCTGTGGTGAATGTAACGTTTTGTGTGAGATCTGACTAGAGACGGGCTGTGGTGAATGTAACGTTCTGTGTGAGATCTGACTAGAGACGGGCTGTGGTGAATGTAACGCTTTGTGTGAGATCTGACTAGAGACGGGCTGTGGTGAATGTAACGTTCTGTGTGAGATCTGACTAGAGACGGGCTGTGGTGAATGTAACGTTTTGTGTGTGATCTAACTAGAGACGGGCTGTGGTGAATGTAACGTTTTGTGTGAGATCTGACTAGAGACGGGCTGTGGTGAATGTAACGTTTTGTGTGAGATCTGACTAGAGACGGGCTGTGGTGAATGTAACGTTTTGTGTGAGATCTGACTAGAGACGGGCTGTGGTGAATGTAACGTTTTGTGTGAGATCTGGCTAGAGACGGGCTGTGGTGAATGTAACGTTTTGTGTGAGATCTGACTAGAGACGGGCTGTGGTGAATGTAACGTTTTGTGTGAGATCTGACTAGAGACGGGCTGTGGTGAATGTAACGTTTTGTGTGAGATCTGACTAGAGACGGGCTGTGGTGAATGTAACGTTCTGTGTGAGATCTGACTAGAGACGGGCTGTGGTGAATGTAACGTTTTGTGTGAGATCTAACTAGAGACGGGCTGTGGTGAATGTAACGTTTTGTGTGAGATCTGACTAGAGACGGGCTGTGGTGAATGTAACGTTTTGTGTGAGATCTGACTAGAGACGGGCTGTGGTGAATGAAACGTTTTGTGTGAGATCTGACTAGAGACGGGCTGTGGTGAATGCAACGTTTTGTGTGAGATCTGGCTAGAGACGGGCTGTGGTGAATGTAACGTTTTGTGTGAGATCTGACTAGAGACGGGCTGTGGTGAATGTAACGTTTTGTGTGAGATCTGACTAGAGACGGTCTGTGGTGAATGTAACGTTTTGTGTGAGATCTGACTAGAGACGGGCTGTGGTGAATGTAACGTTTTGTGTGAGATCTGAATAGAGACGGGCTGTGGTGAATGTAACGTTTTGTGTGAGATCTGACTAGAGACGGGCTGTGGTGAATGTAACGTTTTGTGTGAGATCTGGCTAGAGACGGGCTGTGGTGAATGTAACGTTTTGTGTGAGATCTGACTAGAGACGGGCTGTGGTGAATGTAACGTTTTGTGTGAGATCTGACTAGAGACGGGCTGTGGTGAATGTAACGTTTTGTGTGAGATCTGACTAGAGACGGGCTGTGGTGAATGTAACGTTCTGTGTGAGATCTGACTAGAGACGGGCTGTGGTGAATGTAACGTTTTGTGTGAGATCTAACTAGAGACGGGCTGTGGTGAATGTAACGTTTTGTGTGAGATCTGACGAGAGACGGGCTGTGGTGAATGTAACGTTTTGTGTGAGATCTGACTAGAGACGGGCTGTGGTGAATGTAACGTTTTGTGTGAGATCTGACTAGAGACGGGCTGTGGTGAATGTAACGTTTTGTGTGAGATCTGGCTAGAGACGGGCTGTGGTGAATGTAACGTTTTGTGTGAGATCTGACTAGAGACGGGCTGTGGTGAATGTAACGTTTTGTGTGAGATCTGACTAGAGACGGGCTGTGGTGAATGTAACGTTCTGTGTGAGATCTGACTAGAGACGGGCTGTGGTGAATGTAACGTTCTGTGTGAGATCTGGCTAGAGACAGAGATTCCTTCAGACGAGCTGTGACTGGAGAGATGATCTTCAAAGTACATGCAACCCCATGATGATGACAACTACTACTACTACTACTACTACTACTACTACTGCTACTACTACTACTACTACTACTACTACTACTACTACTACTACTACTACTACTCCTGCTGCTGCTGCTACTACTACTACTACTACTACTACTACTACTACTGCTACTACTACTACTACTACTACTACTACTACTACTACTTCCATCATTTCTACTACTACTACTACTACTACTACTGCTACTACTGCTACTACTACTACTACTACTACTACTACTACTACTACTACTGCTACTACTACTACTACTACTGCTACTACTACTACTACTACTACTACTGCTACTACTACTACTACTACTACTACTACTACTGCTACTACTGCTACTACTACTACTACTACTACTACTACTGCTACTACTACTACTACTACTACTACTACTACTACTGCTACTACTGCTACTACTACTACTACTACTACTACTACTACTGCTGCTACTGCTACTGCTACTACTACTACTACTACTACTACTATAGCTACTGCTACTACTACTACTACTACTACTACTACTACTACTACTGCTACTACTACTACTACTACTGCTACTGCTACTACTACTACTACTACTACTACTACTACTACTACTACTGCTACTGCTACTACTACTACTACTACTACTACTACTACTACTACTACTACTACTACTACTACTACTACTGCTACTACTGCTACTACAGGAAGTGCACATTTCTGCATCGTGACATGGCTATCAAGACAGTTTGTTTACAGCGTGACTGTCCTCCCTTTCACTCCCTCACGATCATCATTACATGTAAGAATCAAGATATGAGCTGCTAATTTTCTAAGAAATAAAATCCAGCCTTGTAAGAACCCGTGTGCTCTCACATTATTCACAGATCACGTCGTGAACCGCCAGAAATAATTGACATTCGTTCACACCTGAGAGGGACACTCGTCAGAGCTGGTAATAGATTAATTAAAATCTGGTTTTGCTTGTCGCAATGAGTTTGATCATTGTAGGAGCGGTGCTGACCACGGTAGTCCCAGATGTAAGTCTTGCCAGCAGTTGTAATCGCTCTATCTTCCTTTTTGTTATTTCCTTGTTTCTCTCGTGTCTTTCTCTTTCTTTTTTTCTTTATTTCTGTTTTTTTCATTCTCTCGTGTTTTTCTTTCTGTTCTTCATTTATTTCTCTCGGTTCTTTCATTTCTTTCTTTCTTTAATTTCCTTCCTTTTATCTTTTTTTTTCACTTTGACGTATTTCTTTCAGTCGTTTCTTTCTTTATTTATTTTGTGTGTTTCTTTCTTTTTGTTCTTTTTTCTCTCATCTTTCTTTCTGTAGTTCTTTTCTCTTCTTTCTTTCTCTCGTGTCTTTCTTCTGTTATTCTTTCGCTTCTTTCTCTGTTTCTTATTTATTTCTTTCCCCCATGTCCTTCTTCCCCTCGTGTCTTTCATTCTCTCGTGTCTTTCTATTTTTTCCTGTCCTTATTTTCATTCTTTTTTTTCTGTTGACGGTTTCAATCGTTAAAAATTTTAGTTGTATCGTTTCTTTGATGTTTTCTGTTCTAGAAAAATTAATGGAGAAGACGTGGAAAGTTGTTAAGAGAACGGCACGAAAGAGGACGAATTGGAAAGTGATATTAAAGACCTATGCTCCACAGGGAGCTGAAAGTGTTTGTTGAAGACCTGTGCTCCACAGGGATCTGAAAGTGTTTGTTGAAGACCTGTGCTCCACAGGGAGCTGAACGTGTTTGTTGAAGACCTGTGCTCCACAGGGAGCTGAAAGTGTTTGTTGAAGACCTATGCTCCACATGGAGCTGATAGTTTTTGTTGAAGACCTGTGCTCCACAGGGAGCTGAAAGTGTTTGTTGAAGACCTATGCTCCACAGGGAGCTGAAAGTGTTTGTTGAAGACCTATGCTCCACAGGGAGCTGAAAGTGTTTGTTGAAGACCTATGCTCCACTGGGAGCTGAAAGTGTTTGTTGAAGACCTATGCTCCACGGGGAGCTGAAAGTGTTTGTTGAAGACCTATGCTCCACAGAGAGCTGAAAGTGTTTGTTGAAGACCTATGCTCCACAGGGAGCTGAAAGTGTTTGTTGAAGACCTGTGCTCCACAGGGATCTGAAAGTGTTTGTTGAAAACCTATGTTCCACAGGGAGCTGAAAGTGTTTGTTGAAGACCTATGCTCCACAGGGAGCTGAAAGTGTTTGTTGAAGACCTGTGCTCCACAGGGATCTGAAAGTGTTTGCTGGAGACCTATGCTCCACAGGGAGCTGAAAGTGTTTGTTGAAGACCTGTGCTCCACATGCAGCTGAAAGTGTTTGTTGAAGACCTATGCTCCACAGGGAACTGAAAGTGTTTGTTGAAGACCTATGCTCCACAGGGAGCTGAAAGTGTTTGTTGAAGACCTGTGCTCCACAGGGAGCCGAAAGTGTTTGTTGAAGACCTATGCTCCACAGGGAGCTGAAAGTGTTTGTTGAAGACCTGTGCTCCACAGGGAGCCGAAAGTGTTTGTTGAAGACCTATGCTCCACAGGGAGCTGAAAGTGTTTGTTGAAGACCTATGCTCCACAGGGAGCTGAAAGTATTTGTTGAAGACCTGTGCTCCACATGCAGCTGAAAGTGTTTGTTGAAGACCTATGCTCCAGGGGGAACTGAAACTGTTTGTTGAAGACCTATGCTCCACAGTGAGCTGAAAGTTTGTTGAAGACCTGTGCTCCAGGGGGAACTGAAAGGAAAAAGAAAGCTATTTAAGCAGCGTGTGGCGAATGCAAACTTAGAACTACAATGATGGCATTTTCTGCCGCAGAACTGTCATGATTCAAACATGATTTGTGTAAGCTCCAATCCTAATCTTTTACATCAACTTCAAACTCAAAATAAACACTAATTATAAGTGTTTATTCTCGCGTGTCAGATCATTCTAACAGAAGTAAAAGTGTTGGAAATTTGACGTGAAATGTTCTGTCCTCTTGTGTTTTTAGAGCAACATATGATGGGGGAAAGATCTACGGTTGTTTAGGAATGATAATTTAGTTTGATGTGTTGTTCTGTTTAGGAATATAACTAGTACATGGTTGAAATATATTCTTCTTCTACCTTATAGCTTTTCTGTGGAGTATAGGTCTTTAACAAACACATTCAGCTCTCTGTGGAGCATAGGTCTTTAACAAACAATTTCAACTCCCTGTGGAGCATAGGTCTTTAACAAACAATTTCAACCCCCTGTAGAGCACAGGTCTTTAGCAAACACTTTCAGCTCCCTTTGGATCATAGGTCTTCAACAAACACTTTCAACTCCCTGTGGAGCATAGGTCTTCAACAAACACTTTCAGCTCCCTGTGGAGCATTGGTCTTCAACAAACACTTTCAGCTCCCTGTGAAGCATAGGTCTTCAACAAAAACTTTCCAAGCCGTTCTGTTTCTTGCCATTCTTTTAAGATACATCCATGTCTTCCCCATTATCTTGATCTCTGCTTCCATCTATCTTCTCCAAGAATATTTTTATCTTCCTCTTTGTCTTTTTCTTTGGGGATTCCAGAAAAGGACATGTTGTGTAATATTCTCAGTTGGCTTCCGCAGTGTGTGTCCAATCTAGCGCCATCGTTGTCGCTGCATTTCATTATCCACTGGTATTTCACTGGTACTTTACCTTCATTCTAGGTTAGTGATTTTGTCCTGCCATTTCCATTCTTTTATTGCGAACAGTCATTCACGTATAAAGGTCTATGGTCGATGCATAATTTATGTTAAATCATATATTGCAATGACAACACACAGCTTGAAACTATCAGCGACTCATAGCTGATGGATTGCTCCAGTATCGTTGAGTCCGAACTATCAAGACCCTCCTCGCCTCTTCGCGGTGCCTCTAGAAAGACATTAACCAATCTAGCCCGATCAAGGAATTAGAGAGCAAAAAGGGACGGCAATCAATTATTCAAAAATGCCGTGTTGCTGTCGAATATGCTGGGCCGAAAGGAGCAAATAAACCATTACACAACAATACGCCAACTTTGCGTCCTTTTAAGGACGGATGATGAAAAAGGCTATCAATTCTTTAGTACTCATCTTTTGAATGAATGAAAGAAAGACAGGAAGGAAGGAAAGAAGGGAGGGAGGAAGGGAGGTAGGGCGGGCAAGCACGCAGGCATGTGACAGACAGACAGACAGACAGGCAGACAGACAGACAGGCAGACAGACAGACAGACAGACAGGCAAGCAGGCAGGCAGACAGGCAGACAGACAGGCAGACAGACAGGCAGACAGACAGGCAGACAGACAGACAGACAGGCAGACAGACAGGCAGACAGACAGGCAGGCAGACAGACAGGCAGACAGACAGACAGGCAGACAGACAGGCAGCCAGACAGACAGACAGACAGACAGACAGGCAGGCAGACAGACAGACAGACAGACAGGCAGGCAGACAGACAGACAGGCAGACAGACAGACAGACAGGCAGGCAGGCAGGCAGACAGACAGGCAGACAGGCAGGCAGTCAGGCAGACAGGCAGGCAGACAGACAGACAGACAGACAGACAGGCAGGCAGGTAGACAGACAGACAGACAGACAGATAGGCAGGCAGACAGACAGATAGGCAGACAGACAGATAGTAGACAGACAGACAGATAGTAGACAGACAGACAGACAGGCAGACAGACAGACAGACAGACAGACAGACAGGCAGACAGACAGATAGGCAGACAGACAGATAGGCAGAAAGGCAGGCAGACAGACAGACAGGCATACAGACAGACAGGCAGGCAGACAGGCAGACAGACAGGCAGACAGGCAGGCAGTAGGCAGACAGGCAGGCAGACAGACAGACAGACAGGCAGGCAGGCAGACAGACAGACAGACAGACAGATAGGCAGACAGACAGATAGGCAGAAAGGCAGGCAGACAGACAGAAATCAGAGACTACCGACTGCTACTGCTAATCATTCAAACTATCACGCGTGGATTAGACAATTACACTGTCCTAAAAATGCAGAAAAAAACGTGGCAGTCACATTCAAGATGGTAGTTGATGAAAAGATTACAGGACAAGAACCGAACGTGAGAAAAATAGGCCATTGTCAGTAACAAAAAGAAGTCCGTCTGTTCCGTGCTCCTCCTGCCGCCGGACCTGTGGATCTATTATCAGATTTTGACAAGAGAGACCTCAGAGATTGTTTTTGGTTATGGAAGGCCCCGGTATCACTACAAACGAATTAAAATCCATAATTGCTCAACCGCCCGTGCCAGTGGAATCATCCGAATTAATATATCATCTCTCAAACAAAGAAAGGTAACTGTAGACTCCGTCATAGCAGCATCAGCACACGCCAAAAGACATAAGGAGAAACCACACACTGGGAGCTGAAAGTGTTTGTTAAAGACCTATGCTCCTCAGGGGCCTGAAAGTGTTTGTTAAAGACCTATGCTCCACAGGGGCCTGAAAGTGTTTGTTAAAGACCTATACTCCTCAGGGGCCTGAAAGTGTTTGTTAAAGACCTATACTCCTCAGGGGCCTGAAAGTGTTTGTTAAAGACCTATGCTCCTCAGGGGCCTGAAAGTGTTTGTTAAAGACCTATGCTCCACAGGGGCCTGAAAGTGTTTGTTAAAGACCTATACTCCTCAGGGGCCTGAAAGTATTTGTTAAAGACCTATGCTCCTCAGGGGCCTGAAAGTGTTTGTTAAAGACCTATGCTCCTCAGAGGCCTGACAGTGTTTGTTAAAGACTTATGCTATGAAACGAAGAAGAATAATCATATAAACATGCCATAATTCAGAATTAATTAACAAACCAACACAACTAAAGTAGCACTACCAAACTTTTGTGCTGAATAATTTATGATCCCCTAGTACTAAAGTACCCATTTTGGCTTTATAATGACAAAAAAAAAAACGATTGAAAAAATAAACACAATTAGCCGCATCGAGAAATATTTTTATCCTTTCACAATTAATTTTGTTTTTCAAGATCTCACTAAAATACTAATTTTAAGTGGAAGCGAACTGCAGTGATGAGTTAGGCTAAAACTATGAAACTATAATCGCTCAGGGAAAAAATAATAAATTGACAGAAATTATCATTAGTCAGAACAAATATGATTGAAATGACGTGTTTTATTCTCAGCCTTTCATTTAATACTACAAACTATACCCGCTGTCATATATTGACAATCTAAAGTATACTTATAATTTGTATGCGATAATTGTTAGTTAATTGGACGCAACCAAATTCCAGGAATTGAAATATTCTGGCAAATGGAATTAGAGATTATCAATGACGTCAGTAGCCACAACTTGGTATTTACAGAATGTTGAGGCAGTGTTATCTTATTGGTGATTGGTTCATTAGGTATTGATGAACCAATGAGCTTCTGCCTTTTGACTCAATGCCATGGAATATTTAGAGATTTGTTTTCTTATCAATTCTTTCTTTGTTTTTTGTGTGTGTCCGTTTAACCAACGATTGCTTTTGTTCATCGTCCGTGCTTAAAAGAGCGTTAATTGGGTGTAGATGCGTTGTGATTGTTACATTTGCGTTTTTCGACCTCTTATCCGATTTCAGGAAAAGTATTTTTAATACGGGGTTGCCGTCCCTCTTCTAACCCAACTTGTTTGGACAGATTGGTTAGTCTGTTTACAGCGACACTACGTGGCGGTGGAGTAGGATCGGGATCAGCTTAGCGTTGGATATTCAGAGAAGGCAAAGGAGGATCTTGATCAGCTTAGCGTTGGATATTCAGAGAAGGCAAAGGAGGATCTTGATCAGCTTAGCGTTGGATATTCAGAGGAGGCAAAGGAGGATCTTGATCAGCTTAGCGTTGGATATTCAGAGGAGGCAAAGGAGGATCTTGATCAGCTTAGCGTTGGATATTCAGAGGAGGCAAAGGAGGATCTTGATCAGCTTAGCGTTGGATATTCAGAGGAGGCAAAGGAGGATCTTGATCAGCTTAGCGTTGGATATTCAGAGGAGGCAAAGGAGGATCTTGATCAGCTTAGCGTTGGATATTCAGAGGAGGCAAAGGAGGATCTTGATCAGCTTAGCGTTCGATATTCAGAGGAGGCAAAGGAGGATCTCGATCAGCTTAGCGTTGGATATTCAGAGGAGGCAAAGGAGGATCTTGATCAGCTTAGCGTTGGATATTCAGAGGAGGCAAAGGAGGATCTTGATCAGCTTAGCGTTGGATATTCAGAGGAGGCAAAGGAGGATCTTGATCAGCTTAGCGTTGGATATTCAGAGGAGGCAAAGGAGGATCTTGATCAGCTTAGCGTTGGATATTCAGAGGAGGCAAAGGAGGATCTTGATCAGCTTAGCGTTGGATATTCAGAGGAGGCAAAGGAGGATCTTGATCAGCTTAGCGTTGGATATTCAGAGGAGGCAAAGGAGGATCTTGATCAGCTTAGCGTTCGATATTCAGAGGAGGCAAAGGAGGATCTCGATCAGCTTAGCGTTGGATATTCAGAGGAGGCAAAGGAGGATCTTGATCAGCTTAGCGTTGGATATTCAGAGGAGGCAAAGGAGGATCTTGATCAGCTTAGCGTTGGGTATTCAGAGGAGGCAAAGGAGGATCTTTATCAGCTTAGCGTTGGATATTCAGAGGAGGCAAAGGAGGATCTTGATCAGCTTAGCGTTGGATATTCAGAGGAGGCAAAGGAGGATCTTGATCAGCTTAGCGTTGGATATTCAGAGGAGGCAAAGGAGGATCTTGATCAGCTTAGCGTTGGATATTCAGAGGAGGCAAAGGAGGATCTTGATCAGCTTAGCGTTGGATATTCAGAGGAGGCAAAGGAGACCACGATCCCTCTAACATTTGATCAGAATACATGACACAATCACATTCCAACTCAATGAGTTAAATGTCAGTGTACAACCAGGGACTGTAAAGGTGTAGACTAATAAATGTCACTTGTGACATTTAATGTAAAACTTTACATAAATAGTCTCTTGTGGCATTTAATGTAAAACTTTAGACAAAAATTCTCTTGTGACATTTAATGTAAAACTTTAGATAAATAGTTTCTTGTGACATTTAATGTAAAACTTTAGATAAATAGTCTCTTGTGGACATTTAATGTAAAACTTTAGATAAATAGTCTCTTGTGGACATTTAATGTAAAACTTTAGATAAATAGTCTCTTGTGGCATTTAATGTAAAACTTTAGATAAATAGTCTCTTGTGGACATTTAATGTAAAACTTTAGATAAATAGTCTCTTGTGGCATTTAATGTAAAACTTTAGATAAATAGTCTCTTGTACACATTTAATGTAAAACTTTAGATAAATAGTCTCTTGTGGACATTTAATGTAAAACTTTAGATAAATAGTCTCTTGTGGCATTTAATGTAAAACTTTAGATAAATAGTCTCTTGTGACATTGAATGTAAAACTTTAGATAAATAGTCTCTTGTGGACATTTAATGTAAAACTTTAGATAAATAGTCTCTTGTGGACATTTAATGTAAAACTTTAGATAAATAGTCTCTTGTGGCATTTAATGTAAAACTTTAGATAAATAGTCTCTTGTGACATTGAATGTAAAACTTTAGATAAATAGTCTCTTGTGACATTGAATGTAAAACTTTAGATAAATAGTCTCTTGTGACATTGAATGTAAAACTTTAGATAAATATATGGACAATAGAATGCTCCACATTGTACACCATCTTTTCACAGCCAACAATCAGAACACTCCCACCTCACTTGCTCTCAAATACTCTCCCCCTGCTATGCCATCAAGCACTTCCCCCTCCATTGCCTTCAAACACTCTTCCCTCACCCTCAAACACTTTCCCTCTCTCCTGCTCTCAAACACCCCCCCCCCACATTGGCCCTCGAACACACCACCCTCTTCCTTGCCCTCCAACACTTCCCCCCTTGCCATCGAACACTCCTATCCCTCTCTTGCGCTCAAACACCCCTCCCTTGCTCTCTAACACTCCTATCCCTCTCTTGCGCTCAAACACCCCTCCCTTGCTCTCTAACACTCCTATCCCTCTCTTGCGCTCAAACACCCCTCCCTTGCACTCTAACACTCCTATCCCTCTCTTGCGCTCAAACACCCCTCCCTTGCTCTCTAACACTCCTCCCCTCCCTTGCTCTCTAACACTCCACCCCTCCCTTTCCCTCTAACACTCCCCCCCCCTTGCCCTCAAACGCTCCTCCCATACCATCAACCTAACCTTGACCTCCACCCACACAAAAACTCACCACCTCGTGCAAGTGCCACGTCACCACACACAGAGAGAACAATTGTTTCGTGATTTACGAGAGTTGTCTGTAACTTGATCACCTAGCAACTTAGGTAAACATTCCAAGGAGCGCTTCCTGTCTGCTAAAAAACAATGTATTTCTTCATTTCTCTCCTTGTTTTGTTTCTAGAAAGCGTTATTCAAGGAACTTAAGGCACCAGAAACCGAAATGGGTAAGTCCTTGACTAACTTCTACCTTTTTAGCTCCCGGTGGAGCATAGGACTTCAACAAACACTTTACAAGTCGTTCTGTTTCTTGAAATTCTTTTACGATCATTCCATGTCTTCCCCATCATCTTCATCTCTGCTTCCATCTGTCTTCTCAAATAATTCCTTGGTCTTACTCTTTGTCTTTTCCCCTGGGAATTGCAAAAAAGGGCCTGTTGTGTAATACTCTCAGTTGGCTTCCGCAGTGTGTGTCCTATCCAGCGCCATCGTCTTCGCTGTATCTCTTTATCCACTGGTATTTGACTGGTACATTTCCATGATTCTATGTTAATGATTTTGTTCTGCCATTTCCAACCTTTTATTCTGCGTAAGCATCCATTATTGAAAGTCTGTATCTTCGTGATTGTCAATTTTGTTTTTCTCCATGTTTCACGGCCATATAATAGGACCGCCTTAACATTTGAGTTGAAAGTTTTTATTTTTGTAATTTTATTTTTGTCCTTGACTAAGTTGGAAGTATATTGTTTGTTTCCTTTCGCCAGCTTTATACCTTCAGTGTCTTGTTGAACTTAATTTTGCGTCAGTATCACTTTTTTCTAATTCTCGTACCGGCTAATGTGTGCTCAGGTGTCCCCCACCATACAGGCAGATATTCTCCGACTTAAGAGGTACTGACATTTTTTTGTACTTGACAGTTTTAACATGGTAGTTTCTTTCCTATTAATTTTGCCCATACAGCGACCATTTTGGGCCTACTCCTTTCGATTTCCAACTATTAAAGTTCTTTAAGATAGTAATAAGTGGAATAGCTCAAGCCGAAGTAGCGTTTCAGAAAACGAAACGTCTTATGTAACACCTTTATGTCAAGAGAAACGAGAAAGAAAGTTCATGGTACTATATAGAGCCAATTCTGACCTATGGAAGCGAATCATTGATAGTAGACAAACAATTGAAAAGACGATCATAAGCCAATCGATGGAATTTCTCAGAAGAATGTTGAAAGTTCTCTGGACAGCTAAAAAGACCAATGAGGAAATTCTTAAAGAGGCCAACACAAAAAGGGAACTCATAAAAAAAACATCAGAAAGAAACAATCAACATTTTTTGGGCACATCATGAGAAGAGGAAAGTTGGACTATTTAGATATTGCTGGAAAATTATAAGGAAAAAGATAAAGTGGACGACAAAAAGAGGAGATACTGGACAGCTTAGTGTCATGACATGGAAAACAGTCAACAACAGAACTGATACGATTCATCGGTGACAAAGAAATATGCAAGAACATGATTGCCTACGCCAACCGGTGATAATGATGACAATACTCGATCTATTTGAGACATAGCCTCTATTTCTGCACTTTCTACGGGACATAGTCTGTGATTCGGAAGCAATATCTGATCTCTGAAGCGCTTAAATAAAAAAACAAACACAACCCAAACACGGAGTAACAGTAATTGTTGTAGCATCCATTTTTATGCTAAAAATAGAATGTTAGTTTCGCGTGTTTTAGTCTGCGAACATTTTTATTATCTTAAACACCGGAAGTAACCCTGGTTGCGTTTCGTTTCACGGAGAAACGATCTTGTGTTTGTTTCATGACGTATTAGCTTCACTAAATCAACCATGTTGAAAAAAAAAGGTACCTGACTTGCAGTGTTGGTAAATCTAATGGCAATTGAGTAAAAGTACTCCGGAATTAACGGAAATAGTGTAAATACTAAACAATCTGATGTTTAAATAGCTTTACATAACGATTATTCAGATTTACGAGTGTTATAACCGTGTTCGCAGCGGGATTTATTTCGCGGAAATATTTTGTGTAATATTATGTGAGAGGAAATTAACGTAAATACGTTTATGGAAGGCCCCGGTATCACTGAAAACGAATTAAAATCCATAATTGCTCAACCGCCCGTGGCAGTGGAATCATCCGAATCAATATCTCATCTCCCAAAGAAAGAAAGGTAGTTTCAGTCCCCATCATAGCAGTCTCAGCACACGCCAAAAGACATAAGGCGTGTTAAATATACAAATATGTAAAATATAAATGTTTAAAATTTATAGCAGTCTCAGCACACGCCAAAATACATAAGGCGAAACCGCACATAAAGTGAACACAACCATCTGTCCCCCGTCATACGATATCATCATTCAACGTAAAAAATCGGAATATCGAAACACGTTCAAACGGATGAAACGCACAGCTCACGGTATGCAGAGAGCGCTAAACTCAGTAGCTCCGGCAGCAAGTCGGACTTGGAATATGAGGAAACTGCAACCAGGAACACTTTTCAGACACAGCTTTTAACCCTTCCTGCCACTTATCCGCTATATTGACAGGAAGTTCACGTCCTCTTGAAAATGTTGATCGCCATATATTCTAAAAAAAATGTAAAAACGGATAGCGTTTATAGAAATGGATATATATGTATGAATATATATGATATATGACATGATATAAGGGAGCCGCGAATAGCTCAGTGGTTAGTGAACTGGACTACCACGGACAAGGGGTAGGGTTCGATCCCAACCGACGGCTTCCGGGTTCACCCAGCCTTAAATGGGTACCGGATTTTTTCTGGGAAAGTAAAGCAGCACGGGCGTAATACTGACCACATTACCCCAAAAATCATGTGCTGAAGGTCTGTAAAATATAGGGTCACTAACACCATATTTCCCTATACGCCACTTGGCGTGACGGGGGTACTTTACTTTTTTTTTTAATGACATGATATATGACATGATATATGAATATATAGAAAATAAAATAAAAATCTCAAGAGAGAAATTCAGTCGCTCAGTGAAATTGTAAATTTATTTTACATGCCTAAATTATTAACACAAGGTACCCATTTTCATTCCTTAAAATTTTGAATTTTGAGAGATCACCTTTTTGATATTTAGATCATGGAAGGATTAGGCTTTCGAAATTTCAGGTTTCCATACCCAGCGGTCTACACACACATACATACAAATGTACAAACATACATATATAGATATATATATATATACATACATACATAGATACACACATTCATACTTACAAGTGATCAGCTCACTAGTAATGTTGGTCTTTTGGTTCTAAATAGACACACACACATACACGCCTACGCAATTCTCTTACAGCTATCATTTCCGCACGTTCGTTCAACGCGGTTTCACTTACATTAGTGCGCTCCTCTCTTTCTCCATCAAACTTTCTGTCGCCCCTTTCTCTCTCTCTCTCTCTCTCTCTCTCTCTCTCTCTCTCACACACACACACACACACACGTAGTTGCAATCTTTCTTAAATAACTTCCCACTCCTTCTCTCTGTCTCCTTATCTCCTCGTCTCTAAGAGAATGTTTCGAAAAACCTCAAGTTTCAAATAAACTGAAATCCAAAGGCATAGGCACATATTTTCAGCGTTACATGATTAAGACAAATGATAACAAACAACAGAAATAAAAGTGATAAATGGTGGCGAGTAAATACCCGGGTCGACATTACCATCAGCTGTATTCTAGACATCACTTAAAGAAATAAAATCACAAGAGAAAGGCGAATACACGACACCGATAACTATACACAATCGTGAACAATCTTGTCAACCGGGTTTCCCCACAATGACGTTTTTGATTGGTTATCAGATATTTCCTGGCCCCTTAATCAGACCAATCACAATTTTTTATCAAGAAGTTCATGGCTTGAAATAACTCTTCTATGTTTATATATTTAAATTTAACTGTTCCGTGGTTGGTCTTTCCTTGGGGGTAAGCCCTGGATGAGAAAGGAAACGTTTTTTTTTATTTCAGAGTCAGTTTAGCTGTAAGTAAGTAAAGGTTATACAAATACGGATATCAAAAGAAAGTGGAGCTTTTGTTGCACTGGGAAACATGGAAGTCCAAAGAAACTAGGTTAAATACAAAAATAAAAATGTTCAACTCCAATGTTAAGTTAGTTCTCTTTTATATGGCTGTGAAACATGGAGAACAACAAAATTGACAATCATGAAGATACAGACTTTCATTAATGGATGCTTACGCCGAATAAAAGGATGGAAATGGCAGTACAAAATCACTAACATAGAATTATGGAAAGGTATCAGTCAAATACCAGTGGATAAAGATATACAGCGAAGACGATGGCGCTGGATAGGACACACACTGCGGAAGCAAACTGAGAGTATTACACAACAGGCCCTTTTTTTGGAATTCCCAGGGGAAAAGACAAAGAGTAAGACCAAGGAATTCTTGGAGAAGATAGATGGAAGAAGAGATGAAGACATGGAATACTATTAAAAGAATGGCAAGAGACAGAACGACTTGGAAAGTGTCTGTTGAAGACTTATGCTCCACAGGGAGCTGAAAGTGTTTGTTGAAGACCTATGTTCCATAGGGAGCTGAAAGTGTTTGTTGAAGACATATTCTCTACTGGGAGCTGAAAGTGTTTGTTGAAGACATATGTTCCACAGAGAGCTGAAAGTGTTTGTTGAAGACATATGCTTCACTGGGAGCTGAAAGTATTTGTTGAAGACATATGCTCCACAGGGAGCTGAAAGTGTTTTTTGAAGACCTATGCTCCAAAGAGAGCTGAATGTGTTTGTTGAAGACCTATGCTCCAAAGGGAGCTGAAGGTGTTTGCTGAAGACCTATGTTCCACAGGGAGCTGAAAGTGTTTGTTGAAGACATATGCTCCACTGGGAGCTGAAAGTATTTGTTGAAGACATATACTCCACAGGGAGCTTAAAGTGTTTGTTGAAGACCTATGCTCCACGGGGAGCTGAAAGTGTTTGTTGAAGACATATGCTCCACTGGGAGCTGAAAGTATTTGTTGAAGACATATACTCCACAGGGAGCTGAAAATGTTTGTTGAAGACCTATGCTCCACAGAGAGTTGAAAGTGTTTGTTGAAGACCTATGCTCCACGGGGAGCTGAAAGTGTTTGTTGAAGACATATGCCCCACTGGGAGCTGAAAGTATTTGTTGAAGACATATACTCCACAGGGAGCTGAAAGTGTTTGTTGAAGACCTATGCTCCACAGAGAGCTGAAAGTGTTTGTTGAAGACCTATGCTCCACAGAGAGCTGAAAGTGTTTGTTGAAGACCTATGCTCCACAGAGAGCTGAAAGTGTTTGTTGAAGACCTATGCTCCACAGGGAGCTGAAAGTGTTTGTTGAAGACCTATGCTCCACAGAG
Source organism: Megaustenia siamemsis (assembly GCA_032433765.1). Taxonomy (NCBI): domain Eukaryota; kingdom Metazoa; phylum Mollusca; class Gastropoda; order Stylommatophora; family Ariophantidae; genus Megaustenia; species Megaustenia siamemsis. The sequence continues at coordinate 23,102,522 of JAVIAB010000099.1, forward strand.
AGCTGAAAGTATTTGTTGAAGACCTATGCTCCACAGGGAGCTGAAAGTGTTTGTTGAAGACCTATGCTCCACAGAGAGCTGAAAGTGTTTGTTGAAGACCTATGCTCCACAGAGAGCTGAAAGTGTTGAAGACCTATGCTCCACAGGGAACTGAAAGTGTTTGTTGAAGGCCTATGCTCCACAGAGAGCTGAAAGTGTTTGTTGAAGACCTATGCTCCACAGAGAGCTGAAAGTGTTTGTTGAAGACCTATGCTCCACAGGGAGCTGAAAGGTCGAAGAAGAAGACCATATTTTCTCTATAACTACGGCACATTTTTGGGTGATGTGGTCGGTATCACGCCAGGCCGCCTTTACATCCCAGAAAAATTTTCTGGTACCCATTTTTAGATGCTAGGTGAACCCTGGAGCCATGTCAGTCCGAAAAAAAAATCTACCACTGCTGGGGATCGAACCTCGACCTTTCTGGTCAGGAAGCGAGCACACTAACCACTCAGCCACCGAGGCGAGCACACTAACCACTCAGCCACCAAGGCTCCTAGTTTACTTGTAGCAATCTTTTATTTCAGAGCTGGAGAAAATCTAGTCTAATCGGAATCGCACGCAAAACTTGAAAATTATTGGTCATCGTAATGGCTCCCTAGACCGGCCGTGCGCTAATCTTACGGTCTGCTGTTTGATGTGCGACGGGAATAATTTGACGACTGACTGTGTGTCTATATGTTCGGAATTGGAGTCAACAACGATGGCCTAACATCATCAAGTGCTACGACTATCATCATTTTCAAGAGGACGTGACTTACCGGTATATGGGGACAGGCGCTGGGAACAAGTGAAGGCTATGCATGAAAAGTGTTCCTTGTTGCAGTTTCCTCATATTACAAGTCGCATGTCTGTGTAAATCACCTCTTGTGAATCGGGCAGATGGTGCTCGTAAACCTGGGAGGGCCGACCATCTAAGGGCAGAATCCCCCGACAGAAAAGACAATCTGCTGCCTTGCAGGAGGATTGGGGACAATCAAAGGCTAAGGAAAGCAAACCTGAACAAAATGCTGGCTAAAATCTGATGTACTGGGCCACTGGTGCAGAACACAGTGCAACGTTTTAACAGGTATTCAAGCAGAATGGATCTAACAGGCTTAAACAGACAGCTGTCTTCATGTGAGAGTCTGGAGTCCTACTCCGATTGAGTCCTGATCGCAGAGAGAGAGAGAGAGAGAGACATATGATTTTTTATGTTTTTTTTTAAATTTTACTTTCGCCAGCTTTCAACTCTGACGAAGTCCCTAGAGACCAGGAACTGAATTTTGCGTTTTAATCCGTTTTTCCCTGACTGCCGTGTACACAGGAGTCCCTCGCCGCACATGCAGATAGCTCCGTCTTCGATGGTACTTATATTTCTTTTCCGTCGATGAGTAATTGCCTTCTCAAGCCGGGGCTCGCTGCTGAGACCAGTGGTGGTTGCCGCAGAGAGAAATCATAAATACAAATTACAACTGGTGAAAGACATGAATTATAATGGTATAACAAAAAAATCAGAGCCAATAGTGGGGTGTAGTGTACATTCCAAGATATGGTGACAGCTTTACAAAAAAAATTAACACAACAAAATACTGACGTTTCGGCCTGCGGCCTTCTTCAGAAGACAGGGACTACGACGACACACGGTGAGGCACAGATATCTATAGCTACATAGCCATGATGACGTAACGATGATCTATGGTTATCATACATGACGATATCAACGAGATGCAAAATATCACAGATGCCCTTTTCTTCCATAGCAATAAAATAGGACTTGAAATCAAGGGGATACATTAAAAAATAATGAAAAATAAAAATACACCAGAGGGCAATATATATATATCAATAGCCAGGTATTAGAAAGAGTAGATCACAATGTATATCTCAATAGCCAGGCACTAGAAAGAGTAGATCACAATATATATCTCAATAGCCAGGCACTAGAAAGAGTAGATAACAATATATATCTCAATAGCCAGGCACTAGAAAGAGTAGATCACAATATATATCTCAATAGCCAGGCATTAGAAAGAGTAGATCACAATATATATCTCAATAGCCAGGCACTAGAAAGAGTAGATCACAATGTATATCTCAATAGCCAGGCACTAGAAAGAGTAGATCACAATATATATCTTGGTAGTAATATAGATCAAGAAAGTGAAACAAAGAAAGAGATCACAAGCAGGATAGCAAAGCGGCAGGACATTTTTAGAACCTGGACAAAATATGGACATAAAAGATACTAAACAAGAAAACTAAACTTGGAATATTCAACTCAAACGTAATATCGACACTTACATATGGATGTGAAAGCTGAAAAACAAATGGCAAAAAAAAGAGATTGAGGCAAAACTAAACGCCTTTGAAGACAAATACGTCAGAAAAATACTCTTATTACAATATAATCAATTCAAAATTAGTATAGAGATAAGAGAAATGGTCATGCGACCAGCGATCTCATCTACAATTAGGAAGAGAAGATAGACACATGGCAGGGATTGAGAAGAGACATGAGAGTTTTGGAAACATCAGGATACAGAAAAAGAGGAAGACGTTGAGAGACACTAAAAAAAAGAACACTTAAGAGAAGAAAAGTTGACAAGCGCAGGCTCTTTGGGTAAGATAAAACGCAGGGGAGACAAACAAAGGACAAGAGGTAGGGTTCGATCCCAACCGACGGCTTCCGGGTTCACCCAGCCTTTAATGGGTTCTGGATTTTTTTCTGGGAAAGTAAGGAAGTGACGGAGGCTCTTAGAGAGAGAGAGAGAGAGAGAGAGAGAGAGAGAGGATAGACAAGGATGACAAAAAACACTATGGGCTGTACTAACGTCTATCGACGCTGGAAGTATCAAGGTAAACAAATAAGATTAACAGAAAAAAAAACCACCAAGAAACAAAAAAAAACCCCGTTAGATTATACTATCGTCATAGAAATAATAATAATTAACTTAACAACGAAGATTCTATAAACTGTTATTGTTATTGTTATTGTTATTGGCTATGGAAGGCCTCGGTCTCACAGCAAACGAATTAAAATCCATAATTGCTCAACCGCCCGTGCCAGTGGAATCATCCGAATTACTAACTCATAACTGTTATGTTGCTGCGGTCTATCTATCAGTTTATGAGTTATATGTGGGTCATCATCATTTCACTCCGAATATGTCCATAGGTGCTCAGATCCCCTCCTCAGCAAGTCCCGCAGTGTCCAGCGACTGACGACTCCAGTTCTGTGTTGGTTGATAAGTTCTATGTTTGTTGCAGGAGCTACTGAGTTAAGTGCTTTCTGTACACCGTGAGCTGTGTGTCTCATCCGTTTTGATCATGTTTCGATATTCCAATTGTTTACGATGAATGATGATATCGTATGACAGGGAACAGTTGGCTGTGTTCCCTTTCTGCGCGGTTTCGCCTTATGTCTTTTGGCGTGTGCTGAGACTGCTACGATGGGGACTACAGTTACCTTTCTTTGTTTGGGAGATGAGATTTGGATGATTCCACTGGCACGGGCGGTTGAGCAATTATGGATTTTAATTCGTTTGCAGTGATACCGAGGCCTTCCATAAACATATAACAAACAAACAAACAAATAAGTTCTATGTTGGTTGATAATAATATGTTGGTTGATACGTTCTAAGTTGGTTGATAAGTTCTATGTTGACTGATAAGTTCTATGTTGGCTGATAAGTTCTATGTTGGCTGATAAGTTCTATGTTGGCTGATAAGTTCTATGTTGGCTGATAAGTTCTATGTTGATTAATAAGTTCTATGTTGATTAATAAGTTCTATGTTGGCTGATAAGTTCTATGTTGGCTGATAAGTTCTATGTTGGCTGATAAGTTCTATGTTGCCTGATAAGTTCTATGTTGGCTGATAAGTTCTATGTTGACTGATGAGTTCTATGTTGGTTGATTAGTTCTATGTTGGCTGATAAGTTCTATGTTGGCTGATAAGTTCTTTGTTGGCTGATTAGTTCTATGTTGGCTGATAAGTTCTATGTTGGTTGATAAGTTCTATGTTGGTTGATAAGTTCTATGTTGGTTGATAAGTCCTATGTTGGTTGATAAGTCCTATGTTGGTTGATAAGTCCTATGTTGGTTGATAAGTTCTATGTTGGTTGATAAGTTCTATGTTGGTTGATAAGTCCTATGTTGGTTGATAAGTTCTATGTTGGTTGATAAGTTCTATGTTGGTTGATAAGTTCTATGTTGGTTGATAAGTCCTATGTTGGTTGATAAGTTCTATGTTGGTTGATAAGTCCTATGTTGGTTGATAAGTTCTATGTTGGTTGATAAGTTCTATGTTGGTTGATAAGTTCTCATATTGCAAACTATAACCGCAGCAGTGCTGAGAGCTGAGAGCGACCCAAAGCTGATGACTTGCACCAGGATCGATGACCCAGAATCATCCAGACCCTACTCCACCTCTCCGCTGTGCCTCTAGTAACAAACTAACCTGTCAAGTCTAGCCAATCGAGTAGAGATCGAAGAGGGAGAAGATAACCCGGTACTCAAAAATAACATGTTGAAGTCGGATGTTTTGGGCCTAAATGCGGAAATATCACAGTTTTACTGCAGACCTCAATACAACGTATACACGCCACTTGACGTCTTTTTAAGGGCGGATGATGAACGGGGGTATTCCTAAATTCACCCGGCGAACGAAAGGAAGCATCCTACCACTACCGGTTGTCGTTACGTTGTGGGGAATGCAGCGATTTATTGCGTGTGCTGCGGTTACAATTTGGGTGATGGACACAAATGCTGTTTAGCTTTTTGTACTCTCATAACTTACAGCGTCGAGGTGTGTTTGCCTTGACACTGATTTTTGGCTTGCCTCGTAAATTGTAAATTACTGTACGGTGTTTGACATTTCGCTAGTTCAGGGTTTTTTGGGGCGGGTGATCGTGGAGAAAGAAGCCGTGGGAAAAAAATGTTAACGTTATATCGTCATTATCATCATCATCATCATCATCATCATCATCATCATCATCATCATCATTGACTGCCGTCTCAGCATCGATTGTTGGCTACGATGGAGCGCTATTCCGCTCCTTCGTTTGCTTTAATGGTGCAGGTTGTCATAGGCCCACGTGTCCATCTTTTCATTTTACTCGTCCATGTTAATCTTGGTCTGTCTCTGCCTCTTTTACTTTATATTTTCCATTCCAAGATTACTTTTAGTACGCTGCAGTGTCCTTTAACATGCCCCAAAACTCTCATTTGTTTTGTTTGAATTGTGTTTAGTAGTTCTCTTTCAATTTTTACTTGTTTTAAGACTTCATCGTTTCTTTTTTGTTTCTCTTTCCATGCAATTCTTCGCAAACATTATATACTGACATTGTTAAGTAATATAAATACAAAACGTGCAATAATTAACATAAAAAACGCCCAAAACTTCAATAAAGAAGACGCATACAAATTAATATTTGAAATTGTAAAAAAAATGAAAAACTTGAAAGAAATGTTAAAGGGACTAAAATAATCGTAAAATAAAACTTTAAAGTCAGCTTAAAACAGGGCAGAGAACAAATGTGAATTAGTTCCAGATTACAGTTACCTGTATCATCATCATCATCATCATCATCATCGAGTGCCTTCTCCGCAACGAAGGTTGGCTACCATGGAGCGCCATTCTACTCTGTTTCTTACTTTGATGGTGCAGGCTGTCATAGATTGACTTGTCCATCTTTTGATGTTACTCGTCCATGTTAGTCTTGGTCTGCATCTGCCTCTTTTACCTTGTATTTTTTCTTTCAATATTACTTTCAGTAGGCTGTTGTGTCTTTTAACATGTTCCAAATATGTCATTTGTCTTGTCTGATTGTATTTAGTAGTTCTCTTTTTATTTTCAGCTGTTTTAAAACTTCATCGTTTGTTTTCTTTTCCTTCCATCCAATTCTACCTATTCTTCTATAAATCCACATTTCAAAGGCTTCAGTTTTCTGTTCTGTGTTCTTGTCTAATGTCCATGTTTCTGCACCATACAGGAATATTGAGAAGATGTAACATATTGCCATTCTTAGTGTTTTTCCTTATGGTCATAGTTTTAGTCTTTTGATATTCATATACAGTTACCTGTATAAGAACATCAAAAAGACTAAAACTATGACCATAAGGAAAGATAATACTCAAAACCTGCAAGTGGATATAAAATTTGAAGGAATAGATCTTGAGATAGTTCAGAGCTACAACTACCTTGGACATACTATAACCGTTGTAAATTACAGCGTATCGGCACAAGCCTTCATCAGGTATATCAAAGAAACTATACACATTAAACAAAAAATTATGTCAGGAATGCACAACTACACAGACCTAAAAAATGGCGGAAAAGACGGTGGTCAGAATTTACGCAGTCTAGGTAAAAGATTAATAGACAATAGGGCAAGCAGGATTGAATTAGACTGAAGTAACCCAATAGGATTGAATTAGACTGAAGTAACCCAATAGGATTTAATTGGACTGAAGTAACCCAATAGGATTGAATTAGACAGAAATAACCCAATAGGATTGAATTAGACTGAAGTAACCCAATAGGATTGAATTAGACAGAAGTAACCCAATAGGATTGAATTAGACAGAAGTAACCCAATAGGATTGAATTAGACTGAAGTAAACAAATAGGATTTAATTAGACAGAAGTAACCCAATAGGATTGAATTAGACAGAAGTAACCCAATAGGATTGAATTAGACAGAAGTAACCCAATAGGATTGATTTAGACAGAAGTAACCCAATAGGATTGAATTAGACAGAAGTAACCCAATAGGATTGAATTAGACAGAAGTAACCCAATAGGATTGAATTAGACAGAAGTAACCCAATAGGATTTAATTAGACAGAAGTAACCCAATAGGATTTAATTAGACAGAAGTAACCCAATAGGATTTAATTAGACAGAAGTAACCCAATAGGATTTAATTAGACAGAAGTAACCCAATAGGATTTAATTAGACAGAAGTAACCCAACAGGATTTAATTAGACAGAAGTAACCCAACAGGATTTAATTAGACAGAAGTAAACAAATAGGATATAATTAGACTGAAGTAAACAAATAGGATTTAATTAGACTGAAGTAAACAAATAGGATTTAATTAGACAGAAGTAACCCAATAGGATTTAATTAGACAGAAGTAACCCAACAGGATTTAATTAGACAGAAGTAAACAAATAGGATTTAATTAGACAGAAGTAAACAAATAGGATTTAATTAGACAGAAGTAAACAAATAGGATTTAATTAGACTGAAGTAAACAAATAGGATTTAATTAGACTGAAGTAAACAAATAGGATTTAATAGACAGAAGTAACCAATAGGATTTAATTAGACTGAAGTAAACAAATAGGATTTAATTAGACAGAAGTAAACAAATACGATTTAATTAGACTGAAGTAAACAAATAGGATTTAATTAGACTGGAGTAAACAAATAGGATTTAATTAGACTGAAGTAAACAAATAGGATTTAATTAGACAGAAGTAAACAAATAGGATTTAATTAGACTGAAGTAAACAAATAGGATTTAATTACACAGAAGTAAACAAATAGGATTTAATTAGACTGAAGTAAACCAAATAGGATTTAATTAGACTGAAGTAACCAAATAGGATTTAATTAGACTGAAGTAAACAAATAGGATTTAATTAGACTGAAGTAACCAAATAGGATTTAATTAGACTGAAGTAACCAAATAGGATTGAATTAGACTGAAGTAAACAAATAGGATTTAATTAGACAGAAGTAACCCAATAGGATTTAATTAGACAGAAGTAAACAAATAGGATTTAATTAGACAGAAGTAACCCAATAGGATTTAATTAGACAGAAGTAACCAATAGGATTTAATTAGACAGAAGTAACCCAATTGGATTTAATTAGACAGAAGTAACCCAATAGGATTTAATTAGACAGAAGTAACCCAATAGGATTTAGTTAGACAGAAGTAACCCAACAGGATTTAATTAGACAGAAGTACCCAACAGGATTTAATTAGACAGAAGTAAACAAATAGGATTTAATTAGACTGGAGTAAACAAATAGGATTTAATTAGACTGAAGTAAACAAATAGGATTTAATTAGACAGAAGTAAACAAATAGGATTTAATTAGACTGAAGTAAACAAATAGGATTTAATTAGACAGAAGTAAACAAATAGGATTTAATTAGACTGAAGTAACCAAATAGGATTTAATTAGACTGAAGTAACCAAATAGGATTTAATTAGACTGAAGTAAACAAATAGGATTTAATTAGACTGAAGTAACCAAATAGGATTTAATTAGACTGAAGTAACCAAATAGGATTGAATTAGACAGAAGTAACCCAATAGGATTGAATTAGACAGAAGTAACCCAATAGGATTTAATTAGACAGAAGTAACCCAATAGGATTGAATTAGACAGAAGTAACCCAATAGGATTGAATTAGACAGAAGTAACCCAATAGGATTGAATTAGACAGAAGTAACCCAATAGGATTGAATTAGACAGAAGTAACCCAATAGGATTGAATTAGACAGAAGTAACCCAATAGGATTTAATTAGACAGAAGTAACCCAATAGGATTTAATTAGACAGAAGTAACCCAATTGGATTTAATTAGACAGAAGTAACCCAATAGGATTTAATTAGACAGAAGTAACCCAATAGGATTTAGTTAGACAGAAGTAACCCAACAGGATTTAATTACACAGAAGTAACCCAACAGGATTTAATTAGACAGAAGTAAACAAATAGGATTTAATTAGACTGAAGTAAACAAATAGGATTTAATTAGACTGAAGTAAACAAATAGGATTTAATTAGACAGAAGTAACCAAATAGGATTTAATTAGACAGAAGTAACCCAACAGGATTTAATTAGACAGAAGTAACCCAACAGGATTTAATTAGACAGAAGTAAACAAATAGGATTTAATTAGACTGGAGTAAACAAATAGGATTTAATTAGACTGAAGTAAACAAATAGGATTTAATTAGACAGAAGTAAACAAATAGGATTTAATTAGACTGAAGTAAACAAATAGGATTTAATTAGACAGAAGTAAACAAATAGGATTTAATTAGACTGAAGTAACCAAATAGGATTTAATTAGACTGAAGTAACCAAATAGGATTTAATTAGACTGAAGTAAACAAATAGGATTTAATTAGACTGAAGTAACCAAATAGGATTTAATTAGACTGAAGTAACCAAATAGGATTGAATTAGACAGAAGTAACCCAATAGGATTGAATTAGACAGAAGTAACCCAATAGGATTTAATTAGACAGAAGTAACCCAATAGGATTGAATTAGACAGAAGTAACCCAATAGGATTGAATTAGACAGAAGTAACCCAATAGGATTGAATTAGACAGAAGTAACCCAATAGGATTGAATTAGACAGAAGTAACCCAATAGGATTGAATTAGACAGAAGTAACCCAATAGGATTTAATTAGACAGAAGTAACCCAATAGGATTTAATTAGACAGAAGTAACCCAATTGGATTTAATTAGACAGAAGTAACCCAATAGGATTTAATTAGACAGAAGTAACCCAATAGGATTTAGTTAGACAGAAGTAACCCAACAGGATTTAATTAGACAGAAGTAACCCAACAGGATTTAATTAGACAGAAGTAAACAAATAGGATTTAATTAGACTGAAGTAAACAAATAGGATTTAATTAGACTGAAGTAAACAAATAGGATTTAATTAGACAGAAGTAACCAAATAGGATTTAATTAGACAGAAGTAACCCAACAGGATTTAATTAGACAGAAGTAACCAATAGGATTTAATTAGACAGAAGTAACCCAATTGGATTTAATTAGACAGAAGTAACCCAATAGGATTTAATTAGACAGAAGTAACCCAATAGGATTTAGTTAGACAGAAGTAACCCAACAGGATTTAATTAGACAGAAGTAACCCAACAGGATTTAATTAGACAGAAGTAAACAAATAGGATTTAATTAGACTGGAGTAACAAATAGGATTTAATTAGACTGAAGTAAACAAATAGGATTTAATTAGACAGAAGTAAACAAATAGGATTTAATTAGACTGAAGTAAACAAATAGGATTTAATTAGACAGAAGACAGGATTAGACTGAAGTAACAAATAGGATTTAATTAGACTGAAGTAACCAAATAGGATTTAATTAGACTGAAGTAACCAAATAGGATTTAATTAGACTGAAGACTGAAGTAAACAAATAAGTAAACAAATAGGATTAATTAGACTGAAGTAACCAAATAGGATTTAATTAGACTGAAGTAACCAAATAGGATTGAATTAGACAGAAGTAACCCAATAGGATTGAATTAGACAGAAGTAACCCAATAGGATTTAATTAGACAGAAGTAACCCAATAGGATTGAATTAGACAGAAGTAACCCAATAGGATTGAATTAGACAGAAGTAACCCAATAGGATTGAATTAGACAGAAGTAACCCAATAGGATTGAATTAGACAGAAGTAACCCAATAGGATTGAATTAGACAGAAGTAACCCAATAGGATTTAATTAGACAGAAGTAACCCAATAGGATTTAATTAGACAGAAGTAACCCAATTGGATTTAATTAGACAGAAGTAACCCAATAGGATTTAATTAGACAGAAGTAACCCAATAGGATTTAGTTAGACAGAAGTAACCCAACAGGATTTAATTAGACAGAAGTAACCCAACAGGATTTAATTAGACAGAAGTAAACAAATAGGATTTAATTAGACTGAAGTAAACAAATAGGATTTAATTAGACTGAAGTAAACAAATAGGATTTAATTAGACAGAAGTAACCAAATAGGATTTAATTAGACAGAAGTAACCCAACAGGATTTAATTAGACAGAAGTAAACAAATAGGATTTAATTAGACAGAAGTAAACAAATATGATTTAATTAGACAGAAGTAAACAAATAGGATTTAATTAGACTGAAGTAAACAAATAGGATTTAATTAGACTGAAGTAAACAAATAGGATTTAATTAGACAGAAGTAAACAAATAGGATTTAATTAGACTGAAGTAAACAAATAGGATTTAATTAGACAGAAGTAAACAAATACGATTTAATTAGACTGAAGTAAACAAATAGGATTTAATTAGACTGGAGTAAACAAATAGGATTTAATTAGACTGAAGTAAACAAATAGGATTTAATTAGACAGAAGTAAACAAATAGGATTTAATTAGACTGAAGTAAACAAATAGGATTTAATTAGACAGAAGTAAACAAATAGAATTTAATTAGACTGAAGTAACCAAATAGGATTTAATTAGGCTGAAGTAACCAAATAGGATTTAATTAGACTGAAGTAAACAAATAGGATTTAATTAGACTGAAGTAACCAAATAGGATTTAATTAGACTGAAGTAACCAAATAGGATTTAATTAGACTTGAGTAACCAAAAAATTATGGATAAAGAATGGCAAGAAACAAAACGACTTGGAAAGTGTTTGTTGAAGACCTATGCTCCACAGGGAGCTGAAAGTGTTTGTTGAAGACCTATGCTCCACAGGGAGCTTAAAGTGTTTGTTGAAGACCTATGCTCCACAGGGAGCTGAAAGTGTTTGTTGAAGACCTATGCTCCACAGGGAGCTGAAAGTGTTTGTTGAAGACCTATGCTCCACAGGGAGCTGAAAGTGTTTGTTGAAGACCTATGCTCCACAGGGAGCTGAAAGTGTTTGTTGAAGACCTATGCTCCACAGGGAGCTGAAAGTGTTTGTTGAAGACCTATGCTCCACAGGGAGCTGAAAGTGCTAGTTGAAGACCTATGCTCCACAGGGAGCTGAAAGTGTTTGTTGAAGACCTATGCTCCACAGGGAGCTGAAAGGTAGTAGAAGAAGATGACTTGAATAATGAACAATTAAAAAAAATGACTGGTGGTTTTGTTTTAAGGCCTGTGTCGTTGTGCATTCAGAGTCGGAATTCTTTGTTTAATGTGTATATAATTTGTTTGATATACCTGATGAAGTCACTTGCCGAAACGTTATAGTTTGTCTTGTAAAACGGTTAGTCTAGCTACTCAATACTATTTTATGTTTATTGTCGTTGTTTTCTGCAGCTATACAGACGGCCTCGCTGAGTATTTAATATTTATTATATTTGATATGTTAAATTATGGTGTGAATCATCGACAATAGGACCTCAGACAAGAAAATCACTGGAGACTGTAGAAATATGGTTTTACAGAAGAATGTTGAGAATACCATGGACAGCTAAGAAGATAATGAAAACGTTCTGAAAGATGCCAAAACAAAAAGAAAGCTAATTTTCAATATTAGGAAGAAATAATAATCATTTTTTGGCCACGTAATGAGAAGGGAACAGCTGGAATATATTGTAACAACTGGGAAAATTGAGGGACGAAGAGATAGAGGGAAAAGATACCAGACAGCTTAAGAGAATGGCTTGGCAGAAGGTCAACAACAGAAATGATAAATAACTGTCGAGATGGAAAGTTGTGGAGCGACATGATCACCTACGCCAGCAGGCATGGCACTTGATGATGATGATGTACATATCTCCTAATATATCGACTCCAATACTCGTTAAATCTGGTGATAAGAAATATCGCATCTTAAAGTAACGATTTTTTTGTGATTCGTTTATCACTAATTTGTATCTATACTGGTAACCGACTCAATCACAACCCGTCACGTGCATGTAATCGAATCCTATCCATGTTTATTAGCAGAAACCGCATGAAAGAATTCAGTTTTCACACCAGAACTCAACAGACGCCACAACAATTGCGGAAAACGTAAAGCAACGACCTCCCGTGATTTACAGATAATGAGAAAGTTGTTGACGTGATGAATAGAGCTTTTGTCTAGTCTCTAGAACGTACATGTTCCGCATTTGGGAGATATTATCACTGGAAGGCGAGCGAGTTCGCTTCCACATTTAGCGCAAGTTTCCCTAACGTGAATGTAAGTTCAGGCAAAAACAACCCCAGACAATTAATCAGCGCTGCTCATACCTAATTTTGTTTTAAATTGTAATTTTCCCTTCAACATTACTGCCCTTGGAAGTAGCGCGTTATAGAATACATGTTTTTGGCACATAATTTAAGATAGAGTGGGGAGCGTTGGCCGTGTTTTTCCTGTCCTGCTTTTATTTCTAAAAAAAAAAATGGTTACTATCTTCTTTTCATATTCTTCCTTTCAGCTCCCAGTGGAGTATAGGCTCGATTGGATTAAGACCCTTAGTGGCCCTTAGAACTTAAAAAATGTTGACCCCCTCCGCCCCCCCCCATTTATATATATATATATAATATGTATTATGCATTTCAGAATGTGATAAAAGTCTTATGCAACAAATCTATGTCAATAGAAGTGAGAAACAGAGTTCAGCGGTATTACACAGAAGCAATTCTGACCTATGGAAGCAAATTATGGACAGTAAACAAAAACCAAAAAAAAAAAAAAAAAAAAACACGAAAAGACGATTAGAGGCCACAGAGATGGGATTTCTCAGAAGAATGTTGAAAGTTCCCTGGACAGCTAAAATGACCAATGAGGAAATTCTCAAAGAGGCCAACACAAAAAGGGATCTCATAAGAAACATCAGAAAGAAGCAATCAACATGTTTTCGGGCACATCATGAGAAGAAGATAGTTGGAATTCTTGGTTACAACTGGCAAAATATAAGGAAAGTGAGATCGCGGACAACAAAGAGAGAAAATACTGGATAGCTTGGTGTCATGGCATGGAAAACACTAAACAGAACTGCTTCGAAGCACGTGGATAGAAGATTGTGGAAAGGCATGATCGCCTTCGCCAACCGGTTTGGCACATGATAATCATATATATATATATATATATATATAAGGCTGGGTGAACCCGGAAGCCGTGGACGCTTGTCATTTGTAGTCCAGGTAACTAAACAAGCTATTGGGGCTCCCCCCCCCCCTATATATGTGTAATTTTAACAAATGAAATTTTATTTATTGAAATAAGAAAAAAAACAAACAGTAAGATGGCGAATAATATTTATTGTTGTTTACATACACTTTACATTTGTAAGGTATATAGAATAGGAATGGCAAAAAGTAATATTAGTTAAAGTAATATAAAGAAATATATACTAACATCAAGACAAATAACACCAGGGCTAAAAGTAAGAATAGCAAAATGTTATGTCGTTTCAATATCCCTCTTTGGTGCAGAAACATGGACATTAGACAAGAACACAGAACAGAAAACTGAAGCCTTTGAAATGTGGATATATAGAAGAATAGGTAGAATTGGATTGAAGGAAAAGAAAACAAACAATGAAGTTTTAAAACAACTAAAAATAAAAAGAGAACTACTAAACACAATTAGAACAAGACAAATGACATTTTTGGGGCATGTTAAAAGACACAACAGCCTAATAAAAGTAATATTGAAAGGGAAAATACAAGGTAAAAGAAGCAGAGGCAGACCAAGACTAACATGGACGAGTAACATCAAAAGATGGACAAGTCAACCTATGACAATCTGCACCATCAAAACAAGAGACAGAGTGGAAAGTCGCTCCATGGTAGCCAACCTTCGATGCGGAGACGACACTCGATGATGATGATGATATTTGAAAATTTATACCCTACTTGTTTTTTAGTTGCAAAGTCTTGGACGAGATCAGGTAAACTAAATCTGAAGAAACACATCTAGTTCTATACTTAACAGAGATATGGGATCCAGCCTCTCATGTTACTTTTATTTATGGTGATAAATAAAATGGTTGAACGCATTACAAAATAAATGTCTAAGAAAAATTGTTGGTATAGCGTGGAACGAATTCAAAACAAACGAGGAAATTAGAGAAACCTCCAATCAACCACTAATATCTTCAGTAATAAAGAAAAGACGATGGTCATATGTTGGACATGTGATGAGAAGAGATAATAACCGAATAGCAAAGCAAGCCCTCATGTGGGAAACAACAAGTAAGAGGAAAAGATGAAGACCAAGAGAGACACTGAGAAGTACATTGATGAGCTAGGCAAGAGCAGCAGGAGTTGGCTCCCTCAATGAGATAGAGCTCCTTGCAGAGAACAGAGACAAATGGAGAGATTTGATAAAATATCTTTAAAGAATTGAAAACTGCTAGAACAAAAATTCAGATAAGAGAAGGAGTATCTTGGTCTACGCCCTATGGGCCGGCTACGGCTCGAAATGGTCAATCGATAGATAGATAGATAGATAGATAGGTCTTCAACAAACACTTTCAGCTCCATGTGGAGCATATGTCTTCAACAAACACTTTCAGCTTACTGTGGAGCATAGGTCTTCAACAAACACTTTCCAAGTCGTTCTGTTTCATGCCATTATTTTAAGATCATCTCATGTCTTCTCCATCATCTTCATCTCTGCTTCCACATCTTCTCCAAGAATATTGTTGTCATTCTTTCTGTCTTTTTCCTTGACAATTCCAAACAAGTCATGTTGTGTAATACTCTCAGTTGGTTTCCGTAGTGTGTCCTATCCAGCGCCATCGTCCTCGCTGTATCTCTTTATCCACTGGTATCTGACTGGTACTTTCCCATAATTCTATGTTAGTGATTTTGTCCTGCCATTTCCATCCTTTTATTCTGTCCAAGTATCCATTAATGAAGGTCTGCATCTTCTTGATTGTCAGTTTTGTTGTTCTCCATGTTGTACATTCATCTTGTCCGTGGTTGTGAAGATTTCCCTGTTAATCTTTTTTACAGTACAGAATAACCTGTCCGATACCCAATCCTCCTTAGTCGCCTCTAACGAACATGCCTGGTGGGAAACAACGCTACAATTTTTTCCTCCCGTCCGAGGCCTGGCAGTGCACGGGCATCATTTGTTACAACTGGCAAAATAAAGGGAAAGAAAAGTGTCGGACGACAAAGAGAGACGATACTAAATAGCTTGGTATCGTGGCATGGTGAACAACCGGAAATAGAATTGATGTGATGCACTTTGGGAAGTCTGGGGAACCGCGATGGCTCAGTGGTTAGTGAACAGGACTACAAAGGACAAGAAGTATGGTTCGATTAGAACCGACGGCTTCTGAGTTCACCCAGCCTTAAATGGGTACCGAATTTTTTTTTCTGGGAAAGTAAAGCGGCGACCACATTACTCCAAAAATCATGTGCTGAAGGTCTGTAAAATTTATGGTCACTAACACCATATTCCCTATACGCCACTTGGCGTGACGGGGGTAGTTTACTGTTTTTTTTACTTTTATTCTGGAAGTCTCTGGAGCTCTCGGTGGCTGAGTGGTTAGTGTGCTCGCTTCCTGACCAGAACGGTCCGGGATTGACAAGGCTCCTGGGTTCATCCAGCCTCTAAAAATGGGTACCAGAGAATTTTTTTCTTGGAAGTAAAGGCGGCTTGGCGTGATACAGACCACATCACCCAAAAATGTGCCGTGGTTATAGAAAAATATGATCAGTAACACAATATTCCCCATACGCCTAGCAAGATAGGGGAAGTAACCTTTTATCTCACTCCGGAAGTGCATGATCGCCTACCGAAGTGCATGATCGGTATGGCACATGACGATGATGAGTTCATAAATTAATTTAATAATAAAAAAAAAGGTAACGACATAAATCTTAATCCGACCATACGACTGAAAGTATTCATCAGGCAGAGCAATAAACACAAACTAATGCAAAGAAAGAAATAAAAGTATTTTTAAAATCACTTAGCTAACGTGAAACGCGCAAATGGAAGAAAAGAGCACACACAAAAAAATTCGTTCTCTGACGTCATTTCCGGCGCTCACCTTCTTTCACCATATCTCTTTATGTGAGCTAAGCGAGTTTTTGAGTTGAGTTTTTCGTGTTTTTTTTTTTGTTTTTTTTTTTTGGTACGAGCATCATTACTTTGTACATACGAGTATTGTAAGTAAAGTAAAGTACCCCCCGTCACGCCAAGTGGCGTATAGGGAAATATGGTGTTAGTGACCCTATATTTTACAGACCTTCAGCACATGATTTTTGGGGGTAATGTGGTCGGTATTACGCCCGTGCTGCTTTTACTTTCCCAGAAAAAATCCGGTACCCATTTTAAGGCTGGGTGAACCCGGAGCCGTCGGTTGGGATCGAACCCTACCCCTTGTCCGTAGTAGTCCAGTTCACTAACCACTGAGCTATCGCGGCTCCTACTAATTTTTAGGGAATTAGTAAAACCCAGGTGTCCTCGCCAGGATTACGAACCCCGGCTGTTGCCGTGGTAAGCCAACCGCCTATCGATTGCGCTAACCGGACACCCTATACGAGTATTGTGGCATTTAAAAAAAAAAATCTGAGATCCCGTAGAAGGTAGTTGACTGTAACGCGGGCTTGCGTTGTGTGTAGTAACTTTACGCCGTAAAGCTGTGGGCGTATATTTCATTTCTTATTGTTGTATTGTTGGTGAGCACGTGGCTGAGTCGATAGCTCGTCGGGCTCCAATTGAAGAGACGCGAGATCGAATCCCGGTAGATTCAAAAGTGTTTCTGTCGAGGTTGAAATAAAAAAAAACTGAGACACGAACACCTCGCAGCGACAGCATTGGGGGCGGCCTTTATTCTCCAGTACTATAGCCCCCCCCCCCTTCTCATCATCATTGAATGTCGTCTCCGCATCGAAGGTTGACTAACATGGAGCGCCATTCCACTCTGTCTCTTGATTTGTCGGTGCAGGTTGTCATAGGCTGATTTGTCCATCTTTTGATGTTACTCGTCCATATTAGTCTTGGTCTGCCACTTTTACCTTGTATTTTCCCTTCCAGTTTTACTTTTATTAGGCTGTTTTGTCTTTTAACATGTCCAAAAAAATGTCATTTGTCTTGTTCTAATTGTGTTTAGTAGTTCTCTTTTCATTTTTAGTTGTTTTAAAACTTCATCGTTTGTTTTTCTTTTCTTTCCATCCAATTCTACCTATTCTTCTATAAATCCACATTTCAAAGGCTTCAATTTTCTGTTCTGTTTCTTGTCTAATGTCCATACTTGATTGAAGTGCTACAAGAACACAAAATATCCTGCTCTATGTTCTTTGTTCTTACATGGGCCATTGTAGTAATGCACGTTCCCTTCCGTTGATCTACATCGGGTATAATGTTAGACAATAAAAGAATATGAAAGCAAAAAGCATCCCGGTATTCTGCAAAAACACCTGTTTTGAAAGACTTGCAATGTGCGACAGATGTATCGCACCTGTTTTCAAAAGCTTCTATTTTAAGACAGATGTATTTGTTTTATTTTTATAATTATGATTCATGCCGTTCCTTTATTTATTCTGTTAAAGCTTTAAACCAGTAGGTAGGTTCATTGCATTGGTGGAAGCTGCCGTGCTCAGTGGTTAGAGAACTATATGACAAAGAACAAGAGGTCGAGTTCGATCCCGATCGACCGCTTCCAGGTTCACCCAGCCTTAAATGGGTACGGGGGTACTGGTTGGTCTCGAGGCAAGACGATGGCCTCGAGAATGAGAGGTTGTGGGTTCAAACCCTGGGTACCCCAGATTTTTATTTATGATTTCTCTCCGTCGCAACCACCCCGGGTCTCGCCAGCGAGGTCCGGCTTAAAACGTCAATTACTCATCGACGGGAAAAAATATAAGTACCTCCGAAGTCGGAGTTATCTGCCTGTACGGCGAGGGACACCTGTGCACGCGGCGGCCAGGGAAAAATGGATTAACACTCAAAATTCAGCTCTTAGTCTCTAGGGACTTCGTCAGAGTTGAAAGCTGGCGAACGAAACCAAAAAAATGAGTACTGGATTTTTTTTTCTGGGAAAGTACAGAGGCGCAGGCGTAACACCGCTGACATTACCCAAAAATCATGTGCCGAAGGTCTGTAAAAAAAATGATGGTCACTAACACCATATTCCCTATACGCCGCTTGACGGGACGGGGGCTGTTTATATTTGATTGCCGTGGATTATGCTATAAATTATTTTATTAAATTATGACAGGAGAAACACGAATTCCACGAAGGACAGGATTAAAAGCGGGCAATGCACAGTTGTTTATTTTCTTAAAAATTCGGCATTTTAATTCTAGTCTTGGACATTCATGCAACATTTATGAACGGAGATGTCCCGCGTGTCGCGTGTTGTGCATTCCACTTACTCTTTAAGCTGTTGGTTTATGGAAGTGGTTTCAGTTTGTGATACCACACACACACACAAAACTAACACTATGAACCAAAAAAAGTAGAGGAATTCAAATAACTAGGAAGTTTTGTGACAAATGACAATTTACAACCAGCGGAGATGGACTCGAGATGCATCAAAGCTTATCAAATCGTTAGACAGTTATTACCACTATTGTCCAACAAGGAAATAACTCTAGAGGCAAAACGGGCACTCTACAATACAATCTTCATCCCAACGTTGTGCTACCAATGCCAGACCTGGACCCTAGATGCAAGAACAATAAGAAAATAACCTCTACAGAGATGAAATGTGTTAGACGAATGACAGGAAACAGTCTGATAGATAAGATCAGAAATGAAGAACTGAGAAAAAAAGATTAGGAATATCCCCCGTCATACAGATAAGATGGTTTGGCCACGTGACAAGGCAGAGTGATCAAAACACAACACAACGAGTCTTCAACAAACGTTGTGGGAATACCAGATCCAAGGGTCGACCACAAAAAAAGATGGATAGATAGAACATTAGAAACACTAGGAAACATAACAGCAGCAGAGGCGAACAGAAGAGCAAAAGACCGCAAATTATATTTCCCCTCGACGCTGGAAGGCAGATGAGGAAGGAAAGAAGAAGTAGAAGACAGAAAAAGCGTGGGATTTTTTATAAAGTCAATATTTATGTGTTAATGATATTTTAGTAGATAATGGTCGTAAACAAATTAAAGATAACAAAATTGGCAAATTTGAATTGCTGGGGATGCAATATTCCATTTTAACCACAAATTCTATTTTATTTTTTATTCTTTTGAGATATGGTTTCTTCTAATTATTGAGTTATTGAGTTATTGAGTTATTGAGTTATTTGCGGGTCATCATAAATGCACTCCAAACATGCCCATAGGTGCTCAGATCCCCTCCTCAGCAAGTCCCGCAGTGTCCAGCGACTGACGACTCCAGTTCTGTGTTGGTTGATAAGTCTTCTTACACGCCCACTAAGTTTCTCATTTCTGGCTGGGCCCAACTTAACTCCCATGTCCATCATCCAAGCCTCCATTGTCATGCTACTCGTGGTCACGACGTATGCACCACTGTCTTATTGTAATATATATGACGTCAGTGTGGCTACTGGGGACGAGACCACGACGAGGGGAGAAAAGAATAGAGCCACTGTCACGTGCGATGCATGTCAAAAGAGGCGACTAAGGAGTCTGGGGACATGATCGTGATCGGCGACACGGAGTATATGCATTTGAGCTTACGCCATCTTCAGTGCGTTCTCTAGTGTGTGGCGGGTGTGCTTCATACTGGGGAATGTGGTGAGGAAGAGATCTAAGCATTATGCTGTATAGTGTGCAACAAGGTTGATATGTCGATAGAACGAAGCGAATTTGATAACAAACACAAGACATACCAAGAGCTATCACTAAATATTGTCCACACCAAAATAGACTCACTGGACAGAGGAATCCGAATTTTTCTTCTTCATCCTTCCTCATTTGCCTTTCAGCTTCGAGGGGAGATATAATTAGCGGTCATTTGCTCTTCTGTTCGCCTCTGCTGCTGTTATGTTTCCTAGTAATTCTAAATCTTTTTCGTGGTCGACCCTTGGGTCTGGTGTTCTCACAACGTTTGTTGAAAGCTCGTTATGTTGTGTTTTGATATTCCTGTCTTGTCACGTGGCCAAACCATATTATCTGTTGTTTCTTTATATATTCTATGACGGGGGCTATTCCTAGCTTTTTCTCAGTTCTTCATTTCTGATCTTATTTCTCAGGCTGTTTCCTGTCATTCGTCTGACACATTTCATCTCAGTAGAGGTTATTTTTCTTATTGTTCTTGCATCTAGGGTCCAGGTCTGGCATTGGTAGCACAACATTGGGATGAAGATTGTATTGTATAGTGCCCGTTTTGCCTCCAGAGTTATTTCCTTGTTGGACAATAGTGGTGATAACTGTCCGATGATTTGACAAGATTTGTTGCATCTTGAGTTTGTTTCTACTGTTTGTGAATTGTCTTTTGTCATTAGACTTCCTATTTATTTAAATTCCTCTACTTGTTTTAATTGTCTGTCGTCTTTAGTTATATTGATGTTCTGTTTCTCTTTGAGATACTCATGACTTCTGTTTTGTTGATGTTGTTTTTCATGTTGTATTTTGTGCCTGAGATGTTGAGTTTGTTTCAGTGTTCTTGTAGGTCTTCTATTGTTTCATGTATTAGTACCTGGTCGTCTGCAAATAAAAGCTCGTTGATCACCTCTGTCTCTGATGGGTTGGCTAGCTTGCATATATGGTCCATGTATGTAATAAACAGTAGGGGGGATAGCACACACCCCTGTCTTACACCTGATCTAACTTGAAAGTGGACTGTGTAACCTGCTGCTGTCCTGACCCTGGAGCTGCTGTTGAAGTAGAGACTTTTAATCAGGTTGGTTAGATGTTGGCTTGCTCCGTATGTTGTTAGTATCTCCCACAGTTGTTCTCTGTTAGATGTTGGCTTGCTCCGTATGTTGTTAGTATCTCCCACAGTTGTTCTCTGTTAGATGTTGGCTTACTCCGTATGTTGTTAGTATCTCCCACAGTTGTTATCTGTTAGATGTTGGCTTACTCCGTATGTTGTTAGTATCTCCCACAGTTGTTATCTGTTAGATGTTGGCTTACTTCGTATGTTGTTAGTATCTCCCACAGTTGTTATCTGTTAGATGTTGACTTACTCCGTATGTTGTTAGTATCTCCCACAGTTGTTATCTGTTAGATGTTGACTTACTCCGTATGTTGTTAGTATCTCCCACAGTTGTTCTCTGTTAGATGTTGGCTTACTCCGTATGTTGTTAGTATCTCCCACAGTTGTTCTCTGTTAGATGTTGACTTACTCCGTATGTTGTTAGTATCTCCCACAGTTGTTCTCTGTTAGATGTTGACTTACTCCGTATGTTGTTAGTATCTCCCACAATTGTTCTCTGTTAGATGTTGGCTTACTCCGTATGTTGTTAGTATCTCCCACAGTTGTTCTCTGTTAGATGTTGGCTTACTCCGTATGTTGTTAGTATCTCTCACAGTTGTCCTCTGCTAGATGTTGACTTACTCTGTATGTTGTTAGTATCTCTCACAGTTGTTATCTGTTAGATGTTGACTTACTCCGTATGTTGTTAGTATCTCCCACAGTTGTTCTCTGTTAGATGTTGGCTTACTCCGTATGTTGTTAGTATCTCCCACAGTTGTTATCTGTTAGATGTTGACTTACTCCATATGTTGTTTGTATCTCCCACAGTTGTTCTCTGTTAGATGTTGGCTTACTCCGTGTGTTATTAGTATCTGCCACATTTGCTCTCTGTTTACTCTGTCGAATGCCTTTTCCTGGTCAATGAAGGCTATGTACCCATTTTGATTGTGGTCTGTCCTCTTTTCTCCTCGCTGGTTCAGGATGAGAGAGCGTCAGTAGTATCACTGACTCAGCAGGTGTGTAAGGTATAAGCGTTTTATGCTCAAAGACATCACAGACAAAAGGAGATAGACCACAAATATAAAGTAGCAACCATCAATATATCATCAAGTACCGGGCCTACTGGTGTAGGTGATCATGTCTCTCCACAACTTTCGATCTCGACAGTTATTTATCATTTCTGTTGTTGACCTTCTGCCCAGTCATTCTCTTAAACTGTCTGGTATCTTTCTCTTTGCTTTCCTCTATCTCTTCGTCCTCAATTTTCCCAGTTGTTACAATATATTCCAGCTATTCCCTTCTCATTACATGACCACAAAATGATGATTGTTTCTTCCTAATAATGGAAATTAGCTCTCTTTTTGCTTTGGCCTTTTTCAGAACCTTTTCATTACTCTTCTTAGCTGTCCATGGTATTCTCAATATTCTTCTGTAAAACCACAATTTTGCAGCCTCCAGTGATTTTCTTGTCTGCTGTCCTATTGTCCATGATTCACATCCACATGTTAAGATATATCTTGGCACCAAAATGGCAGCTTATTTATATTCGAGCTATGGACTAAGCAATGTTTACATTGAACACACGATATATGTTATTGCAGCGAGTTGGCAGATTTTTGAAAATGTTTTCAAGGGTTTGAACATAAATGTTTGTTCACAGTTCGTTAACCTTCGCCGTAGATACAGTCGTTAATTCGATGGCTTCGTTTCGGACGTTTGGTAGCTAAGGACCTAACTTGTGCAAACGGATGGCATTGGCAAGGATCATTTTGAATCTATGAAGTGGGCTCATTTTGTGTTTAACTCAAAAGCATATGTGCTTTTTAACCAAAGACCTTTTTGGGGGACTCAATGAAGATATCCCCGATGGAAGAATAAATTGTACTATTAGCCCCATAAATGATTCGCTTCCAGAGGTTTATGATGTAAACAAAGCAGTTTTGTCATTGCAAGTGAATAATGTCCTCACCTATAATTGGTCAGGATTGTGTAGCACCAGCAGCTTTATAGCGAACACAGAAAACATCACAGGATTGTGCTGTTCTGAAACAGCTATGCCATGCTACCCTAGAATTGCCTTTAATGGGATTACTGTGACCACAAACCACTCTCCATGTGTGTGCCACATATTTACACCCCAGAAAGAAACACTAAATATAACAACATCATGTGCCGTCTGTGATATTAATGACCACAGACCAGGAGCCTCCAGTATGATTGATACAACTGTTGCACCAAGCATTTCATCAGCAGAGCCATATCTGTGGAATGTTAATCTGACATTGTTCTTGAATGATGTCCAAGTTAATGAGACATCAGAATCGTGTGGCGGCAGGTACAAGAAGGGAGCGGAGAACATCAAGTTCTGCTGCTATAAAGGAGACTTGCCTTGCTATCCCAGAATTGCCTTAAATGGGATCACTGTAGTTGAAAACTTCTCCTCTTGTGTAAACTACACATTCACATCTAAGAGTGAATCAGTGAAGGTCACAAAATCATATTCTCTCTGTGGTTTTACTAACTACAGGTCAGGTGGCTTCTGTTGGATTGGAAATTATAACTTACCACTACTGTGTGTCTATATGTTTGGAATTGGAGTCATCAATGATGGCCTAACATCATCAGGTGCTACGACGATCATCGTTTTCGGGAGGACGTGAACTCCCATGGTATATGGTGGATAGGCGGTCGGAACCATTGAAGGCTATGTCTGAAAAGTGTTCCTTCTTGCAGTTTCCTCATATTCCAAGTCCGGCTTGTTGCAGGAGCTACTGAGTTAAGTGCTCTGTGCACACCGTGAGTTGTGTGTCTCATCCGTTTTGATCCTGCTTCGATATCCCGCTTGTTTACGATGAAGGATGATATCGTATGACAGGAAACAGTTGGCTGTGTTCACTTTCTGCGCGGTTTCGCCTTATGTCTTTCAGCTTTGCTGAGACTGCTACGATGGGGACTACAGTTACCTTTCTTTGTTTGGGAGATGAGTTAGTAATTCAGATGATTCCACT
Source organism: Megaustenia siamemsis (assembly GCA_032433765.1). Lineage (NCBI taxonomy): Eukaryota > Metazoa > Mollusca > Gastropoda > Stylommatophora > Ariophantidae > Megaustenia > Megaustenia siamemsis. The sequence goes on from JAVIAB010000099.1 coordinate 23,127,092, forward strand.
GGCACGGGCGGTTGAGCAATTATGGATTTTAATTCGTTTGCTGTGATACCGAGGCCTTCCATAACCAATAATAATAATAATGTTAAGATATATATATATATATCAATATGTACAGAATAAACAAAAAACAAAGAATATTACTTAGCTCTTGTAAAAAGGGAACGTGACTGGAAATAAGATCGGAAAATGATCACAAAAGCTGTTGTATTTGTTTGTGCTTACCTCACCTAAACGTGTCAAAATATTTCTTAAATTGTTGTTTATCACAATTATCTGTGTTTTCTTAGGCCTTATGTTACTAGCTTCATTGTAAACGTGTTTCCCAGAGCTGGCAAACCGTGCTGTCTATTGTTCGTGCTAACAGAAGAGGCTCAGATTCTCAGACGCGCGAATGATTGACAGTGTAAATACGTCCATATGGTTGGGAATGTACGAATGCGTGCGCGAAAATACCTAAGGATAAAGTCGAAAAAACCGAGGCAGAAACGAGGTTTAAAAGGATACGAAACGTGTGGAAATTCGAGAGAAGAATGGGTGTGGTTTATTTGTTTCCACTCTGTCTTGGGAATAGGAGGATAGATCAGACGATATCTCTCGTTTGTTAGGGGAACGGGGAGACAAAGTGAGTTAGAAGAGAAGAGAAGATAACCAGGGTTACTGAGAATAAGGGAAGCTAAAATAGAATTGTGGGAGAAGCACAGTTGTTTAATGTCGATGATTTAGTTTTATGTTAACTTAAAGCTGGCATTTTAAGTTACATCGTTCTCCTACTTTATAAAAAGTAAAGTACCCCCGTCACGCCAAGTGGTGTATAGGGAAATATGGTGTTAGTGAGCCAATATTTTACAGACCTTCAGCACATGATTTTTGGGGTAATGTGGTCGGTATTACGCCCGTGCTGCTTTACTTTCCCAGAAAAAAAATCATGTGCCCATTTAAGGCTGGGTGAACCCGGAAGCCGTCGGTTGGGATCGAACCCTATCCCTTGTCCATTGTAGTCCAGTTCACTAACCACTGAGCTATCGCGGCTACCTCTCCTACTTTATGGTTTATATTTAAGGTTTTTTTAAAAATAATTTTTAGTCGCTGAAAATGTAATTCAATTTCTTCTTAGCTCTGACGTGCTAACTTGGCGTACCTGCATTGTGTCGTTAGTTTACGCCAGAGAAACGATATCTGTGTCTTTACGCCCGAGACATCCGACTTCGATATGAGTACTGGAGACAAATAATAATAAACGAATATTATTATGGAGGGAATCTTCCGAGACGATAATTCAGCGGATCATAGGAGGAAGAGGTATGTACTACAGCACTCAGGAAAAAATGTCAAATAAACAACAGAAAAAAAAACAAAGAACAATATATGGTCCGAAGCAGGATCGAACTCGTACTCCGTGGCACTGCGCCTTGCCACGAGAAGCCGAACGCTTAAGAACACTGCCACTCAGCTAACTAAAAAATTAGTTATTGTGGACAATGTCTTACGCGAAGGCGTTCTCATGACTATAGCATAGGGTTACGATCACAGCTCGGGAATAAATTGTATTTCTGTACTTTCCTATTAAGGCAAGTATCTCCCAGTAGGGCTGAATACTTGTGTTGCAGACAAACTTTTTTTGGACGGAACTGCACGAATAGAAGTTTCCAGTGGTTTTATACTGGAGATAAATAATCATAAATTCGATATGAGTAAATTTAATTAACGATTTTTGGTCTGGACAGCGGCCCATTTTTGGTCAAGTCTTGACTACTTTCAACAGCCAGGGGTTCTTTAACGTGTCCGAGTAAACATGGTGCCACTTGGGATTTTGTATTTAACACGGTTATCGGAGAGGGACCATACACAGCAAATTAAGACACCCACTAAACATTAAGATCAAAGATAAAGAAATACAACAAGTAGAGGGATTCAAGTATTTGGGCACAATGTTTACAGAAGATGGAAAACTAGACAGAGAAATTGACATGAGAATACAAAAAGCAAATGCTGTCACATACCAGCTTTCACCATTGCTAAAACATCCAAACATTTTTATGGCAGCTAAACAAGAATGATAAATAGCATTTTCATACCAACTTTGTGCTCTGAAAGTCAAACATGGACCCTTTCTAAATCACATTTAAGAAAGATCAATACATGTGAGATGCGATGCTTGAGAAAAGTAACAAACAACACAAGAAGAGATAGAATACTAAATGAAACCATAAGAAAAATGGTAAGAACAAAACCCTGCCAAGAATATATAGAACAACAACAACTTAAATGGTTTGGCCACCTGGTCAGAATGAATCCTTACCAATCACCATCAAGGGCGTTCTTCTCGAGAATGCATGGAAAAAGACCAAGAGGAAGACCCAGAAGAAGATGGATAGATGCAGTGACAGAGACATGTAACAACAAAGGAAAATCACTAATTCAGACAGTTCGAGCAGCTCAAGAACAACAAATGATATAAACCACGACACCTTTTAGGTATCAGTGAGAAAGAGAAAAGAAGAAGATGGATAGATGCAGTGATAGAGACATGTAACAACAAAGGAAAATCACTAATTCAGACAGTTCGAGCAGCTCAAGAACGACAATGATATAAACCACGACACCTTTTAGGTATCAGTGAGAAAGAGAAAAGAAGAAGATGGATAGATGCAGTGATAGAGACATGTAACAACAAAGGAAAATCACTAATTCAGACAGTTCGAGCAGCTCAAGAATGACAAATGATATAACCACGACACCTTTTAGGTATCAGTGAGAAAGAGAAAAGAAGAAGATGGATAGATGCAGTGATAGAGACATGTAACAACAAAGGAAAATCACTAATTCAGACAGTTCGAGCAGCTCAAGAACGACAAATGATATAAACCATGACACCTTTTAGTATCAGTGAGAAAGAGAAAAGAAGAAGATGGATAGATGCAGTGATAGAGACATGTAACAACAAGGAAAATCACTAATTCAGACAGTTCGAGCAGCTCAAGAATGACAAATGATATAAACCACGACACCTTTTAGGTATCAGTGAGAAAGAGAAAAGAAGAAGATGGATAGATGCAGTGATAGAGACATGTAACAACAAAGGAAAATCACTAATTCAGACAGTTCGAGCAGCTCAAGAATGACAAATGATATAAACCACGACACCTTTTAGGTATCAGCGAGAAAGAGAAAAGGAGAAGAGAAAGAAGACCGGAGAGGTCTAGACATCGGGTCTCACTACCCAGAGTAGTTCAAGATTACTAGAATAACTTTTAATGAAATATGTGGTTAAATATAGACCATTTCACATGAAAAAAATGGTTTAATCTGACAGACTCTGAAATGTGTTTTCTTTTAACAAAAATATTCGTAACAAAATATATTTAAAACATTAAATACAAATAATAAATAATAAATAAATGATAAATGAAGTTTGAGATTTCACATTTTTGTGAACTATCACGATTCTGAGCCACTGCAATACACGTAGTTCAGTTCTCAGAATAAGTAGAATATAAAAGTCTCAGATTGGATGTGGTTGGTGTGGTTTGGGGGGGGGGGGGTGAGAGAGGGGAGGGGAAATAAATTTACGAGGAATTCACGGATATGAGGTGAAAATTGTCCACCGCCAGCACCGTAATCTGAACCTGGGACATTAGTGCGAAGAGGCTGACGTCTTACCTCCAGATAAAAAAAAAAGTAAAGTACCCCCGTCACGTCAAGTGGCCTATAGGGAATATGATGTTAGTGACCATAAATTTTACAGACCTTCAGCACATGATTTTTGGGGTAATGTGGTCGTAATTACGCCCGTGCCACTTTACTTTCCCAGAAAAAAAATCCGGTACCCATTTAGGGCTGGGTGAAACCGGAAGCAATCGGTTGGGATAGAACCCTACCTCTTGTCCTTTGTAGTCCAGTTCACTAACCACTGAGCTATCGCGGCTCCCTAATTTGTTTTGGTCTGTAATGTTTTGACGAGAAGGTGGTCTCTAGGTAGGTAGGTAGGTGTTTCTATGTGGTGGCCAATTGAGTGTATCTATATGGTGGGCAAGTGAGTGTTCTAGTTGGTTTCCAATTGAGTGTTTCTTTGTGGTAGCAATTGAGTGTTTCTATGTGATGGATATTTGAGTGTTTCTATATGGTGTCCAAGTGAGTGTTTCTTTGTGGTGGCCAATTGAGTGTTTCTATGTGGTGGTCATTTGAATATTTAACAGAAGAAAATGTCAAATTATTTACGCTTTGATGTGTTTCATCCCATTAACATTATTCTACGAATTATTAAGGCAATCAGAATTGACTGAGCTAAAATATTACTAATTCTTGAGCGCCTTTACAAATTGGAACCACTTCCATTATGTATCGACTATTTTATTTTTTATAATGAGGAGCATGTTGAAGACTGCGGCAAACCTCAATCATAAATGATGTGTTGTTAAAAAAAAATAATAATAATACAGGGTTATAACTAATATGCCACTTTGAAGTTACAATAAACAATTGTGTCGAATATTGTAGAAACTCAATTATCCGGATTGATTGAGACCGGATGTAGTCCGGATAATTAAAAAAAAAATCTAAATAATCAATTATTTGCAGTTAGCAAAAAGTAGACGAAGTTTTCTTATGAATAGGGAAACTTTTTTGAGATTATAACTGTGCCGGATGAAATAATTCAAGAGTAATTTGTACTTCTTCTACTTCAAGTACCGTACCTGCTGGCGTAGGTGATCATGTCTCTCCACAACTTATGATCTCGACACCATCATCATCAAGTACCGGGCCTGTTGGCGTAGGTGATCATGTTTCTCCACAACTTTCGATCTCGACAGTTATTTATTATTTCTCTTGTTGACCTTCTGCCAAGACATTTTTTTTAAGCTGTTTGTTATCTTTTCTCTTTACGTCCCATTATCTCCTCGTACCACAATTTTCCCAGTTGTTACAATCTATTCCAGCTGTTCTCTTCTCAATAGAAATGTCAATAGAAATAAGAAAGAGAAATCCTCGCTGCTATATAGAACCAATTCTCACCTATGGAAGCGAATCATGGACAGTAGACAAACAAATAAAAAGACGATTAGAGGCCACAGAGATGGGATTTCTCAGAAGAATGTTGAAAGTTCCCTGGACAGATAAAAAGGCCAATGAGGAAGTTCTCAAAGAGGCCAACACAAAAATGGAGCTTCTAAAAAACATCAGAAAAAAACAATCAACATTTTTCGGGCACATCATGAGAAGAGGAAAGATGGAATACTTGGTTACAACTGGCAAAATAAAAGGAAAGAGAGATCGCGGACGACAAAGAGAGAAAATGCTGGATAGCTTGGTGTCATGGCATGGAAAACAGTCAACAACAGAACTGATACGATGCACTGTAGATAGAAGATATGTGGAAGGACATGATCGCCTGCGCCAACCGGTATGGCACATGATGATGATTGTATGTGTGTTCCAGTTGAAGGCCTATTGGGCAGAAACGTCGTTATGGTTTGTGTTGTCCACTTCTGACGTGAAATCTATTTTTATTTCTATATATTTTTTAATTCTCCTGACAATAACCTTCACTACAACCTCGCTAATTTGTGCATGTATGTGCATTTCTTTGTCTTGACCCTACTTGTGAAATCATGAGTCCTGATAACCGAATGTCTTGATTAATCAAGTACTGATAATTTAATTTCAATTCCATTTAATTCTTCTTTCTTTTTTATATTTAACTTTTGCTCCAGTCAAATTACGTTTCGCTACTCGTCGTTTTGGGAGCCGCGATAGCTCAGTGGTTAGTGAACTGGACTACAAAGGACAAGAGGAAGGGTTCGATCCCAATCGACGGCTTCCGGTTCACCCAGCCTTTAATCGGTACCGGATTTTTTTCTGGGAAATTAAAGCGGCACGGGCGTAATACCGACCACATTACCACAAAAATCTTGTGCCGAAGGTCTGTAAAATTTATGGTCACTAACACTATATTTCCCTATACGCCACTTGGCGTGACGGGAGTACTTTACTTTTTTTTACTCGTAGTTTTATTTTGGCTCGAACTAAAAATTCTACTTTATGTTTAAGCGAGCGACGTGCAGAAAGGATAAAGGGGAGAGGAGACTTAAAGACAGCAACAGAATTAACAGTATACTATTTCTACATGGGTTTACGGTGTTCCCTGGAGAAATGTAAACATAGTCATATATCATTTGCTTCCCATACACTTATGCATTTTATTACCTCTTCATAGCTATGAACTCTGTGCACTGCTGGCAGCCTCATAAGTACTGATTTCTCATCAACGAAAAGTGAAGAAAGCAGGCTGAGAGAGTGTGTAGTTCGCTGTCTTGAAATACAATTTATGTAGTTAATAAATCATGTCTACTCATTCCACGCTTGATTCTAGTTACCGTTTCAGGGATTTCTGAACATTTCCCTTGTCAAAAATTAATCTTCGGTCCATCATTATCTTGTGCCGTCTTTTCCTCGAATGTTGCTACCGTTCTGTCTTTTACCTTTATTATGCACGCTGTTATAGCTTAGTCTGTCTCTTGCCTTCATGTTGCCAGCTGTTATAGATTAGTCTGTCTCTTGCCTTCATGTTGCCAGCTGTTATAGATTAGTCTGTCTCTTGCCTTCATGTTGCCAGCTGTTATAGATTAGTCTGTCTCTTGCCTTCATGTTGCCAGCTGTTATAGATTAGTCTGTCTCTTGCCTTCATGTTGCCAGCTGTTATAGTTGTTCTGTCTGTCTCTTGCCTTCGTGTTGCCAGCTGTTATAGCTTAGTCTGTCTCTTGCCTTCATGTTGCCAGCTGTTATAGTTAGTCCGTCTCTTGCCTTCATGTTGCCAGCTGTTATAGGTTAGTCCGTCTCTTGCCTTCATGTTGCCAGCTGTTATAGATTAGTCTGTCTCATGCCTTCATGTTGCCAGCTGTTATAGATTAGTCTGTCTCATGCCTTCATGTGCCCGCTGTTATAGATTAGTCTGTCTCTTGCCTTCATGTTGCCAGCTGTTATCGGTTGTTCTGTCTGTCTCTTGCCTTCATGTTGCCAGCTGTTATAGATTAGTCTGTCTCTTGCCTTCATGTTGCCAGCTGTTATAGATTAGTCTGTCTCTTGCCTTCATGTTGCCGCTGTTATAGATTAGTCTGTCTCTTGCCTTCATGTTGCCAGCTGTTATCGGTTTTTCTGTCTGTCTCTTGCCTTCATGTTGCCAGCTGTTATAGGTTGTTCTGTCTGTCTCTTGCCGTCATGTTGCATCTTGAGTTGTATCTATTTCATCTTGAGTCTATCTCTTCTGTTTGTGAATTCTCGTTTGTCACTAGACTTCCTAAGTATTTAAATTCCTCTACTTGTTTTAGCTGTCTGCCTTCTACAGTTATGTTGATTATCTTTTTTGTTTGGGGATATTCATGACTTCTGTTATGTTGACGTTGAAACAACTTTCTATGTCCACAATTCAAGGACTTCAATTTCATGTTTAGTGTCCGTGCCTCTGAACCAGACAACAATTTAATCTTCCCACCACATTCAAATAAATCGGGCCCGATCTTTCATTACACCACTATCTTTATGACTGTCTCGTCTCTACAGACCTCCATAACTTGTCAGGTGATGTTTTGTCCAACAATTTGTTTTTTTGTTCTGAGATTTTAAGGAATGTATGTCTTGTCCAACGAGAGCTAACCGAAACTTGACTCATTTTTGACGGGGAGATAAAGCTTAAACATTTACATGCAATGTGTAGACATTTTGTTCACAGATATGTTGTAGCGGGACCTGAAGAAAACGCGCGGCTGAAACGTTGGAGCTTTTTACTGCGGTGTCTTTTTAAACGATAAATCTTTGAGTGGATTTGTTGGGTTTTATTTAATTGGTGGGTAGGTTTGTGGGTGTGTTGGTAGTTTATTCGGTAGGTAGATTTGTGATGATGTTGGTGGTTTAATTGGTGGATAGATTTAAGATAGTCTTGGTGGTTTAATTGGTGGACAGATTTAAGATAGCGTTGGTGGTTTAATTTGTGGAGTGTTGGTGGTTTAATTTGTGGATAGATTTAAGATAGTGTTGGTGGTTTAATTGGTGGACAGATTTAAGATAGTGTTGGTGGTTTAATTTGTGGAGTGTTGGTGGTTTAATTTGTGGATAGATTTAAGATAGTGTTGGTGGTTTAATTTGTGAATAGATTTAAGATAGTGTTGGTGGTTTAATTTGTGGATAGATTTAAGATAGTGTTGGTGGTTTAATTTGGGGAGTGTTGGTGGTTTAATTTGAGGATAGATTTAAGATAGTGTTGGTGGTTTAATTTGAGGATAGATTTAAGATAGTGTTGGTGGTTTAATTTGAGGATAGATTTAAGATAGTGTTGGTGGTTTAATTTGAGGGTAGATTTAAGATAGTGTTGGTGGTTTAATTTGAGGATAGATTTAAGATAGTGTTGGTGGTTTAATTTGAGGATAGATTTAAGATAGTGTTGGTGGTTTAATTTGAGGGTAGATTTAAGATAGTGTTGGTGGTTTAATTTGAGGATAGATTTAAGATAGTGTTGGTGGTTTAATTTGAGGGTAGATTTAAGATAGTGTTGGTGGTTTAATTTGAGGAGTGTTGGTGGTTTAATTTGTGAATAGATTTAAGATAGTCTTGGTGGTTTAATTTGTGGATAGATTTAAGATAGTCTTGGTAGTTTAATTTGTGGATAGATTTAAGATAGTGTTGGTGGTTTAATTGGTGGATGCTTTGAGGTGTGGTTGTATTAATTGTTAAGAGTTTTGAAACACAGTTTTGAAGTCATTTCTAAAGCCTGTGTGTATTTATTTTCTTTCACTATCACGGGCTAGACAGCCTCTTGATTTTTGTGGTAATGTGGTAGGTATTACGCCCGTGCCGTTTTATTTTCCCAGAAAAAAAATCCGGTACCCATTACAGGCTGGGTGAACCCGTGCGCTGTCGGTTGGGATCAAACCCTACCTCTTATCCTTTGTAGTCCAGTTCACTAACCACTGAGCTATCGCGGCTCCCATTTGGCAGTACATGCCAGGATTTAAACACTTGCTGGCACAGCCCTCGCACAGCCCTCGTTCCGTGGACGTCAGGCCTACACCCTCACCTCAACATTCTCACAGTCGACATTAACAGCAATAAAAGAAAAATGCACTGGCCACTTCATCTATAATATTATCAAACCTGTGCTGATCAGGTACACATTCCTACACATTGGGAGCCTCGTTAATCTAGATGGGAAAACCACCCCACTTGCAACTGATATTAGGACAACCCGGGTTTGATTCACGCTGGAAGCAGTTTGTGAACTGTACTCGTGGTTGGCAAAAAAAAAATACTCCCGCGGTCGACCCAGCCGCTGCCAGAAATGGATACCAGGGTAGCTATATGGGTAGGTGAGGAATATCGCCTGACTTGTGAGTTACGATGCTTGAGGCGACACTAGACAGGAGTCTCCGAACAATTTTGGATATGCAGCAGAGCACATATGGGTAAAAATCCGTGTGCTAAGACGTCGATTCAAGTCTCGTACCGTTACCCTAATACACTTTGCTGAAGTTGTTGTTCTCATCATCATCATGTGCCGTACCGGTTAGCGTAGGCGATCATGTCCCTCCACAATCTTCTATCTACAGTGCATCGTATCACTTCTGTTGTTGACTGTTTTCCATGCCATGACACCAAGCTATCCAGTATTTTCTCTCTTTGTCGTCCACGATCTCTCTTTCCTTTATTTTGACAGTTGTAACCAAGTATTCCAACTTTCCTCTTCTCATGATGTGCCCAAAAAATGTTGATTGCCTCTTTCTGATGTTTCTTAATAGCTCCCTTTTTGTGTTGGCCTCTTTGAGAACTTTCTCATTGGTCTTTTTAGCTGTCCAGGGAACTTTCAACATTCTTCTGAGAAATCCCATCTTTGTGGGAAAGTCTTTTCATTTGTGTGTCTACTGTCCATGATTCGCTTCCATAGGTCAGAAATGGTTCTATATAGCACCGATGAACTCTCTTTCTCATTTTTATTGACATAGATTTGTTGCATAAGATATTTTTCATTTTCTGAAATGCTATTTTGGCCTGAGCTATTCTGCTTTTTATTTCTGTGGTGCATCTTCCATCTGATGTTATTATTGTGCCCAAGTATTTGAAACGTTGCACTTGTTTCAGATTTGTCTCGTTTATTTTTATGCTGCATGATGGTGATGATTGTTTCTTCGATATAACCATTACTTCTGTTTTCTTACTATTCAGACTGAGACCTTTCTTGTTGCTTTCTTTTACTATTATGTCTATCATTTCTTGTAGTTCATTCTCTGTCTCTGCTGTTAAGACTGTGTCATCCGCATATCGCAAATTGTTTATGTTGTGACCTTTGTTCTCTAAGCATATGTTATGTCCATTCTACCGTCAATCGTTGTGACTTCATTTCTCCCGGCATTTATAACAAAAGTTGCATCTAATCTTCAACATACCTCTCATTTTAAATATCAATATCTTAGAGGAGTGGTTCCAACTTGTGGACACTGCACGAAAATATTAATATTTAGGTTTAATTAATGCTGATGCTGTTTATATCTTTGTAGATTAATATTTATCTTGTGATACAAGGATACATAGGAATTTGTGGCATTAACTATCATGGATAACAATTAACGTGCACGGGAATAACATTAGAAACTAGAAAATGGAAATTCCGACAAGTTGTTAGCAAAATATGAAAGAAAGGGGAAAGAAATAGGGAAAATATAAATTGAATGAAACTAAACAAATGCGTCCCACGTAGATAACCGGCCATTGTGCTACGAAAACAGCTTTGCCATAAAATATATCAACTCTGTTTTGTGTCTCATTCGTTCGGACACATTGGATGTATTGGAGGGCACGTGGTCTTATCGACGAGTTTCTCCAGGGAGCTCTCGGCAGGAGAAATGATATCACACGAGAGCGCGTCGAGTAGCAGTTGATAAAACATTCATTAGTCACAATAAGTAGCATTTGAGGGATCGCCTGTGTTTGATGAAATAAGTGGTTATTGTTGGTTGCATTCAATAAGTGGTTTTTCTTGGTTGGATGTAATAAGTGCTTTTTGTTGGTTGAATGCAATACATGGGTATTTGTTGATTCAATTAAATGAGTAGTTATTGTTGGTTCTATGAAATAAGTGGTTTTCGTTGGTTCCACGACAGAAGTGTTTTTTTGTTGGTTCTACGAAAGAAGTGGTTTTTGTTGGTTCTACGAAAGAAGTAGTTATTGTTGGTTTTACGAAAAAAGTGGTTTTTCTTGGTTCTACGAAAGAAGTAGTTATTGTTGGTTCTATGAAAGAAGTGGTTTGTGTTGGTTCTACGAAAGAAGTGGTTTTTGTTGGTTCTACGAAAGAAGTAGTTATTGTTGGTTCTACGAAAGAAGTGGTTTTTGTTGGTTCTACGAAAGAAGTAGTTATTGTTGGTTCTATGAAAGAAGTGGTTTTTGTTGGTTCTACGAAAGAAGTAGTTATTGTTGGTTCTATGAAAGAAGTGGTTTTTGTTGGTTCTACGAAAGAAGTGGTTTTTGTTGGTTCTACGAAAGAAGTAGTTATTGTTGGTTCTATGAAAGAAGTAGTTATTGTTGGTACTATGAAAGAAGTGGTTTTTATTGGTTCTACGAAAGAAGTGGTTTTTGTTGGTTCTACGAAAGAAGTAGTTATTGTTGGTTCTATGAAAGAAGTGGTTTTTGTTGGTTCTACGAAAGAAGCGGTTATTGTTGATACTACGAAAGAAGTGGTTTTTGTTGGTTCTACGAAATAAGTGGTTATTGTTGGTTTTACGAAAAAAAGTGGCTTTTTGGTTCTACGAAAGAAGCAGTTATTGTTGGTTCTACGAAAGAAGCGGTTTTTGTTGTTTGAATGCAATAAGTGGTTTTTGTTGGTTGGATGCAATAAACGTTGCGAGAACACCAGACTCAAGGGTCTACAACGATAAAGCTGGATTAATGGAATATTAGAAGTACTAGGAAACATAAAAGCCGAAGAGGCGAACAGAAGAGCAAAAGACCACAAATTATGTCTCCCCTTGACGCTGAATGACAAATGAGGAAAGAAAGAAGAAAACTAGTAAAAAATATAAGAATTTTTTTTTGGTAGTAATTTAAAGTATTCATAAGTTTTTGGTGGGTATTCAAAATATACTTGCACCGTCGAATAAATACTGTAAAAAAAAAAAGAGTCGGTTCACCCAGCCTTAAATGGGTACCAGATTTTTTTTTGGGTAAGTAAAGCGGCACGGGCGTAATACCGACTACATTACCCCAAAAATCATGTGCTGAAGGTTTGTGAAATTTATAGTCACTAACACCATATTTCGTATACGCCACTTGGCGTGACTGGGGTACTTTACGTTACTTACTTTGCAGAAATAGAAATCAGAATTTCTCAGGCCAAAATAGCATTTCAGAAAATGAAAAAAATATTATACAACAAATCTATGTCAATAGAAGTGAGAAAAATAGTTAATTGGTGATATATAAAGCCAATTCTGGCCCATGGAAGCGAATCATGGACAGTAAAGTAACAAATGAAAATACGATTAGAGGCCGCAGAGATGGGATTTCTTAGAAGAATGTTGAAAGTTCCCTGGACAGCTAAGAAGGCCAATGAGGAAGTTCTCAAAGAGGCCAACACAAAAGGGAACTCATAAAACACATCAGAAAGAAACAATCAACATTTTTCTGGCATATCATGAGAAGATGAAAGATGGAATACTTGGTTACAACTGGCAAAATAGAAGGAAAGATCGCGGACGACAAAGAGAGAAAATACTGGATAGCTTGGTGTCATGGCATGGAAAACAGTCAACAACAGAACTGATACGATGCACTGTGGAAAGAAGATTGTGGAAGGATATGATCGCCTACGGCAACCGGTATGGCACATGATGATGATGATTCAAAATAGTCAGCTCTTGATAGCTAAATTGAAGGGATAGTGAATTTATCGCTAGAGAATTTACTTCACCTCCAAGAGAAAAACACATTTAACTCTGATGGAACCTACGATTTCCTGGTTTACAGCGGGACAAGTTATCGACAGGACCGTCCCCACTGCCGGCTCTCAGCGCCAGAAGAACGAAAATGTGGCCCACAGAAGCAGCTCTTCACGACAAACAATGTGGAAGCCTGCGCCTGTCTTAACTCTTTCTCTCCCTGATTATTTTTTCTTGTTTTTGAACTGAATTATCTAACTTCATCATCATCAAGTACCAGGCCTGCTGGCGTAGGTGATCATGTCTCTCCACAACTTTCGATCTCGACAGTTATTTATCATTTCTGTTGTTGACCTTCTGTCAAGCCATTCTCTTAAGCTGTCTGGTATTTTTCCTCTTTGCTTCCCTATATCTCTCCATCCCTCAATTTTCCCAGTTGTTACAATATATTCCAGTTGTTCTCTTCTCATTACATGGGCAAAAAATGATGATTGTTTCTTCCTAATATTGGAAATTAGCTCTCGTTTTGCTTTGACCTCTTTCATTACTTTCATTACAGAACGTTTCCATTACTCTTCTTAGCTGTCCATGGTATTCTCAACATTCTTCTGTAACTTATATTTATAAAAACCCCTATTTTTCCAAGAGCCGGGGAGAGCGTTCTTGGGTAGCGAAAGTCAAAAGAAATGCTACGGAGGGAGCGTTGCTGGGAATGGGATGGGTTAACAGTCGACATACGTAGTTGAAACCGATGCCTGGAGAAGATGAAGATTATTGTTCTACATGGTCGATCCTGAATTAGAGTTCCAGAATTGGAGTCTCAGAATTGGAGTTTCCGAATTGGAGTTCCAGAATTGGAGTTTCAGAATTGGAGTTCCAGAATTGGAGTTCCAGAATTTGAGTTTCAGAATTGGAATTTCAGAATTGGAGTTTCAGAATTGGAGTTCCAGAATCGGAGTTTCAGAATTGGAGTTTCAGAATTGAAGTTTCAGAATTGGAGTTTCAGAATTGGACGCTGGACTCTAGAACAATAAGAAAGATAACGACCACCGAAATGAAACGTGTCAGAAGAATGACAGGAAACAGCTTAAGGGACAGAGTAAGAAACACCGACCTGAAGAAGAAACTAGAAATTGAACCAGCCATCGAATACATAAAGAAACAACAGATAAATTGGTTCGGTCAAATAACAAAACAATAAAAAACTAACAATGACTAAAATAGCCATAAACAAACGCTACGAAAACGCCAGATTAAGTGGAAGACCGAGAAAGAGATGGATAAAGGGAATACTAGAGTCACTAGGAGGGATAACACCAGAAGAGGCCAACAGAAGAGCAAAGAATCGCAGATTTTATCTCCCCTCGACGACAAAGGCAGCAGAGGAAGGATAGAAGAAGAAGAAAGAAGTGGGCGATCCTTATCGTAACTCTAGTTGTTCACTCTAATCATGTCTCCAAAAACAAGGACAACAAACAGAATAAAGACCAAACAAAGAAGCAACATTACCACCGAATTATCTTTACAGCATTTTCCCATTACTAGGAGGTGCCCGGGGGGTCGGAGAGACTTATAGCGTCTGAGAATAAAGGCCACCCGTCCAGTGCAATCGTTGAGAAATATTATGGTCTGATTTCTATCTTAATATAAGGAAAGAAAACATAATAAAATACAAATACTTATAAATAAGAAGATTGAGAAGAACTAAAGATTGAGAAGGACTAAAGATTGAGAAGAACTAAAGATTGAGAAGAACTAAAGATTGAGAAGAACTAAAGATTGAGAAGAACTAAAGATTGAGAAGAACTAACGATTGAGAAGAACTAAAGATTGAGAAGAACTAAAGATTGAGAAGAACTAAAGATTGAGAAGAACTAACGATTGAGAAGAACTAAAGATTGAGAAGAACTAAAGATTGAGCTGTGGTCAGAGTGTTGTTGCTTGGCACCATCTTGTAAGTACGCTCAAAATAGAACGTCATTTGTCGATATAGCTGACTCTTATAATGCGCCTGACACATTTTACTTTAGGGTGGTTTTATTGACTCGTATAGCACAGGTCAAAGCAAAAAGAGAGCTAATTTCCAATATTAGGAAGAAACAATCATCATTTTTTTGCCATGTAATGAGAAGGGAACAGCTGGAAATATTGTAACAACTGGAAAATTGAGGGACAAAGAGATAGAGGGAAGCAAAGAGAGAAAATACCAGACAGCTTAAGAGAATAGGTTGGCAGAAGGTCAACAACAGAGATGATAAATAACTGTCGATATTGAAAGTTGTGGAGAGACATGATCACCTACGCCAGCAGACCCAGTACTTGATGATGATAGCTCAAATTACCGTTACAGAAATGCTGGTAGGAGTTATTTAACCTTACCATCAATATACAGCCAACCATTTCATGTTGTCAATATCGAAATATGTATATTGTGCTCAAAATTGAATACACGCTGTCGCTTCAACGTCTGAAACCGAGAGGAAAATGCACTCGATCTTCCCTCGTCCATGATAAGCGGGTTCTTGTGGCAAAACAGTGCTGCACACGGGATTCAATCCGTGTATTTTATGAGGACAAAGCGAGGGTTGTAGTCTTCATGCTACATTGACTACTTACACTGACATTCATTGATAATTTGGGGACGTAAAAAGAACACAGGGGAGGCACGGATGTTTAGTGGTGCGTTGCTTAATCCTATTTTTTTTTTAAATTGGCGCAACGTTAAGGGAAGCTAAAAGTCTAGGGAAGCAGTCCAGAACAAATGATTGAAAGTCGGATGCATTGGGCAGTGAGGTGTAAAACACAGGGCAGCGCAGCCACATTAAGAGTGGGAAGAAGAATGCAAATACAAAATATGAAAAAGAAGAAGAAGAAGATATACGAGAGAAAAGGGGAGAACAATTAAAGCATAAGAATGACAAGAGGAAGAAGAAGAACTACTCGATTGGTCAGACTTTTTAGTTTATTTCTAGGAGAATTACTCGATTGGTCAGACTTTTTAGTTTATTTCTAGGAGAATTACTCGATTGCTTAGACTTTTTAGTTTATTTCTAGGAGAATTACTCGATTGGTCAGACTTTTTAGTTTATTTCTAGGAGAATTACTCGATTGCTTAGATTTTTTAGTTTATTTCTAGGAGAATTACTCGATTGGTCAGACTTTTTAGTTTATTTCTAGGAGAATTACTCGATTGCTTAGACTTTTTAGTTTATTTCTAGGAGAATTACTCGATTGGTCAGACTTTTTAGTTTATTTCTAGGAGAATTACTCGATTGCTTAGATTTTTTAGTTTATTTCTAGAAGAATTACTCGATTGCTTAGACTTTTTAGTTTATTTCTAGGAGAATTACTCGATTGCTTAGACTTTTTAGTTTATTTCTAGGAGAATTACTCGATTGCTTAGATTTTTTAGTTTATTTCTAGAAGAATTACTCGATTGCTTAGACTTTTTAGTTTATTTCTAGGAGAATTACTCGATTGCTTAGACTTTTAGTTTATTTCTAGGAGAATTACTCGATTGCTTAGACTTTTTAGTTTATTTAGGAGAACTACTCTATTGCTTAGACTATTTCTTCTGTCCATCTCTATTCTGGGCGAATTTTCGATCGTATCTAATGAGTCTATGCCTGCATACCATCTCTTGTCAGTGTTGTCTTGAGTGACTCTCTAGGTCTTCCTATTTTTCTGTAACCTTATGTTTCCCATATAAGAACCTGTGTTCACATTATTTTGTTGACACTTCTCGAAGCAGATCTACCTATGTCCCTCTTCTCTTCCTAAATGGAGATAAGATCGTTGGATCTATATATATTATTACTGAATTCATTCCATTGTACACAGAGTATTTCTTTTAGCATTTATTTATCCTCAAAATCGATTCAGTTTTTGTTCTCAATCTATTTTGTCCACCATAGTGTCTCCTCTCATCCTGTCTCGCTGTCACAGACCACCACAGTGTCTCAATCATTCTGTCTCGCTGTCACAGACCACCACAGTGTCTCAATCATTCTGTCTCGCTGTCACAGACCACCACAGTGTCTCAATCATCCTGTAACGCTATCACAGACCACCACAATGTCTTCTCTCATCCTGTAACGCTGTCTCAGGCCACCACAATGTCTCCTCTCATCCTGTAACGCTGTCTCAGGCCACCACAATGTCTCCTCTCATCCTGTAACGCTGTCTCAGGCCA
Organism: Megaustenia siamemsis; assembly: GCA_032433765.1. Taxonomy (NCBI): domain Eukaryota; kingdom Metazoa; phylum Mollusca; class Gastropoda; order Stylommatophora; family Ariophantidae; genus Megaustenia; species Megaustenia siamemsis. The sequence goes on from JAVIAB010000099.1 coordinate 23,144,198, forward strand.
CCACAGTGTCTCAATCATTCTGAAACGCTGTCACAGACCACCACAGTGTCTTCTCTCATCCTGTAACGCTGTCACAGACCACCACAGTTTCTTCTCTCATCCTGTAACGCTGTCACAGACCACCACAGTGTCCTCTCTCATCCTGTAACGCTGTCACAGACCACCACAGTGTCTTCTCTCATCCTGTAACGCTGTCACAGACCACCACAGTGTCTTCTCTCATCCTGTAACGCTGTCACAGACCACCACAATGTCTCCTCTTATCCTGTAACGCTGTCACAGACCACCACAATGTCTCCTCTTATCCTGTAACGCTGTCACAGACCACCACAGTTTCTTCTCTCATCCTGTAACGCTGTCACAGACCACCACAGTGTCTCCTCTCATCCTGTAACGCTGTCACAGACCACCACAGTGTCTCCTCTCATCCTGTAACACTGTCACAGACCACCACAGTGTCTTCTCTCATCCTGTAACGCTGTCACAGACCATCACCGTCTCTCCACTCATCCTGTAACGCTGTCACAGACCATCACCGTCTCTCCACTCATCCTGTAACGCTGTCACAGACCATCACCGTCTCTCCACTCATCCTGTAACGCTGTCACAGACCACCACAGTCTCTTCTCTCATCCTGTCCCGCTCTAAAACACATTCGTTAGCGTAATGCTCTCCTTGACTCTTGTACACCAAACAACGGCTATCATTACCTTGCAAATAGAATCTGGACCCATCAAAGAACAGAATCCATCACCACTGATGTTGGCACCATGTCATGTGTTGTCTGGCCGAAACCAAGCGACCGTGTCTATGGCGAACTGTCAGTTCTGGTCTAACTGCAGGTCTGTGAGGTAAGAGATGTGTCAATCCGAGTCTGCTTCGGACTGTCCTTCCCGACTCGCGTCTTAAATCTGGAATGTTCGTGACTCACGTCTTAAATCTGGAACGTTCCTGACTCACGTCTTAAATCTGGAACGTTCCTGACTCACGTCTTAAATCTGGAACGTTCCTGACTCACGTCTTAAATCTGGAACGTTCCTGACTCACGTCTTAAATCTGGCTTGTCTCTGACAGCCCATGTTGCCAGGTGACACCTGTAACAAAGGTGCATGTTACCAATGTAGCGTTCTTGTGTAGGCGCGGTAACTAGTGGTCGACCTCTTCTCTTGTGATCAACAGGGAATCCATTGCTGTAGAAACGGGCTAGAAATGTGTGTTATAGCATCCATGTGAACATTGAAGCGCCGAGATACCGCTAATATCGTCGACCCAGCATCTAACATCCCAAGTGCTCGCTATTTTTGGGTCAGTCTTGATATCTTCTTCTACTTCTTTCCTCCCTCATTTGCCTTTCAGCGTCGAGGGGAGATACAATTTGCGGTCTTTTGCTCTTCTGTTCGCCTCTGCTGCTGCTATTATGTTTCCTTGTGTTTCTAATAATCCATCAATACATCTTGTTCGTGGTCGGCTCTTGGGTGTGGTGATCTCATAACATTTATTGAAGGCTCGTTTTGTTGTGTTTTGATCTTTCTGCTTTGTCACGAGGCCAAACCATTTTATCTATTGTTTCTTTATATATTCTATGACGGGGGCTATTGTTAGCTTTTACTCGGTTCTTCATTTCTGATCTTCTCTCTCAGACTGTTTCCTGTCATTCGTCCAACACATTTCATCTCTGTAGAGGTTATTTGTTTTGTTGTTCTTGCATCTAGGGTCCAGGTCTGGCATTGGTAGCACAACGTTGGGATGAAGATTGTATTGTAGAGTCCAGGACTGGCATTGGTAGCACAATGTTGGGATGATGATTGTATTGTAGAGTCCAGGACTGACATTGGTAGCACAACGTTGGGATGAAGATTGTATTGTAGAGTCCAGGTCTAGCATTGGTAGCACAACGTTGGGATGAAGATTGTATTGTAGAGTCCAGGTCTGACATTGGTAGCACAACGTTGGGATGAAGATTGTATTGTAGAGTCCAGGTCTGACATTGGTAGCACAACGTTGGGATGAAGATTGTATTCTTGATATTGTAAAAGCAAATGTTTTTACTAGACTTGTACGGCTCTTTTTTTTTCGTTTTCAGTTGTCCGCGTTTAGAACTGTGTGCTTACCTGTTTGCTCACTTCTTCCCAACGAGTCTGCGCACGTGATTTCTCTCCAATTGTGGTGATCTCCCTGTTAATTTCATGACTTAGATGAGCCTGCACGGGTCAGTGACTAACACTCAGACACAAACAACATGCCAACTTTTGTTCTAGTTAATCCAACAACACACTGTCAGTGACCTATATAATGATGCTCATTTATTTAGTTTCTTCTGGGAGTATATGTTGCCCTCTTGAATAGTTTGTTCGTGATATCATCATCATCAAGTGCCATGCCTGCTATTTACTCTCTTTGCTTCCCTCTATCTCTTCGTCCCACAACTTTCCGAGTTGTCACAATATATTCCAGCTGTTCTCTTCTCATTACATGGCCAAAAAATTATGATTGTTTCTTCCTAATTTTGGAAATTAGCTCTCTTTTTGCTATGGCCTCTTTCATTACGTTTTCATTACTCTTCTTTGATGGCCATGGTATTCTCAACATTCTTCTGTAAAACCACATTTCTACAGCCTTCAGTGATTTTCTTGTCAGTTGTCCAAATGTCCATGATTCACATCCATATATTAAGACTGGCTCTGCGTAACATTTAAGAACTAATTTTCTTACTTTTATTGTCAAAAATGGATTGAATAGTATCTTCCTCATTTTTTGGAAAACTGCTTTTGCCTGAGCCATTCTGCATCTCACCTCTTTTGTACATCTTCCGTCTGAGGTTAATAAAGTTCCCAAATATTTAAATTCATTTACCTGTTTTAATATTGTTCCACTTGTCTTGATTGTGCATTGCGGTGATGTATTTTCCTTTGTTGCTACCATCACTTCTGTCTCTTTGCTCTTGAGGTTGAGTCTTTCATGATAGCACGATCCTATACTTCTAATATTTGAAATAACTCAACAATCATCTTCAGACATTTCAGAGAAATAAACCAAAGAATGTTCTTCAAATCACATTCATCTTCAGACATTTCAGAGAAATAAACCAAAGAATGTTCTTCAAATCACATTCATCTTCAGACATTTCAGAGAAATAAACCAAAGAATGTTCTTCAAATCACATTCATCTTCAGACATTTCAGAGAAATAAGCCAAAGAATGTTCTTCAAATCACATTCATCTTCAGACATTTCAGAGAAATAAACCAAAGAATGTTCTTCAAATCACATTCATCTTCAGACATTTCAGAGAAATAAACCAAAGAATGTTCTTCAAATCACATTCATCTTCAGACATTTCAGAGAAATAAACCAAAGAATGTTCTTCAAATCACATTCATCTTCAGACATTTCAGAGAAATAACCCAAAGAAAGTTCATCAAATCACATTCATCTTCAGACATTTCAGAGAAATAACCCAAAGAAAGTTCATCAAATCACATTTCAAATTAATCTTCACAAGCTGTTTGAACTGGTCCATGAACTCATGAATAGACAGAACAGGCCTATTTTAGCGTCAAATTGAATCTTTTAAAAATCCGACACCAGAAGACGACAAAACAAAAATGAGAAATTCGGCGAAGAACAGGTAAGATGTGGCAGATTAGCGTGTTTTGGAGAATAATCTGTCTTAGATAAACCTACAGGTAATTTGGAAAGGTGTAAAAATGTCCACCTGTGGTTTGAATAGACGGTAAGATGTTAATGTTTGTTCAGTTTAGCAAACACATTTGTTTTCGTGTTCTTTCTGTGAGCTCGTTCCAAGAAAAAGGTCTCTTAACTGAGGATTTTTTTTTTTCGTTCGCCCACTTTGACCTCTGACGAAGTCCCTAAAGACTAAGAACTGAATTTTGTGTGTTAATCCATTTTTCCCTGACAGCCGTGTACACTGGGGTCCCTCGCCGCACAGACAGATAACTCCGACTAGGGAGGTACTCATATTTTTTTCCGTCGATGAGTAATTGACGTTTCAAGCCGGGCCTCGTTGCTGAGACCAGGGGTGGTTACCGCAGAGAGAAATCATAAATAAAAATCCCAACCGTTGTAGTCGGGATTTGAACCCACAACCTCTCTGTCTTGAAGCCGGCGTCTTGTCTCGATACCAACCAGTCCCCAGAGAGTATTTAAGTTGCGTTATAGCTGTGCTACATTATGTTCTGGGCTTTGTATAGTCATGGCGGTAGCACATAAGACACAACACGACGACTCACAATGTCCTTGACATTAACTCAGATAGTTAAATAATTACTCACCATGACTTATGAGTGAGTCAACTTGATTAGATCTTATATAATTCTGTGACTTCTAGTGGTGTACATTTATTGATATTTCTAAATTTCTAATTCAAAGTTCTTGATCTGATGCGCTCAAGAGGTTATCACTGTTCTTTATTTAAGGCATCACTCCATACATCTTGTCTGTGACTATTCTAACATCCTATCTTTCATTAAATTTAAATATTATAACTCGGCTTGAATTATTTTCTCCATCTACTTGCTGTCATAACACACTATCAATGGGATCAATTATATACATGTCTGGAACACAAGGACTT